>PVNU02003069.1:0-430000 GCA_003013855.2 Liriodendron chinense
GCGTCGAGCCATTTTCGGGTGCGTTGAGGTACAATGCACCCAAAAAATGCCATGCTGATCATTCGTGATTTTATGGGTGCGTTGGACAATTTTAGGGTGCGTTGAGGTACAATGCACCCTGAAATTGCTGTTACGTATTTCCTGAATTTACGGACGCGTCGAGGGTATTTTTAGGGTGCGTCAAGCCATTTTTCGGATGCGTCAGAGGTGAAACACATCCGAAAACACTTGTTAAATTTTCATGAATTTAAGGGTGCGTCAAGCTGAATAATTGGGTGCGCTTGACGTACTCGTGTTTTGCAAATTTGGGTTTTGCAAAACGGAGGGCCTGTGGGGCCCGTTTCCCGGTGAATCGCCATGCACTGCTTATCATAATTCATGAAGGATGGCCCCGCTTGATTCTGGTCGGTTTCGATCACGGTGATCCGTGGGGTCCACCGGAGAAAATGGCTAAGTACTGGATCCCTTGCAAAACTGGGTATTTTGGGTGCGTCGGGTAGTGTTTTGTGGAATTTTCTCGAAGCACGTGCCCAGTCGATTTGTTTTAGAGGGTACTGACTTTTGGGACCCCAACAGGCGTGAATTCGGAAGGTTAGAGTCGATGGTGGCACGAGAAGCGGTGGAGCTATGATTGAAGATGAGATGACATTGCAAGGATGGTGTCGATTCGACGTTTGAAGCCTCGGTGGAGATTGTTGGAGTAGCCTTCAAACATTGCATGTGTTGGGTGCTCATACCGATCGGGCGACCGATCTGGCCGAATGGCTCAGATGCACAGCAGGGCTAAAGGACAATTCTGTGTTGCGCTAGACCGGTCGGTCGACCGGTTGCAAGGGGCTCCGACCGGTCGGGTGAGCGGTCAGTGGTGAGGCAGTGTTCGGCTCTAGACTGTTTTGTGCGCTGGCCGACCGACCGGCTGTGCACACGGCTTTCTTGTGCAGCACGTAGTAGTGCGTAAGATGTTTCTATTTTTTGCGTTTTACCTATTTAAAGGGTTGTAATTCGGATTTCGATGAAATCCTAAGGTGTCCAAGGTTTCCTAATCGTATTAGGAAGATGGGAGAGTGTTTGTGAGAGAGAGAACTTGGGTTTTCTCTGTTTTCCTTGCTTGTGGGTTGTCATCTCTGTAATCTTCTGTTTATTCATAGTGGATTGCTTTGTGCCGTGGTTTTTTACCGATTGAGGAGTTTTTCCACGTAAATTCAGATCTCTTGTGGTGAATGTTTGTGTGTGGCCTTGATTGCATAGTGTTTCTCGTTTGATCTCGCATTACTCTGCGCGTTCGGCTTCCGCTTCCGCTGCCGGTTTTCGCAACATAAATATCACGATGGGCCCTAGGAAGGTTTCAATGGTGGGCGTCACTATCCCATTATTTTCTTCTGTAGTGGCTCCACTTGAGCTTTGGACCTACCTCATTTTTTTATTCATGCCCTAAAACGATCTCTCCAAATGGATAGAAGGTGTGGAGACAACACATACATCATGGTGGGGCCCACAAAATTAGGCGACCTTGTTTCGAGAGAGAGCTCCTAAAGTTATCCGTAACTAATCTATGTCCAATAGAAAGGAAATAGATAATGATTACAAATTATTTTACTTCTATGATAACATTAGCAATATTTTACTGTAATAATGGCACTAATTACATTATTTTATTTACTAAGATAAAAAAAAATATAATGATAATAAATTTACATTATTTCAATGGCAAATATATCAACACTGGATTTAGCATGGATTGGGTACTACCTTCACCAATCTCTAACTAAGAATGGGCATGGGCTCTGAGGGGCCACTGTGATGTATAGGTTTTATCCTTAATGTCCATCTATTTTTTTCTTATCATTTTAGGGTACAACCCAAAAACATTAGGCAAATCCAAGGCTCAAGTAGACTACACAATAAGGAGATCATTGAAAACTTCTTGGGGCCACAAAAGTTATGGGTCAAGCTGATATTTTGTTTTACCTTCATCTAGGTCTATGTGACCTTATCAGCAGGTTGGGTGGTAATTAATCATCATGGTTGGCCCAACTATGGTTCCAATGGTGGGTGTCATTAACATTGTTGCTTCCTATGGTGTGGTCTACTTGAGCCTTAGATCTGTTTGATTTTTTCGCTTATACCATAAAATGAGATGAAAAAACAAATGTGTAGTGTGGATAATACCCATACATCACAGTGGCCCCTCTGAGCCTTTGCCCATTCTTAGCTAGGGACCAGTGAGGGTAGTATCCAATCAACTTTCTTTCCATAGAATTGGATTTTTTTTTTTTTTTTTTTTTGTATCATTGGATGTAAATTTTTAATGATTACAAATTTCTTTATGCGCTTCTTATTACATCTACATTAATTACCATTAAAACATGTGTTATAATACCATTTAAAACAAATATTGTGAAATACTAGTGGTGACCTATTTGCATTATTTTGTAGAAGTCAACTAAACACATTGGTCATAATATTTTCTTTCACGCACTTTTTTTCGCATGAGTATATTCACCTAAAGCCTAAATGGTTTTATTGCTTTTTGCAATTGTTGGTAGAATAGTTACCTGTTTTGAAATTCAAACCAACAATCATCTCATTTGGAAAAATCCAACGGCCATGTTTGTTCGCAGAGGTGCTTATGCACTCATTTATGGCAACCATTGAAGTTTATAAAGAGATTTATCTAATTCGTTTTTCATATGCATTCAGTTCTATTTGCAATATGAATTTCTATAACAATGATTTTCTTTTAGTTCGTCTGATTCTTTCTTTGGGTTAGATACACGAAAGTGGTTCGGATTTTTGTACATCAAGTGCACTAGTGTGACGGGATAACATTCGAGGGTATCTTGCAGGTTAATTGTCCAGTATTCTTTTAGTACAACAGACAACGTCCAAATGAGAGCAAATCAACTCCAACCCTAGTGATTTTTATCACGTCTCGAATTCAATAAAAAAAATTTAATTTTTTCTTGCTTGAATTTTCACTTATATTTTATTTTAAATTTAATTATTGAAAATTTCCATAGTTAGAGATTTACACGTTCAAAACTATAACAAATTTTGCACGAAGACAGCGGTAGACTTCGTAGGTCTCTCAGTTAGTTGCTGAAACTCATGTCCAGGTGTTGCAAGAAACTCTCGTCAATTTTAACCTGTCTTCCTAAAGTCTGGGTCCAAGGACAGGGGAAGTGAATTTCCCACTAGGCCGTCCAATAAAATGCTCTGCGGGGCCACCAAGGCATCCGCGTGTGAAATCCAGTCCGTCCATCAGTTGCACCACCTCATTTCAGGACTTCATGCTAAAAAAAGGTAGATATGAGAGTTAAAAGTGAGCCACACCACAGTAGACCCTCGATGGGATGGCCACCATTGATACCAGGACTTCCTGGGGCCTACTGTGATGTTTGTATCTCATCCAACCCGTTCATGAGGTGAGTCCCAGCAGGATGTAGGGAAAATACAAATTGCAGCCTGATCAAAAACTCCGGTGGGCTCCGAGAAGCTTTTGGAAGTGGGCGTTCCCATCTCACAATTTCTAGTGGCTAGACCCACTGATTTTTGGTCTCACGTCCTAAAATTAACTGTTTCAACTGATGGACGGAGTGGATTTCGCGTAGGCATCGTGATAGGCCCCACAGAGCTTCTTGTTCCAGGGGCTCCCTACAGCGAGTGTTGGGAAATCCGCGTCTGTTGAATAGCTGGCGGAGTCCCCCTTGGGAGACACCGGATTTTCGTGCCTCTAGATCGTGAACCGTACACGTGTAGTGAGCGTCTGATAATCACATCTGTGGATCTTCTGGATCAATCGTTGATTGGCCACTGATGAAAGTTTATTTGATCGGACAATCTCAACCGTTCTTTTGGTGTTCAATTGTTGCGGCACTTGAATGGATCAGATGATAAAGGCATTGTTATCTTTGGACCACCATTGGGAATGAGAGCGGATAAGATGCTACCTAGGTAACACCGTAATGGGTGTTACTGTTGCCCTGACCGAGGGCTACCTTCATTTATGTGATTTATATCCATGCAGTCCATCTATATTTGCAGCTCACTTCAAGTGCATGGTCCCAAAAATGAAATAATTCAAATCTCAAGTGGACCACACTACCAGAAATAAATGCTGTCTATCTATTTTCCCAACTCATTTTACGATGTAGACCAAAAAATTAAGCATAATCATATCTCATATGACCCTGTCACAAAAACTAATAGTGATTGAATGCCCACCACTAAAAGACATGGATGAAGTATCTAAAACTTGAGACCGAATCCTCTGTTGGCTTCCAAGCAAGAATTTCCTGCTTGGAGCCTTTTCATTGGTCCACATCATCACATAGGTTTGCAACCCTGTCACATCCTCAATGCAACCCAGTCACGTGACATCATGCAATGTGATATGGACCAATGAAAAGGCACCAAGCTTGGAAGCCAATAGAGGATCCAGACTCCTAAAACTTTTAGTGGCTTACAAAAAGTTTTACATATCCACCTTCTTAGTTGGGCAACACACCCACACGATTAGTCACACAATGCACCCACCCACCGGTGGGGTTAGTGTGTCTCCTTTGCAGTGTGCCTAGGGCTGTAAATGGGTTAGTGGACCCGATGGGGTAGCCAAACCCAAGCCATTTAGACCCGCCCCAGACCCATACAATTTACCCACCCCAAACCCAACCCATTTGTTAAATTGTACGGGTCTGGGTCCAAGAACAGATCCATTTGCTAAACGGGTCTGGGTTTAGTTTCCTTTATATTAGGCCCGACCTGAACCCATGTAGTAAGTGGGCAGGTTTAGCCTATGTTTCAAGGGACCCGTCCAGCCTAGACCCATCTAGACCCGATTTTAAGCCTTGTAAAAATGCTTACATGCTATTGAAATTGCGTCAGGTAGTCTAACACGACACCCTATGCATACACGTGTGAAAGCTTAAGGAGCAACTAGAAATTATGGCTAAGTCGAAGAGGGAGGGTGATTAGGACCTTTTTAAAACTTTTTGCCTACTTAACAGTTTTTGCAAATTAAACTAAGTAAGCGATTAACACTTCGGCTTCCAAGCCTAAATGGGTACAATCAAAAGACTAGTAAATGATCAATGCAATTAACAACCTAGTCTGATCAATACATATAGACTATAAAGGATGGATCAACAAAAGCTCAAGTCTACATTAGGAGTGAAAGTACATCATGTGTGTGTGGATGTGCCTATCAAGTGCCTAGCATACATTCCTAACTAAGCATTCATAATTAACAAGTTAAACGCAATGCATAAAGAGAAATATTCTTAAGAACAATCACAATCACAATCACAACGATGTATAGTGGTTCGACTACTTGTCTACTCCACTCCCAGTTCAAGTACTCAACCCTTTTGAGCACACCGGCATTCACTGGGGAGTTTAAATCTAGTTCCTCCCAACCAAGGTGTTTTAACTCGGATCCACCCAACCGGGGAGTTTACAGGTTCTTCCCAACCTACACGTTTGCACCCTTGTTGGTGGCTCCCCCTTGGAGACTTTGTTTAGGCCAGACAAACAGGCCAAGGAACGGCTAACGTCCCTAGATTTAGGCCCGGCAAATGGGCCAAGGAGTGCTGAACAACCCTTAGTCTTTAGGCCAACAAACAGGCCAAGGAACGACTAATGTCCCTAGATTTTAGATCGACTAATAGGCCAAGGATCGGCAAACGACCCTAGTTCGAGTTTGTCAAACAAACTCTATACTCAACTACCACAGGGAATTGAGTGGATGGACTCCTAATAAGATAGCCTTACTTGTCGGATTGAGCCCCTTTGTAGCGCCGCTTTGGATTGCTTCTTCTCGCTCTCCCGTGCTTGAATCAGCTCCCCTTGTACTCCCCCGATCTTTGACGCCGCTTTTTTGCCAAGGCTTCAGCTCCAAGATCAGCTACCTTGCATGTGATGCTCCATTGGAGATGCCCAAGGTGCTAGGGAATGGTGAAACCTCTACAAATGGTAGGAAATGAGTTTCCTAGAGGAACGCACCTGTTTGGACTCCTAGGTAGTGTTTAGACAAGGGATTTAACTATGATCAAGGTGTCTAAACCCTAGGAATCAAGAGGGAACAAGTCTATTATTAAGATGCCATTGAATGACCCAAGCTTGTGATGAAAACACAAGGAGAATGATTTGCTATGGGTTTGAGATAGAGCCTCTGATGGTCTCTAGCAATGATAGCTTCTATCTCCTCAAAATACCCTCTCTTTTGGCCCTAAAATCGAACCCCCCGCTTTTATAAAGTTTATCCAACAGTCAAATAACGGGCATATTTGTGCAGGGTCGGGCGCCGGACAGATTTGGTCGGGGGCCCGGAATCCGGTCCATTAAACGCTGGACTGTTTTTTAGCTGGTCGGGCGCCCGGACACTTTTGTGGTTGGGCGCCCGATGGCCATTTTTCACTGGTCGGGCGTCTGGTTCTCACTTTGGTCGAGCACCCGGAAATATTCCAGACTGGGTCATGAGTTGCTGGACGTTTTGTGCACTGGTCGGGCGCTCGGACAGGTTCTGGTGGGGCGCCCGGTGACCCTCTGGCTTTAAGGCCAACTTATATGGGCGGATTCCTCTGCGGTCGGGCGCTTGGACAGGCATGAATTTCTGTTGTTTTCAACAGAACATGCAACCTCTTGGCCTTTCTTTCGGTGGACTTTTGGGACACTTAAGGCCAATCTAAGATGACTTAATGGTATGCCAATTAGGTCATGGTCATCTAGAGGTTAATGGTTTTGGGTAGGTACTAGGTTCGGGCTCACCAAGGCATCACTTTTACCTGTTTCTTCTTTCTTGACGCAGCCGGTCCGTATCGAGTCTTCGGTCTTCGTTTTCATTAAGCTCAACCGACCCTAGACTCACTGACCTAAGTAATTGACAAACAAGGTGCACTAGTATGCCATAGAAAAGTGCACTAACAATCTCCCCATTTGTCAGTTACTTACAAAAACCTATTCTACCAAAACAAAATACATTACATGTTAAAATTAAAAAATTTACAACTCGAAACACTAAGACATGTAACTAGGCAAGCTCCTCTTAAATGCTCCCCCATAACCTGTCAATCCCTGCATCACAAAACATAGCAAACTAGTTTTTGTGGGACTTGATCTTTCTCCCCCTTTTTGTCAGCAATTGACAAACTATTCTCTCCCCCTTAATGATATATCAATTAAGGTTAAGGTAAGAGTAGATAGTATCCCGTAGTTATAACTATAAGCACATGCTAACTAGAAAGAGTATAGGGTACAAAAACATATAAAACATGGAGCATGCATGGGAACATGATTAACAAGAAAATGTACTATTCTAAGCATAGTTAATCATGCAAAATTGGTCATCTATGATATACATTAAGCATTAAAGCTCAAGGGCTTATAGCCCATCAACCAACCTCCCCAAGTGGTATATCAAGACCAATAAAAAGTAGAGATTAGCATATAATTAAGCACGAAATTCAGTAAGATTAGCTAATCTAAAAATGATGATAATCTAGCAAGTAAATGTATCAAATAAAAGCAAGGCTAAATTATCAAAATTTGGGCTAATGAGGTTTGAATCCTCTGATTTGTCCATACACATAGAAATAAAGCTGAAATCCTTAGATATACCTATCGATGCCTTTCTAACTATCCTCTCTAAATATATTTAGTTTGATTAGCCTAAGGGTCCGGGTCTAAAATTTAGACCCATAACTATTTAGTAAATGGACAGATCTGGTTTTGGTTAAACCCGGCCCAAACCCAATCATTTACAACCCTACTGTGTGCCTAAGACATGTTAAAATGGCCAGGTGCCTTCCAGCGAGCTAGCGGGCAACAAAAAAGGAAAAAAACCTTAATCAGAAACTTTTGTGATTCCTAGGAAGTTTTCACTGATGGTCTATTTTAGATTTCGGTCTACTTTATTTTTTTGGACTATATTCTAAATATCAGCTTTATTTACATCGAGATGTTCTACAGTCAGCACAACAATCACGCCCGGGTAATAACAGGTCCGCTGCCATTATTGGGAATAGCAAATGAACGGCTTCTCGTTATATGCATTTTATGCTCCGTACTTTATACAAAGGGACGCGGATAGCGTTCGGGCGGATCTGTAGAGGGCCCACCCTGATTTATATCTTTATCCACTCCGTTCTTTCATTTTATAAGATCTGTTTAAGGCATAAGCCCGAAAATGAAGTAAATTCAACGCTCAAGTGGACCACACCAAATAATAAGCTTGGGTTGCATTAAATGCAAGAGTCATCTGTGGTGTGGTCCACTCGATCATTGGATCTATCTCATTCTTGGAAACATACCTTCAACTAATCTTAAAAAAGGAATGGACGAAGTGGATAAAGAGATACATCACAGTGGGCCCCTCCACAGATCTGCCCGGACGGCGGACGCCCATTAGCTACTGACAGCGTGAATAGCCAATTTGGCTACTGAAGTGACGTCACCTTGGTCCGTAAGCCCCACCAAGACGTATGTATTGTATCCACACCGTCCATCCATTTTAAGGCATGAGACAAACAATGAGGCAGATCCGAAATTCAACTGGATCCACAGTGGGGACAATGACGCCCACTGTTGAAACCTTTATAGGGTCCATCATGATGTTTATTTGAGATAAAACCTGTTCATAAGTTAAAATAGACATGGACGAATGTAAAAAACAAATATCAGCTTGATCGAAAGCTTCTGTGGCCTCCAAGAAGCTTTTAATGGTAGGCATTCAATCTCCACTGGTTTCTCTGGTGGGGTCCACATGAGCTTTAAATCTGTCTATTTTTTGGCTCGTGCCTTAAAATGATCTCTCCAAATGGATGGAAGGTGTGGATACAATACATACATCATGGTGGGGCCCACAGAACTTAAGACGTCGCTACTGGCGATGTCAGTATCTAATCCGCGTCCCCGGACGGCCGGGGAAGGACGCAATCCCCATCCTACGCAACGGCCGTAGGCTTGGAAGCGGACTATGTACTGAGTAAGCTCTGTGTAGCACACCGTAATTTATGTATTTTATACCCTCCGTCCATACATTTCAAAAGTTAATTTTAGAGCTTGAATCAAAATATGAAGCATATACGAAGCTCAAGTGGACCACACCATAGGAAAGAGTGTTCATTGAATATCTACCGTTTAAATATTATTGGGGGCCACAGAAGTTTTGGTTCAAGCTGATATTTGTGTCTTCCTTTCATCTATTTCTTTTCTAGCTTATGAACAGGTTGCATGACAAATAAACATCACCGTGTACCATAGGGAGGTTTCAATGGTTGAAATCATTATTCCCACAGTTTCCTATGGTGTGGTCCGCTTGAGCTTTAGATATGATTTAATTTTGGGATCAACTCCTAGAATGATCTGGAAAAACGGATGGACGGAATGGATAAACCAAGTATATTCAGAGTGGGCCCAACACAACTTACTCTGTACGACAATAGCTTCCTGAATTCGTCAGTTGTCAGTAGGAAATCCGATTTCCGTAGACTCGCAGAGGCACGAAAATCTGGTGCCTAGAGGGGCAAAATGCTAATCGTCCGATTCTGGAATACATTTTGTAGATCTGATCCGTTCATTTTGTGGATCCAAACTGGCAAAAAATGCAATAAATTGGATTATTTTATTGTCATTTGTATCACATCTATGTGAAATAGAACTGTATGATTGGAAGTAAAATCACGGCTTATTTTACTTTTAATATGAGGCTCATGTGATGAGTGGTATAATCTGTATTTCGGCACTAGATTGGTACATTTTCCACCTGATACATGGCAGGGGTCTCTCGAAGGTGAGTGTGCTGGCATGTATGTTGCAAGTCATCCCTCGAGCATGTACTCGCTCGGTACTGTTAGCCGTTCGAAGAAGCAAAGAGAAATTACCGTCTGTAAACCTCCAGTTTGACGGAAAAGCCAAAATAGGCTTCCAAGAACATTACTTTTCATTTATAGACTTCAGGTGTACTAATCTGTTTTTTTCAAACCTATACTTTACTAGCGAATGAACAATGAACCCAGTGAAATTCACTAGTGCTCTCAATGAAGTGGGTAAGATCTGATATTAGATTTACTTTGAATCCGTATAATATGGATTTGAATCTTAAAATACGTTCAATTAATTAAATGGATTGGATTTGGATTCACAAAAATAAATCTAAATTTGTCTATAGAGTTTTAGACTTGGAGCCAAATTTAATTGAATCCGATCTAGGTTTGACTCACTATCACCCAATTGTATATGTTATACCTATGCCAACCATTCGTTTTCCAAATTATTTTAGGTTACATTTCAAAATTGAGGCATGCCAATTCCAATTTAACCATATCACAATAAATAGTGGGATTTGCATAATTTTGTTACTAAATTAAATATATTATATTATTTATTTTTTAGATTTGTGATTGTGTGGTTTTGGACAATGGTTTTATAAATTTTGAATAAAAAATGGCTTTAACTATTTATAAATAGATTGCATATTGATATCGACTTTTAGACTTGAGCTCAATTTGAATCTATCTATTGATTTTCGGACTTGGAGTTAAATCCAACTGGATCCGATCTAGATTTGACCCATTGAAAGCCTTAAAATTCACTGAATCCATGGTTAATTCACCGAGTCCACTATCATTTTCAACAAAGGTATTTGGTCCAAAAAAACACATCCATATGAAAGAAGTTTAGAAAAGGAAAGTTTTTGGAGGTCTATTTTGGATTATCAGTCATACGTTAGGTTTATGGACGAAAATTTATCAAAAGCAAAACCAAAAGGAGTAGGGCTCTCAATGGGTCGGATTTGGATCGGATCTAGTTGGATCCGGCTCCAAGTCTGTATATCTGTAGACGGATTCGGGATCCAAAAGGTGATATCCATATCCGATCCATTTATAAATTGTTAGATCCATTCTTGATCGAAAATCCATATAACCATCGGATTCGGGTCGGATCTAGGTCCGAATCCAACCCATTACAAATCTAAAAAAATATATGATATAAAATATATAATATAATATATTTAATTTAGTAGAAAAACTATGCAAATCCCACTATTTACTATGGTATGGTCGACATGGCCTAAAATAATTTGTAAAATGGATGGCCAACATGATTATAACATATACAGTAAGGTGACAATGAGTTGGATCTTAATCGGATTCGGATCGAACTCGGATATGTTCCTGAGAATCCACATCCGCTCCATTTAAGTAATCGGACCTATTTTAAGATCCAAATCCGGTCCATTTAACTAATCGAACCTATTGTAAGATCTAAATCCGCATTATACGGATTCAGAGCCAGTCGGATCTCGGATCTGACCCACTCCATTGAGAGCCCTAAAAGGAGTTTGCACTTTGGATGAACTGTCAACGGCCACGTGGCAGCCAAGTATTTTGAGCTGCGATGCGAATTTCCTGCAACCCATGAGTAACCAAAAGATCAGCGGGGCCTACCAATGATGTCTGTGTAAAATCCATCCGTCCATCCGTTGCACAAGCTCATATTAGGATGTGAGGTCAAAATTTAAATACATTCAAAACTCTAAGTGGGACACAAAATAGGAAAGAGTGGGGATGGAAGCCGAGCATTTTGAAACTTTCTTGAGGCTCACCATGATGCTTATATGCCATCTAGACCGTTCATAAGGTGATTCTCACCAGGATGAAGGGAAAACACAAATATCAACCTGATCCTAAACTTTTGCGGGCCCTAATAATGTTTCAATTGCGACCGTTCATTCCTCACTATTTCTTTTTTTCTTGTGTTGTAGCCAATTTGAGTACTCAATACACCTGATTTTTTTCTCTCACGTACTCTCAAGAGCTGTCTCAACGGATGGGCAGAGTGGATATAATACGTCCACCACGGTGGGCCCCACGGAGCGTATCGGAATCAATATCAGCGCAAAAAGAAGGCAACTGGTTTTGGTTATCAATTTCAACATGATTTCGGCCACTTAATAAATTACTAAGAAATTCCGTTGGTAGTAATATAATGATGGCTTTCGGCATTCATTTGGGGACGAGGATTAGCTACTGACAGGTTGTGTAGCTAACTCGCTACTGAAGTGACGTCACCAACTTGTGGGGGTCCACGGTGATGTATGTGTTGTATCCACTCCGTCCATCCATTTGGAAATATCATTTTAGGGCATGTTCTAAAGAATTAGGAAGATCCAAAGCTCAAGTGGACCCCACCAAAGAAAACAGTGGGGACAGTGACGCGGCTGTTGAAACCTTCCTAGGTCCCACCATAATGTTTATTTGAGATACAACCTGTTCTGTTCGTAAGTTCACACAGACATCTCAGAAGTGAAAAAACAAATATCAGCTTGATCGAAAACTTTTCTGGCCCCAAGAAGTTTTTAATGGTAGGAGATCAATTCCCATTGTTCTCTTTGGTGATCTCTCTAAATGGATGGACGGTGTGATACAGCACATACATTATGGTGTTGGCCCATAGAAGTTGGTGAAGTCACTTCAGTAGCGAGATAGCTACTCAACCTGTCAGTAGCTAATCTGCGTCCTTCATTTTGAGCGTGGATTTCATCCGAAAGCAGGAAGTTCCTGCGTGGGAACCTAGGTGGGGCCCACTGTGATGTACGTGAGAAATACACCTGGTCCATACGTTTTGTAAGCTCATTTTAGCACATGAGACAAAAAAAAAATGAGCCCAATCCAAGACTAAAGTGAGCCTAAAGCACGAGGATTGAACCTATTCGTGGGGCTACAGAAGTTTTGAATCAGGTTAATATTTGTGTTTTCAGTTCATCTCAGTAGTAATGATGTTATGAACGGTATGGATGGCATATAAACACCACTGTGGACCCTAGTGAGGTTTCAACGGTAGGAGTTTCCCTAACCACCTTTTCCTTTAGTGCGGCCCACCTAAGTCTTGGATTTGTCTCATTTTTGTTCACGTTTTAAAATGAGCTCAAAAACCAAATGGACGGGATGGATTTCTCACAAACATCAAGGTGGCCCCACATCGGTTGCCAGCACAAGAACTTCATGGTAAAGGCTTTCACAGGAAATCCACGTCCTTCATTTGGAAGAAACGGGCATTTCACTTCCAAAGCAGTGCAGATTTCAACATCTTTTCGATCGTGTCAAAATTGTGTGTGCGTCATCATAATATAATATATGTGTTATATCTACACCTTCATTCACTTTTTTCGAATGGCTTTTAGGACATGAGCTCAAAATAGAGATAAATCCAAAGATCAAGTGGACCACACCATAGAAAATATTAAATACAGTGGTAGATGTCATTATTACCATTGTGGGCCACTTGAGCTTTGGATTTGTCTCATTTTTAGGCTCATGCCCTAAAATGATCCAGCAAATTAAACGGAGGGCATGGATGAAACACATAAATCATAGGGCGGCCATTGAAGTTTTGCCACTAGCACCGTACAAGATGCACATAATTCAAGACTGGTATGGGAGCACATGTTCAGGTAATGCCTTGGTAAACAATTATTACTTAGTGACCTGTAATTACAACCCACCAAACAGGCTCTAATTGAATAATACTAGCCAGCCATTGTTGACTCATTAAGTGCCTCCATTAACCATTTTTATTTTCAAAATCTCATAGTCATACCCCTATGTTGGTGTTATAATTAAAGTTATTCACCTATTAATTATTTTATTATAAATATGCTCAATGGCATTGCATAGTTAAGTAGTTAGTTTAAATTTTTAAGTGACATTGTATTATTAATTATGCATATCCAAGCATAAATGTCTATTTTAGAAACCATAGATTCCACACCAAATGGTAAAAAGGAAAAAAGGTCTTCCTTTGATTTGACTAGTTTTGTTAGTTGGATGGCAAATGAAAGGATATAATCCACTAAGCAATCATTATACCTTCCCATAAGGTGCATGCTTGGCATAAGAAAATGGATGAGTTTTGTAAGGGGATTATGATTTTCCACTTGGTATCCAAACAAAAATTCAAAAGAAAACCATATTTCATTATTTCTCGTAGACACCATTGTTTACACCTGACCAATCACGGTCAAATCACATAGTCCCGAAGGTGTCGTGTGGCAGCCACACCACATGTAGTGAGGATAAATCTCAAAGCCAAAAGGCTAGTAGCATATTTGAAGATCATGACCATAGTTAAGGAAAAGTAACTCTCTGCTTGCAAAAAAAAAGTAACTTTGTAAAAAGAGAGTCCAATAATGTCAAGACTTTAGTAATGTTTCCTACAAATGTTGCACAACCGAAATAGAAAGTCTTTCAGGATCTTTCTCTTACATGTGGCCTAATAACGTGAAAAATCAAGAAGATCCACATGACTGATTATCCAAATCTCTCACGATATAAAAATTACAGTACAACCACTACCTCACCAAATCTATATAAGGAACACCCAATGAAGATCTCAGGGCCTACACCACACACAATCTATATACATAGTGGAATGTTGTTTATCTTAATCTAGTTTCTAGTTTCTTCACTTATGTTTAGCCATGTTGCAGAATGTCTGGAGTTTATGATAACTTAAATTGCTGCAGTACGCCTAGGAGTAGTATAAATATCTATGACTTACCATCGTCGAATCCATGATTAATCGAGTTCTTGTAAGATCATATTTCGGTCACATCATACTAACCATCCACCTTAATTATTTATCCACATAGGCGATCGCAAGTATTTATCTTCTATTTGTTTCTCTACTTATTTTATTTCTTAGCCATTCATTATGCACTATTGAAAAATATAAGGCCTGCAATCACCGTTAAAAGAAAAGTTTTCAGCGCAAGACAAAAAATTTCCATTTACAATGACTAACCTTCCCTACAACAATTGGTGGCTGAGAATGTAGCTAATCTTCATAGATTTAGTCTTAATTGGTTTACCTCAATGCCCGAAGTCAAAAGGCGTTCAATCAAACTCGAGTAGAGTATGATTTTAACACAGACACACTATATTAATCACACAGTTTGACTAAATACAGACCTTCATTAACACATGCACATGGCCTCGTGTTTGATTGAATAGTGAACAACCACTATTTGATGATTATTATCTTTTCCTCTTATTTTTTTCACTCCATAAATTTCATATATCCAAACATCTCCGAAGTATTTGTTTCAAAAATCACATATTCTATGCCAAACAATGGAAAAAGATTGTTGGTTATATTCATTTTTATATAAATTAACATGATTTATTAAACAGATTCTACAACATTTATTTATTTTGGAGCCATCTTTCCATGTTAACACCTATGGCATGTTTGTGTTAGGAACCCGTGGAAGCAAACTCAAAGTGGAATTAAAGGAAGCAATCACAATGGCAACAAGTAAATCAACATACGAACAATTCAATTTTTACATGAAAAAACCCTTGCAAGAAAAAACCATGGCACAAAGCAAATCACAATGAAAACGAAGTTACAAGAAACTTGTAAAGATAAAAGGCCTCTTAATTCAGTAAGGATTGGAAGACGTACTTCTTGGAGAGTAACCATAAACTATGAATGAAGAAAAGTAGAAGAAGATGGATCAAAAGGCTAATATATCGATTTAGTTGTGCCTAACGAATGAAATCCTCTACAACACCATTAGAGAAAAGAATGTGGCTAACACATGGGTGAAGTTGAAAAATATCTACGCGAAGAAATCTCTAGAAAATTGCTTGTATTTAAAGTTACAGTTCTTCAATCTGAAGATGACAAAAGGAGATGATATTGAGAGCAATACTAGTAACTTCAATAGACTTATTTGCAAACTATTGGATGTGGATGAGATGATGAAGGATGAAGATCAAACATGTATTTTGTTGAATTCTCTTTCAGAATCGTACGAGTCATTTAAGGTATTTTTGTGTGCCAGCAAGGCGACCATTAGCGTTGAGACTGTCATCTCAGCCCTCCAGTCGAAGGCGATGAGAAAGAAAAGCGGTGATGTGGGTACATCTTTAGATGCCCTGGTTACAAGGGGAAGAAATTCTAAGCGGGATGGGGGATCTTCTCGATCGAGATGTAAATCCAAGGGCAATGAAAAGGCTAAGTTAAAGTGCCAGAGTTGTGGATAGGTATGGCATATAAATAGGGATTGTTAGAATCCCAAGTCGAAGAAAGAGAAGTTTGAAGATTCTTCTAGGGAAGATAATATCGCAGAATCTATAGAGGACATGAGTGATGATTGCGATGTATTAACTGTATCCAGATTTGAGTATCTCAACAATGAGTGGCTCTTGGATTCAACTGTAATGTATCACACGTGTCCTAACCGGAGTTCATTCACCACATACAAGGAGTATGACGGTGGTTTTCTTAGGCTATCATTACGGTTGCAAGGTGGTAGGTATTGGTTCAGTGCGCATTAGGATGCTCGATGGGATTAAGCTCATTCTGATAGATGTGAGGCATGTCCTTAGGTTAAAGAAGAATTTGATCTCTCTTGATGAATTCGAGGCAATGGGATAAAAATTCACCGGGTTTGATCAGTTTTGTAAAGTATCAAAGGGGACACTCGTGGTAATGAAAGCATAGAGGCGCGACCATCTTTCCAAGTTGATCAGGAGCACTTCATCATGTAGAGTTGTAAAGTTTGTAGTGGATTCCACGTTTGCATGTATGTGGCACGCGCACCTAAGCTACATGAACGAATGGGGCATGTAGGTGCTAGAGTGAAGTTGGTGTGTGCACAAGAAGCGGTGGAGCTATGATGGAGACGAATTAAAGATAAAGAATGAAGCTTTGGAGCAATGGAGCTAGAAAATTGAAGTCACGGTAGAGATTGCTGGAGATGTCTTCAATCTAAGATCAAGGGTCTTTGGTCGACCAACGAGCTTAGTTCAGTTGTCCGAAAATACCCTAGATGAGATAATTATTCTCTTGACTATTTTGGCCATGTTCGGTCGCCCGAACGATTGGGTTGGTCGACGATGCCTGGCGCGTTGTTTAGTGTATTTTGCGCTATTTGTTTCTAATTTCGGTTTATTACTATATAATAGGGTGTAATTGCAGGCTTATGGTATCCTAGATTGCCAAAAAAAATTTAAGGGTTAAGAGAGTTCTAAAGTGAGAGAAAAAGCTAGGGTTTTTTTTTCTTGTGGGGCTTAGATCCGGATAAGTCGTTCTTATATCTCTTGTAACTTCATTTACATAGTTACTCACTTTGTATTGTTGGCTTTTTTTTTTTTTTTTTTTTTTCTATGGGTTTTGCCACATAAAATTAAGATTGTCTTGTATGTTGATTTGCTTGTTGCCATTGTGATTGCTTCGTTTGATTCCGCTTTGAGTTCACTTTTATAGGTTCCAAACACAAACATGCCGTAAGTGATTATATGGAGAAATAGCTCCAAAATAAATAAATGTTGTAGAATCTGTGTAACAAATTATGTTAATTTATATAAGAATGGATGTGACCTACAATTGAATGGTAATATGCTTAGTTTCATCTCCACGACAAAGAGATAATGTGGAATTGGCAGTTTTATTTTCACACTGGACGGACACTATATACTCTCCTAAAAATCCATCAAAGATATAGGCACCATGATCATCTGTTTGGCCCGTTACCACTCCGGTTTCCCATTCTTGGAGAAGCTCGTCGACCACATTCCCGGCGGGGAGGTTGTTCAGATTGTTGTCAGTAAGGCACATCTGATAGCACCCGTTTGGATGAAGTGCTGTCCACAGCATTATTCCATTCACTGAAGGATGGGAGAATCCTTCTCGTAATACGTCTTCAAGATAAATTGCCTGTAAACAACAAGAGCCAAAACTAGCTTGGTACCAAACAAATTCCAAAATAATTGTCATAGCTACGTGGCCTCACCATGATGAATGTGTTTCATCCACGCCGTCCATACATTTTTTCAACTAATTTTAGGACATGGTCCCAAAAATGAGGCAGATTCAAATCTTACGTAGACCACACCACAGGAAAAAGTGGGATTGAATGCTTACCGTTGAAAACTTTTTGGGGGCCACAGAAGCTTTGGATCAAGCTGATATTTGTGTTTTCCCTTCATTCAGGTGTGTGTGACCTTATCAACAAGCTTGATGGCAAATAAAAATTACAGAGGACCCTGGGAAGTTTTTAACAGTGGACATTCAATCAACACTGTTTTCATTTCATGTAGTCCACCTGAGATTTAGATTTGCCTCGTTTTTGGAATTATGACTTAAAATAAGCTAGAAAAATGGATGGACGGCATGGATAAAACAAATACATTATGGTGGGTCCCACAGAGCTTTTACATCAGCTAGCTGGCTGGTGTTGGGGTCACCAGCCAAACCGCGTGGCTCTTCGGACTCTCTAGATCCATCTTTGGACTCTCTAGATCCATCGAGCATAAAAGTGGGGCATTGGGCAAGTGGCCCACATCAGCTTGAAAGTGTATTGGGCTCTATTATGGCCTGGAGATCCGGCCCAGTAAATCAGGCCCAGCTTTAAATGGCCCATAAATAAATGGGCGGGCTTGAATTCAAGCCATGAGCCTGAATTTGCAGGTTCGAGGTTGTCTATCTCATGAATTTAAGACTCGGCGAATCGGGTCCACTCGCCCGAGTTAGGGTAACTCATGGAGTCGAATGGGTTTGAGTCCGAGTCGACTCAAATGAGTCACATCCAACTCATCACAGTCTTCCACAAAGCCAAGCTGCTCACCTGTGTTTGTTGATCCAATGTTTTGCTGATGTCGATCTCCGTTAGCCATATTGGAAGATTAAGTGTCGCCAATTTGTCGAGCACGGCCCGCATAAGAGGAAGATTCGGCGTCGTGAAGTGGCCTTCTAGGCCAATCCCTTCAAGTATTGCACCACCTTTCTTGAGCTCTTTGAGCCTTGAAACATATGTATCCACCGTCGAATTAACGTCGTTGCAAATCTCTATGACATTGAAATCATTCATGAACAATGTGGCCTGTGGATCCGACGCCTGAGACGTCTCGAAGAAGTCCAATGAAGCATTTGGGCCGAGCCTTTGCTCATAGAAATCGAAGTGAAGCATTTCATTGCTCACATCCCAGTGTATGAACTCTTCCTTGTATTTATCCATTAGACTTTGTATACGTGAATTAACGGCCGTCCTTAGATCGTCGCTGGTGAGGTTACGGACCCATGCGGGTGTGTAAATCGGGTCCTCCCAGAAGATGTTGTGGCCCCTCGCGATTATTTTATTAGCCCGGACGAAACTCAGCATCTGGTCAGCCAGGCTGTAGTTGAGTTTGCCTGGTTTTGGTTCGGTCACATACCATTTGAGTTCGTTTTCAAACACTGCAGCATTGAATCGCTTAACAAACCAATTCTGCAGAAGTCCAAGGGCTATGTTAGTTACACTAAAGGGTATGTTTGAAGAGAGAGCTAAAAATGATTTTAATGGTGAGCATCGCATCCACCGTTTCTAGTGTTGTGGCCCACTTGAGTCTTACATATGCTTCATTTTTAGGCTGACTTCTTACAATGGCAGGTGCAGCAGAGAAGTGAATTCTATTTCACACAAAAACACAACCGTGGGCCCCACAACACTTAGGACCCGTTTGGATGCCACCAAATAAGTTAGTTTTTCTACTTATTGCAGTAGATAAGTAACTGATTTCAGATAAGTTTGGTTTATGATAATTAATAAGTAACTTTTTAACTTAAAAGCACATAATCACTTTAGCTAATATTTTTAGCTATTTTACTTTTTCACCGGTTGCTGCTGAATAGAGGAAGAGGAGAGGTGAAAGAGAGGAAAAGGATAAGCCCGTTGTTTATCATCGAGGTAGGCCCCACATGAATAGACAGCGTTGGTGTGCACGGTGGGTGCATGTGATGGGCAGTGAATATTGAAGGTGGGCCCCAGACGATGAATAATAGCATTGATGGTTGGCCCTGCTTGATAGATGACCAACGTTAAAGGCGGGCCCTACATAATGAATGATGCACATTAAAGGTCAGGCCATAATAACGAATTGCCCACATCCAAGGTAGACCCTGCATGATGGACGGCCCACACAATGAATGGTCCACATCAAAGGTTGGCTCAACATTGAAGGTGGGGCCCACATGATGGACAGTTCACATCAAAGTTGGACTGCACGTGATGGGCAATTAATAATGGTGGGCTCCACATGATGGATGATCCACATCAAGGTGGGCCCCACATGATGGACGGTCCACATCAAAGGTCGAGCTAATGAGAATGGCCCATATCCAAGGCGGGCTCCGCATGATGGACAACCCACATGGGAGGTGGACCCAGATGATGAATGGTCCACATCAAAGGTGGACACCACATGTTGGGCAGCGCATATTGAAGATGGGCCCCATATGATGGACAATAACATTGATGGTGGGCCAAACATGATGGATGGCTAACATCAAAGATGGGCCCTACCTAATGAATGGTGCTCATTAAAGATCGGACCTTAATGATAAATGGCCCACATCCGAGGTGGGTCCCACATGATGGATGGCCCATATTAGTGAGGCCACATAATGAACGATCCACATCAAAGGTCGGCCCCACATGATGGGCAGTGGATGTGAGGGGACAAAATAGGGATGATTACTTATGATGTTGGAAACCAAACATGCTTAATTTTCTACTTTTTGGATGATAACGTTGTTTGCCAAACATGCTTATTAGCTAATTAAGTAGAAACCAAAATAAGCTACGTACTTATCAAATAATAACTTAAGTAACTTACAATCCAAACCGGCCCTTAATGTTGCATGGCCTCCTCACATGGGCACGTGCCATATGCAAAAGAATCTTGGAGGACAAACCAAGCCCTAGTTGAAGGGTACTCAGGTCACAGCATCCCTTAAACATCCAGTGCCACATTATATTCTATTAAACAGTAAGTATCTTATCTTTGTTCCTTTTTACTCAGCAAATAAGTACGTCCGACGAAAAAAAAAAAGAAAGAAAGTGTAAAATAGTCAAAAAGTAGAAAAAGTATATTTAGCTTCCAACATTATAAGTATAACTCTTTGGTCCCCTCAAGTCCACCTTCCATCATGTGAGGCCAACCTGTGATGTGGACCATTCATTCTGTGGGCCCCACCTTTGATGTGGGTCATCCATCATGCAGGGCTCACCTTGTATGTGGGTCATTCATCATCAGGGCCGACCTTTAATATGCACCACATCCCTCATGTAAGGCCTACCTTTAATGTTGGCCATCCATCATGTGGAGCTATCTCAATGTTATTGTCCATCATATGGGGCCCACCTTCAATATCGGCCCACCTTCGATGTGGACAGTCCATCCTGTGGAGCCCACCATTATTAATTGCCTATTATGTGGAGCCCACCTTTGATGCAGAATGTCCATCATATGGGCCGCACCTTCAATGTGGGTTGCCATCATGCTAGCCTTGCAATGGATGTGGGCCATTTATCATTAGGGGCCAAACTTTGATGTGGACCGTGCATCATGTGGGCCACCTTGATGTGGGCCATCCATCATGTGGGGCCAACTTCAATGTCCATTGCCCATCATGTGGGGCCAACTTCAATGTCCATTGCCCATCATGTGGATCTCACCGTTGATGTGGACCATCTATAGTGAGCGCCCCACCTTCAATATGGACAGTCCATCATGTAGAGCAAGAGAAGTAGAAAAGTGAAAGGTTAAAAAGCCTACAAATATAAGTAGTTTTAAGCGCATAAATTACTTTTGCAATTATGCCTACCAAACTAATTTAAGTGGAAGAAAAATAACTTATTCAGTGATTCAAATCACTCAGGACATATATCATGGGCTACCATGTATACATCACACCATTCCGACAAATATCAACCATTTGATCAATGAACTTCAATATGGACGGTCAAGATTGTTTACACAAAAATAGGTCCGACAGAATTTGATACATCGATTTGTTAGACAAAAATCAAGGACTGCTTAAGATTCCGAAGAATCACTTTTTGTTAGGCAATCATAGCCGTCCCATCCATGGCTACAGAAAATAAGGTCATGTCAAGGATGATCGACCATACAATCAGTGTTATTTTTTTATGGTAGCCTATGAAATATGTTTTGGACTTAACAGACGGTTCAGATCGATCGATTAGACTGTCAAAATGAACTCACTGCTCAGGATTTTAGTAGTGGAATCCAAAGCTTATAGAATTTTGATTTGGTGTATACCTGATAAGGCAAGTTTCCTATAATGGTTTTTGCTATGGCAGAACCAAATGGGAAATCTTTGGAGATCTGTTGGACGGTGACGATTGCTCCTGGCACTCGTTGCCCACCTGCATCTGAAACATGGACGATTACCGTACGCTTTCTTGCCTAGCAAGAATAAAAAGACTCGTGTTAGAGTGCCTCGATTTGAAAAGGAGCTCATGCCGAGTGAGTGAAATCCGAGCCATGCATCAGGTGGACAGATCCTGCCATGGCAGGATTTGATCGGCCAACAAGCCACTTCTAGTGTGGGGCCCACATTGATATATGTGTTTATATCCATTTTTGCCAACTCATTTCAAGGTATAAGTTAAAGAATGAAGTAGATCCAAAGCTCAAGTGTGTTAAACAACCATTTGCTCAAAAAAGCCCGAGCCCTTAAGAGGATGGCCTATCAATGTATATCTAGGGACTTTAACACTCCAACAAAGTGAAGCACACCACAGAATACAGCTGGGAATAATGACACCACACCATTGAAACCTTCCTAGGGCCCACTTTGATGTTTATTGGACAAGCAACTTATTTTTGAGGTCTTACAAACCTCGATGAAGGTAAAACACCAATATTACCTTGATCGAAAACATTTGTACCCTAGGGAAGTTTTCAATGGTGGGTTTTCAATCCACATTGTTTCCAATGGCATGGTCCACTTGAGCTTTGAATCTGCTTAATAAGCTAGCAAAAGGATGGATGGATGGCCTAGATAAGACACATACATCATGGTAGGCCCCACAACACTTAGTCACTTACCTGGGGATGCTCGTATCCAAACAACTTTCAATCATGCATTGAGTGGGCTCTACAGTGACATATAGTCCAATCAAATCCCACCATGTCAAGTCAGTAGGCACTTAGCGTCCTATCAAAACAATCCTCCATGCTATCAGGGCTAGCTGTCATGACAAGATGGGATTTAGATGATACTGGCATGGAAATGACTTTGGTCGGTCCAATTCTAGAAATATTTTTAAAAACATTTAAAAAAAATCAAAACTATTCACTTCATGAAGCATAAACATCACAAAGATGCAAGTACCTTAATATTTAAAATAGAAAAAAAAAATGGAATCGATTGAGTACTTGTACCGATAGGTTAGTGGGTTTTCTAAAACGGCATAAACAGCTAGTCGGACAGATTTTAATAACTTCATTCGAGTTTGGTCTTTTCAAGTATATTAACATTTTTGCACCAAACCATGTCATGCACTTAAGCATCTACTTCAAATCAAACTGGGTGCGACCGCCAGTTTGATTATCATTTTGCATAACACTTTCATACATGAATGATTACCTTTCTAATTCCGTCGTCTTGGTGCATTTTCCATTGTTGGGGCGTAAATGGTTGCAAAGAAGCGCTGGTGACTGAAATCTTGATCGCCGTCGCATCGAAACCCTGCAAAAATAACCAATATGTTTATAAAACTACTTATCATGGAATAAAAGGTGAAAAATCCAAGTTGGATTAGAGCTAGCTGCCTGAAAATAGAGGACTCCGAACGTAGCCGATGAGTCGGGAACGAATCCGCCTTTAAGAAATGACCAACAACCACTCCTCGCCAAGACGGTCCCAACACACTTAAATGTGGAATTATTCGTCGAGAATGTAGCCCTTATGAGAGCTGAATCTGCACCTCTGATTTTAACCCAACCTGATCAATGCCGTAAAGGGGAAAAATATTTAGAAACCAAGCTAGCAATAGAACTCGTCAAATCACCACTTGATTTAAAAGCTCGAGCTGTTAGAGGATGGCTTATCAATGTATATCAAGGGAATTTAACACTCTAACACTCCCCCACATGTGCATAATACTGGGCAAGGGTGAAGAGACACAACTCACACTATAGGCACCTCGTAGGTAGAGCTGGGCACAAACTAAGCTAGCTTGAATGCTCGACTCGGATTGGTTAGAAAAAGCTCGACTTAGATTGGTTCGAATGCAAGTTCAAACCAAACCAAGCCTCAAAGTCAAGCTCGTTTGAAAAAACAAACCAATCTCAAACTAGGGCAGTACCGGCTCAACTCAGCTCGAAGCATGATTTGATTCAGCTTAGTTTGATTCGGCTTGATTTGGCTCGTAGATTGTAAGTACACTGTGTTCCTGTGGTGTGATCCACTTGAGCTTTGGATATGATTCCATTTTAGGATCATGTCCTAAAATGATATGTAAAGCAGATGGACAACTTGGATAGTACATATACATGATGACATGAATAATACATAATACATATATACATCAATGTACACTGTTTCGTTGCACTTGTAAAATCATGCTAGTGTACTTTTGTTTGGAAAATGCTCTTACATGTCTATTTTGAAGCTTGCACTCCTTTGGAGGATGTTAAATATCATGTAAAAAGATACTTTTGTACCTTTTTTTTCAAACTTTTTAAATTCTTTTCTATTTAAATAAACAAGCAAAAAAAGAGCCCCCACCTATTTGAACTTGGCCTGGCCCAGTTTGAAAGTTTTGACCAAACCGATCCCGGCTTGAACCAAATTTTTCTGGAGCAAACCAAACTCGGGCCACATGAGTCAGCCCAAAACCCAAACCAAGCCGATCCACAAACTGAGGTGGCACAAAAACAAACCAAACCAAACCAAACTAGGGCCAACTCGGCTCGGCCTAGTTCATTGCCCACCTCTACTCGTAGGAGAATAGATTCCGGTGGTTGGAACTCAAACGCAAGACCTTTCACTCTAATACCATGTCAAATCACCACTTGATCTAAAAGCTCGACCAATTAGAGGATAGTATGTCAATGTATATCAAGGGACTTTAACACTCCAACGGAACTACACAGTTTCTGCTACATCTTTCAATTAAATTGTCCTCGCAGTGGGTAAACTTTAGGGCATGATTAGATATACAGAATTCATGCATGGAAATTATTTTCCACTGGCAAAACCGTGACGTGGTTTGGGTACCTAGTTTCTAAATTTTATTGCACGTAAACAAAACAAAACATAGTTGTTTAATAAATTTGAGGATTCCACTTGCTATCCAAACAGGCACTCCACATTGTGCCACATTGAGAATTTTATTTTCTCAAGTGATCGAGAAAATTATAAACGGATCATAATAATTACAATATTCATGGAATTCAAACAATCCACCATCCAAATAGGCCCTTAGATAGTCATTGTCTAAATTTTAAATTTATTTAATAATCCTAACGTTTGATTAATGTGCATTTGTTGTCAATTTAGACTATTACCCACAAGCAAATCCAACTCTGTCTGGACAATAATCTGTTCATATAAGGGCTCCTGTGGGGCCCACCATGACGTATCTGTTTATCCATGACATTCATCCATTTTCTCAGACCATTTTAAGGTATGAACCAAAAAATGAGGCAGATCCAACGCTCAAGTGGACCACACAAAATAAATGCAGGATCTGCCTCATTTTTTGGCTCATTCCTTAAAATAATCTGAAAAAATGGATGGACAGTGTGGATAAACAGATACATCACGGTGGGCCCCATAGGAGCCTCTGTATGGATGGATTATTGCCCAGGCACGGGGTCGACACAATCCACTTCCTCAAATACCCACCCATCAGTCCATTCAAAAAATCACAGTGATATAATTTTCTGATTGAAAAGCCACCAAAATCAAGGCCAATAATTTCTGTGGTTTCACGGCATTATATGCATCGAACAGTTTTGCATGCCATTTCAGTTTTAAGTTTGAACAAATGTGATAAGTGGGCCCATTGTTCCCAGACGAAGGCAACATTTTGACGTGCCCCACTGCACCCCAGAATCGAACAATCCTAACCCTTCTTTAGGTGGTCCACGATGGATGGTTATAATAGAGAATACATCAAATGTTTAATTGATCCAACTAGTGAAGAAAGAGGTTACAATATATATATATATATATATGAGTCACTCTCAAGTCCAACCGGTTGGACCACATTTTGCAGTCCACCCAGTCGATTTCTCTAAACCTCTTAAGTCCTTGTGACATCCAATCCTCCTCATAGGTTGGCCCCACCATGATGATATTCTAACGCAAAAATCAGCCTTATCCAATCATTATATGAGGTACAAAATAGAAAATAGTATATAGCCATTGATTGATAGCAAAATTTTAATGTGGCATACAGGGTTAGTGGTTGAAGTTGATTTTTGTATAAATTGTTCCTCATGGTGGGGCCAACCTATTAAGAGGATTGGATGTCACAAGAGCTTAACATATGGGGAGTAATCCACTGGGTGGACTGCAAACTGTGGTCCAACCAGTTGGACTTGAGAGTGCCTCTATATATATATATATATATATATATATATATATATATATATATATATAGTGAAGAAATGGTACTATGAGGTCCACCTCATGGGAACTTCCCATGAGGTCGAGCTGTGTGGGCCCCATTGTGATGTGTACCGGACATCAACACCGTCCATTTGATGGGCCCCATTTAGTTTATGGTATATTCCGAATATCAGCCATATACAGAACTAAGGTGAGTCATAGTATCTAAAACTATGTCAAGACATGCCTAAAACATCTAAAAGCACTTGGTGGGGCCCACTTGGGTTTTGATGCTTCTGAAACTTGGTCTGGCTCCTCATCCAAGTGGGACACATGCACACAATGGATGGGCTGGATCTATGAACCACATCTCACTGGGCCCAATAAACAATCATGAGGATTTTAATGGGTGGATCACCCCTCTCAACTGTTGTATATGGTGTGGCCCACCTAAGTCATGGATTGACCTGATTTTTAAGCCCGTGGCCCACCATGGAATGTTGCATCTGACTGAAGGGGTTGATGTCCGATGCACATCACAGTGGGGCCCACACAGCTCGACCGTGATGTGTCAAACATCTATCCCATCAGTTGATACATCATTTCATGGTGGGCCACGGGCTTAAAAATCACGTCAATCCATGACTTAGATGGGCCACACCACAGACAAAAGTTGAGAGGGGTAATATGCCCATTAAAACCTTCATGATCGTTTATTTGGCCCACTGAGATGTGGTTCACAAATCCAGCACATCCATTGTATGTGTCCCACTTGGATGAGGGGTTAGACCAAGTTTCAGCCACATTCAAAACTTAGGTGGGCCCCACCAAGTGCTTTTAGACGTTTTAGGCATGTCTTCACATAGTTTTAGAAGGTCTGGCCCACATGAGTTCTGTGTACAGCTGATTTTTGGGATATCCCATGACCTAAAGGGGACCCATCAAATGCACGGTGTTTATGTTTGACACACATCATGGTGGGGCCCACACAACTTGACAGCATGGGAAGTTCCCATAAGGCCGACCTCATAGTACCATTTCACACATATATTAACCCTAGTTCCTGCACAGCAGGTCCTAAATGGTTATTTATGGTCTGGAATCACCTTTTGGAAGTCTGGCCGATTAAGGTGGCCCCACCATGACATGTATGTCAATTTTAAATGCATTAGCCCACCTTTGGCATAGGGTCCAAAAATCAGCCCTATCCTTGATTTAGAAAGACACTTACCCTCAAAACTGTTTTCTTGGTGTGCCCTACTTGAATCACAGGTAGGGCTGAGTTTTGGGCTCTCATTTTAAATTTTAGTTTCTCTTGTAACAATTGGAGTGGATTTCATATAATTATCAAGATGGTCCCTAAAAAAAATCAAGGGTAGACATATTACCTATAAATGGTTTAAGGGTTGGCATTCCTCTTCCAATTTATTCTCGAATGACCCACCTAAGCTAACAAACCAATTGATTTTTTTGGCCCTATGGATAAAATGAGAAGACTCACTTGATGATCGGAGTCGAATTCACTTAAATTTCATGATGGGGCCTACTTCATATAATCGCACATTAATAAAGTGGATAAGGTCTCCAAGGGCGCAGGAGACTGGAACCCGATAAGCACATAGGTGAAGACTTGGAACTACAAAAGCCCACCTTATCTACGGTATTAATGTGCATAGGAGAGCGGGCCCACTTCGGACGTCTACTCGGCTTCAACGGGGTTTTCCTGTTTGCCGACCACATGATTGGTCCAGCTACCAATCATGTGGTCGGCAAACAGAAAAACTCTGTTGAAGCTAAGCAGACGATCTGGACTCTGACTAAAATGAGCTGGAAAAACGGACTGACGGCGTAGATAAAAGACATACATCACGATGGGCCCACAGCCCTAAAACCACCTAGCCGGCTGGTGTTGGGTCACCTTCCAATCTGCTTCCCGGGAGGTGCATGCACGTGACTTAAGCAAACCTATGGTCTACCCTACTCTCGCGTGAGTGTTAGCTGTTAATTTTAGAAGTATGCCCTTTCCACGTGGATGTGTGTCCCGCAGGAGGAATGGTCCAAAACAAGGAGTTGGACCGAGTGTTTGGCATGAACGAAAATTACCCAGATTTGTCACGAGGAGCAACCACAAAGCCCCATGTTCTTGGGTCCCACTCACAGAATTTACGGTGGTGGTCTCACATGTGAAAACCATCATATCCAGATGGACGGTTCCAAATGATTGATAAAGCCATAAGAATTCAAGGTGAGATCTTACTAATAGCTGCAACCGTTAGATGGATGTCTTTTTTTATATGTTCCTATCATTTTTAAATAAAATAAATAAGTTATTTTTAAATAAAATAAATAAATTATAGTTTCTACAGTGTAATTTTAGGCCCGGTCCATAACTCAAGTGGCAGACTAAGGGAAGATAGCCTCATTTCAACACTAGGTCACAGCATCGATTAGCAGCCTTCTGATCAAGGTGGGAATTTGATACTCCGGCAGAGTGTGGTGGATGATACGCAGGCACTTAGAAATTAATTAAAAATTGCAAACGCAGCATGCCAGTAATTGAAATTAAACCGTCCAAGTTATGTATGGTTCTCTGTTTGGATGTTCCATGAAACAAAACCTACGCTTATTTTATTATCTGACTGTTGCCTTTGTGGACATTTATTGGACGGCTGAAAATGAAAATTATCTAATTATCTTACTCAATAATCAAGCTTATTTTATTATCTGACTGTTGCCTTTGTGGACATTTGCTAGACGGCTGTAAATGAAAAATATCCAATTATCTTATTCAATAATCAAAGTGTAGAAGAATCAGCAGATTGTTCAACCAATCTGATCTTGGTGATGGTAACACTGGACCTCGCCATGTAGATGTTACTTCCCAAAAGATAAAGGTGGTCCATTCAGTAAATGTGCCATGCATGATTCTGAATATGAGTTGATGAGATAGAAATTAAACTTCTGATTTTCCACAACCCTACAATATTAGTTCAATTAATTGTGGTCCACCTGGTTACTGGACTCACTTCATTCTTAGGTTAGGAAATCTAAAGTGGTACTTTTGATGGATGGCTTGGATTTTTCACGTGCAAGCGCCACGTTGGTATATGCAGTGGCGCCAGCGTAAGCTGATTCGTACGTGTGTGTGAGCTTAGCAAAGTTAGAATGTTACCATATTATTTTATGGTTAAATGTATATTTTGAGGTTCCAAAGAATGTTAGCAAATAAGACACATGAGAGGCCAAGGCCATTTATAAAAATATCATATCAGAGTGGAGTAATCCTTTTATATTAAAATATTTTCCTCTTTTTAAGATATGCGTTTATTAGGATCTATGTAGATGTATGTCCTTTTATATATTTCCATCATTTTTAAATAAAATAAATAAGTTATAATTTTCCTAATATAATTTTTTTTTATGGTCAAACATAAAACATTCATCTAGGTTGAGTTGACTCAAGTCTTAGAATAAATCTGTACTTGACTTGACTTAATGCATAATTTATTCGATATCAAGTGCCAGAGTATAAAAAGATGGGTTCATGTAGAAGGAAGATGGGCGTCACTTATCGAAGAAAATACATTAGAAAGTTATATTTGCTTGCTTTGAGATTCAAACATGTGACCTTCCACTCTAATACCATGCCAAACAACTGCTTATCATTAGAGGATGGTGTATTATCCTATTATCATACCACATGTAGAATATCAATGCCATGAAAACTATAGGCCCTCCCATAAAGATCAACCTGACACAAAAAATCAAGCCAGACCGATTGTCAGGGGGACCAAACCATCAGAATCAATAGACAATCTATGGTTTGACTAGACATACAAATGTGGTCCACATAGTTCTTAGATCAGTCTGGTTTTTGAGATCTTCCTGTTAAGACCTGCCACTTTCATGGCACTGATGTCACATGCAAGTGGTTTGTTGGTGTGAAGGGCAATAAGGCACCATTGCTATATAAAAAAGGACATTTTATTTGAAAGGATTGGGAGAGAAATAATTCAAAAAAAAAAAAAAAAAAGAGGGTAGAGAAATTTTTTAAGACCTTTTTTTTAATCCCAAAAACACATTCTTAAATTCCCTAGAGGCCTCAAGCTCCTACTTCGGGTACACACATTTCATGCCCTAGAGGCAGTTGAATTAATATGGGTACCTAAATTCCCAGTATCTTAAGACAGCGGACAGGAATTCAACACATTTCAAAATGGGATTGGGACTTTCTCAAATCCCATCTCAAAATGTACTGGGATTCCAGATTGGACCATACCAACTTCGGTACACAGGTGTGCACATTCTTTTTTTTCTTGAAAAAATAGGAAGAAACCAAACTCACAGGAGAAAGTATATTTGTCATCGGGGGTGAGATTCTGCAAGACGTAGGCTGGCGAAGACACTCTCTCTGCACCATCACCGAAGGTCTGCTGAATTTGCTGATCCACATTACTCAGAATCCCTCCCTCATAAAGTGGTGCCTCAGGATACTTTTGACACTGCAAGAAGATTGGAAAAGGAAGAGTTATTTGATACTCTGGCTGCATATGACACTTGATACATAGGCACTCAGAAAAGATTATAAATATCTTCCTAAAAAGAGTTAAGAGAAGGAAAGTTATTGATACTCTGGCTGAGTGTAAGCCTTGATATGCAAGCTATAAAAAATGGTGCACATGGCATATATAATCAGATTGTGATACCAAACTGAGTTACAATCTAATAATGAGATTGGTTGAATCTGGGAGACCCATTTTCAAAATAAGGCCATTGGATCTTTTTCATTTTTAGCTGTCCAATAAATGTCCAGCAATTTAATAGCTAGTTAACAAATTGGAGTAATTTTGGTACATGACACATCTCAACTAAACCCATAACTTGGACAGTTTGAGTTATTTGAATGCCATGCCGTGTATACAAGTACTTAGTAATTTCCAAGCGTATCATCCATCACACTAGTCAGAGTATTAAAACATTTCTCTTGGAACTGTACCACAATTTATGGCACTATATCATATTTTCCAATCAAATGCTACGTGTAGGATATTAGTACAATGGAAATGGGATACACCCCAAAATGAAGACCATCATTCTTGAAAATCAGCCTGATCCGCTCACTAAGTGGGCCACCTTATTAGAGAAATGTCTCCATATTTGTCCCAGGTGATCTTCATGGTGGGGCCTACCATTTCTTTGTCTCCAATGTGCAGGAAAGATAGTATCGTACCACAAGTTGTAATACCTTGCTCATACATTTGATAAAGTAGTTCTCAAAAAAAGGGAGAAAAAAATCAAATCAAATATCATATGTGGCCCACTAATATTGGGCTAGAATTTATAAAATAGAAGTACCTCAGTATATGCAGATGTATCATACCAAGGCCCATCTACACACCCAAAAAGAAAGTAAGGTGAGAGAGAGAGAGAGAGAGAGAGAGAGAGAGCATGTGTGTGTGTGTGTGTGTGTGTGTGTGTGAGAGAGAGAGAGAGAGAGAGAGAGAGAGAGAGGCCAAACCATAGGAGTCAGGCAAACAAGGACATGTGAAGAAGCATAGACAAAGAAAGAGTATGAAAAGAAAAACAAAGGAGGGATGTGCAGGCTCCTTCATGTTTGTTCCACCTTTGTAGTTAATAACAAGGCATGAAAGAGGAGGAAATAAAAGGCCTCTATTTATCTGAAGTGGGTTGGAAGATATGAATGGAAGAGAGGTTGTAAGGACGGCTGAGATCACAGGGACAACAGCACCTCTTTTTTCCTGTGAGATTCCTTCCCCCGTGCCTCAGTCACATGTCTCACCCCATAATACTACCAAATGAGGATGGCGTGGACATGCATGCCATGTGACAACGACTCCACTTCTGTCCAACCCCATCCTGTATTGCCCCTTTGTGGCCCACATGCTGATGATCGGAACCGTCCATATCTTAGATGATGCAATATGAGTGCCATCCTAGAGAAATTACACTGAATATGTATAGAAATCTTGAACGTTGAAAAGATCATCTTTAGTGGTTCAGATTTAATGCCAAAAACCAAAGGTGGGGATTTTTTTGGAGAATGTTTGTCTCACCATAGCATATTAGTTGTAGCAACGAGAAGATGGATGGTCCCGATCATTGGATCATCTCTGCATGTGGGTCCCAACCGGCGACATATGCTGGCTATCCTCTGTCGCCGGACTGGCAAAATGAACGCATTTAATAGAGAGGCTAAAGACTGTCATTTTTCAAAATTCTAGAACCCGTATTGCCTTACTTAGGGCCCGTTTGGATACTACCAAATAAGTTACTTTTTCTACTCACAGCAGTAGATAAGTAACTTATTTTGGAGAAGTTTGGTTTATGATTAGTAATATGTAACTTTTTTACTTAAAATTACATAATTACTTTAGCTAATTATTTTAACTTTTTAACTTTTTTGGAGAAATGAAAGAGAGGAAAAGCTTATAAGTATGTTGTTTACCAAACATACTTATTTTCTTAGTAAGTAGAAATTAAGATAAGCTACTTGCGGCATAAGTAACTTATCTTAAGCAACTTACAATCCAAACGGGCCCTTAGAGTGTTGCTGGGTGGAGCCCACATGGCTGCGTGTATGGAAGATCTGAATGTTCCATTTCTGTTTGCACTATCTGGATGGGCTGCCATGCAAAATATCCAACGATTAGATGCTTTATTTTGATGATTTTTTAATTGAATGTTGGACCGTTGAATGTAGAGCGTTGTCCAATTCTATATTCAACCGTCCGTTTTCAAGTACCAACGGTTGGGTTACGATATTATCAAATGGTGCCGTTTACGCATCATCCCATATTTAAGGTTGAGCCACCAGATCCGGATCATCCAGAAATGCAGGGATCAGAACCATTCATTTGGTGGGGCATATCATGGATGGCCAAGATACAAAGGTCTCTTTCACTGTTTTGATGAGATTCCTTACCCGTGCCTTAGTCACATGACTGATGGATAATAATGAAAGGGTGGTGTAGCAGGCATGCCGTGACAAGGGCTCCTCTCTACAGTTCAATTACAATGATCCCTTTATTCACCTTGGGTGGGCCCACTTCCCCCCACAAGAAGAGGACCTTTCAATTTATTATCCTTGTATGGGAATGTAAGACTATTTTGGGTACTTTTCAGTTGACTTGTAGCTTGACTCCATCTTGGGTTTTTTTTTTTTTTTGGTTGGTACACACATCCTGGTGGGGCCCATTGTAATGTGATCTGGACCACTGGTTTGTTGGGCCTTGTGTTGATGGACAAAATTCCTAGCCATTAATTTCCTGGGCTGCAATCTACATGGGTTTTCAGTAGGCACAAGTGTGGGCCATGGTTATGTGATCTAGGCCACTAGCATGTTGGGCCTCATGTGGAACAGGACGGTCTGAACCGTTCAATTTCTTGGGCTGCAATGAGATGGTCAAAAGGCAAAACCAAACAACTATGGAACTTTAACTGGAAGGAGGCCCAACATGCTTCCCCAATGTCTTCCTATCAGGTAAAGGGTCGCAATGGGTTGGGTTGGGTTGGGTTGGGATGGGTCTGGTAATGGTTGAAGAAATGGAAAGGATTGAAACCCCAGTTCTTAAATGAAAAGAATGGATTTGGACCTATTCCTTGTCTTTGTTTCTATTGTAGTATGTCTATCTCATAATATAACATTCTGTTCTACTATATTAGAGGATCATCATATGTAGGATGAAATGGGTGGAATATTAGAAACTAGCCAAAATAGCTATTAAAATAGTTGCTGCTTGACAATTTAAAAGACTTTCCAAATACTTAATGGGTGGAATGGGAGAATTTAACCCAGTTAAGACAATGTAGAATATTCTAAACTTCTCTTAATGCCTTTTTTAGAGAGCTAAGGAAAAATAGTAATAGTAGGAATTTTATGCAACCAAGTGTTATGGCGCAATAGTTAATGATTCTACAGTTTCATCTAAGAGGGGAGGCACAGATACAAAAGCTTTATAAAGGAATCAAGAAAGAAACAATATAATCGAGCATAAGATCATGCACACTTTTGAACACGTGTTATGGGCACAAAATTTGAATGGTCCATGTGATGCAGCACCTCATGAAACCCTCAAGGCTTAACTTATAGCCTGATTCGAAACTATAGTAGGCCACAACGAAGGGAGAGACAAATCAAGGGAGGAAACTATTTCCCTTTGATATGGCCCACCATAGTTTTAGATCAAGCTAAGCGTTGAGACCTGGGTTCATGGGGTGCCACATCACATGAATTGTTTGGATTTTGTGCCCATGACATGTGTAAAAAAGTTCACAGGAGTTCTCACCTGAGGTGAACAAGTGATCTTTGTGTGTGTGTTAACTATGTACCTGGAACTCTTGAATAATATAAAATAAAATCCTTACTACACAGACTCACAACCAAACTACGATGCAAAGCTTTTAATTTCTAGTTGACATAACACAGCCCATACACACCTAGACGCCAAACTGTTTGATTTTTTGTTGATGAAACCTAACTCAGGCCCACCCACACACACATTCACACCCTCGGAGCGTTTAATTTCTGGTTGACAAAACACACCCCCATCCTTAAAGCGTTTAATTTCTGGTTGACAAAATACACACTGCAAAACGCGTCTCATTGACAAAACACAACCCCACCGACACGCACCCACCCACCCTAAAGGGTCTGATTGACAGGACGCAAACCCTCGTATACCGTACTAGTAACAAAAAAAAAAAAAAAAAAAAACACCAGCGCTGCCGCAACAAAAAAAAAGGTAAACATTAAAAGAAAATTTTACAAAATAATACCTCATATTTACATCCTATTACCTCATTATTTTTTTTGTATTATGGTCCACTTTGATGTTTGGATCTACCTTGTTTGTTGGATCATACCCTAAAATGATTTGGCAAATTGGATAGACATAGTGAATTAAACACCTACATTATATTGGGGCCCACAGCGAACTTTATACAATCCACGTCAAGGTTATTATTTTAGTAAAAAATATACTTTAAACTAGGGGTGCACATGTTTCGGTCCGGTTCTAGGGTGAAATCAGAACTGAACCGTTTCCAACGGTTCTAGGAAATCTGGAACTGGAACCAGACCATTAGCATCCTAGAACTGAACGAGAACCAAACTGTAAAACCCGATTCAGTTCTATGGTTCTGGGCTTTTTATAATCCAGCCCAATTGCATTAGATTCCTTGATACGATGCAATGGGTTTGTTAGATCTACATATCCATCCTCATTGTTAGACAATGTTTAGGTGGGCCACATTAAAAATAAAAAAAAAAGATCAAATAAATCCAAATTTTAAGTGGAGTACTTGACATGAAACAATGAGAGTTGAACACCCAAGGTTCGGTTTCATGGTTCAGTTCACAATCCGATTCGGTTCTACAAAACCCCAAACCAAAAATCGAACCGAACTAACCGGTTCTTTAATTTTCGGAACCGGAACCAGTACCCTTCAGAACCGGACCGAACCGAACCAAACTGAACTAACTGGTTTATCGATTCCACCGGTTCCATGTGCACCCCTACTTTAAACATATCAACGTTAGAGAAAACTAATGAAAGGTACTTAATTTATAATAACTGGATTAATAAGGTAGCTTAAGGCCCATTTGGATACTACTAAATAAGTTACTTTTTTTACTTATAGCAATAGATAAGTAACTTATTTGAGATAAGTAAGTTTAGTTTATGATTACTTATAAGTATCTTTTTAATTTAAAGTTAATAACTTCAGTTTAATAAGTAGAAATTAAGCTTCTCAAGGCATAAGTAGCTTATCTTAAGTAATTTATGATCCAAAACACTCCCTTAATGAAAATTTAAATAAACAAGGTATTGAGATGTAAATACTATATTAATAAGGTACTATTTTGAAAAATTCTTATATTAAAATAAAATAAAAAAAATTAGGCAGAAAAATATTCTCAGCTTTCGAAAAATATTTCACCTTCCAAAAAAACTCATGTGGAAATCTAGGTAAACAAAGACAATACCACAGAAAAATAATAATAATAATATATAACGCCCCAGATTTTCACTAACTTGGGAATCGAAAGTCCTTAGGCATTCCCTTTGACTTTTCAATTTGAATGCATATCCATGTGAGTATTCGCTTGTGTTTAGAACCAAGATGAGTGATTTTGCTTAATGAGGGGAAGGAATTAGCTTAAGAGTGGAGAATCTCATAGTTCAAAAGAACTTATCGACAACCAGTTCGACTCAGGTATGTCGTTATGTCTGTAAAGACTAAGTAAAGAACTCTGAATTATCAATCTACTCGTAGATCGACAAGACTACTATGAATATTTTATCAGACTTTTGTGTTTTAGCCTATTCTTGGTATTTCAAATTTTTTGAACAGTTTAGATTTTGCAAAAACTCTCTTTTAAAATACATTACTTTTTTAAAATATCAAAAAGTTACGATTTGTACTTGGAGTGGAAAATTAAAATCTTTATTATTTGAAATTTGATTTTCTAGTATTTTTTATTGCTTAAATGTTATTACATGTAAATAAGCAGTCACTGTTCAGGGAGGCCAGTGAAACTGTGGGCTTTCAGAAAACTGGGCAAGCAGAAGAAGTTTTGAATAGCCAGCTTCGGTGCACCGAAGATAATTTTCGACGCACCGAAGGTGCCCTTCGTGGGACCGAAGGAGGCCTTCGGTGGCGAACCGACCAGCGATATCGTATCGAAGCGGGGTTTGAAATAATGGTTCGGTGCACCAAAGGAGATATTCGGCGCACCGAAGGGTTGTCCAATGGGCTTCGATCCGAACCGAAGTACTCTGTCCAAGTTCAATTTTTCGAAGTATTTAGGCTTCGGCGCACTGAACTCAATGGGATTTGTTTTTAAAATAAGGTTTTAAACCCCATTCTCTCTCTTTCTTTCTCATTTCTCTTTCTCTCTCTTATTTCTCTCATTCATCCTCTTCTCCTCTTTGCTCTCAAGACCTCCTATCTCTCTTTCTCTCTTCTCAAACCTTCTTTCTCCCTCAAATCCTCTACCATGCCCTCGGAAATCTCAAAATTTCGGATCTTCTCCTGCCTTCGTCCGTTCTCGCGCCTTCCCCTGCAAGATCCGACGAGCTAGGGTCGAAATTCTTCTCCCCATGCTAGGTAAGGTGTTCCTCTACTTCTTTTTTTTCCTCTTCCTTCCATTTTCTTCATTTTTTGGACCATTAGGGTTAAAAAATCCCCATTTGTTTCTGTCGAAACCCTAATCCTAGGGTTTGTCCATGATAAGACTTAGACGTTTATTGGTCGTTGGGTGCGGCGCACGCTATTGTGGGAGCCGTAATCGAGCTCGGCTTCGTTGGGATTCCAACGGTGCGTCGATTTCAGACCCTGATTCGTTGAATCGATTTGGGGTTTTTCCAAATTCGAGATACCTAAACCCTAATTAGACATTTAATTAGAGTAAAACATAATTGATTAACACTAGATTTGTGATTCATTGTAAGTAATTGAGGTATTCCTCAATTTTCGACATTCGGGTCGCATCCGAATTGCTGAATTTCAACCATAAGGTGAAGATCTACATTATTCTAGACAAATTCTAGTTAATGATTGCTTAACTTTATATATTAATTGTTAATGTGTTTATAACATGTTCGATGAAATGCCTCTATTGTTGTTTGGTTAATAACATACTCAATGAAATGCCTGAATGATATGAATTTACAATATTGTAATGTAACTATGCTTGTGGATGTATGTAACGTCCTGTGTCATCCGGGCCCGTTAGATTGGTCGGGCCAGGTGCTTGGGTATGTTTATGAGTAGGTATTTAATAACCTAAATTGTTATTATAATAAGTTAAGTATTACTTTGGATTAAGTTTTGACAACCATTTGATCTAATATACTACCTACCCCTAGGTTGGCAGTCACAGATTTATTCAATCAAATAAGCGGGACACGGTCGACCGACAGTGGCCACTGTTGGTTTGTCGTTATCTACTTGGGTCCATCGAATAAGCCTCATTCAGAGTTAATCGTTATTGTGTTTAACTATTGAATCACACTTTATGGAATCTAGAATACCATTGTTCCCGTTGTGAATAGTCCACTTAGAACCAATTGCAATACGATCCACCAAGTCTCATGAGTCAGGCATGATGGTATGGGACACCATGTCTAAGTTGTCGGCCTACGCTGGGGTGGTGCTTCCCCGTAGTGACCAGTGAGCATGACGGGGTTGACATATTGTTGTTCAAGCGATCCCCTAACAAATGTAACATTGGCCGATGTTTGCGTGCATGTGCACCGTTCGAATGACCAGGGCATGCACTGGTTTAATTACAAGTGACACACCTGGACCTCTGAATTGATTAATTGTATTTGATATATGGGTAACGAGTCATTCCGCTTGATTTGGGCGTGGCTGACGAGTCATGGCTAAACCATGCTTTCATGGGAGGATAACTCAACTTCGGATCGTGGGGTTACTGGCGATGATTGGCGACGCATCGTAAAGAGCCAGATGGTCCCAGTTAGATTTTGTGATACAACGACGGTATTCTAACTTCACCAATTTGTTTAATGAATTGGACTAATAAATACTTTAATTAATCATGCATAAATGACATTGCATTTGAGGGGGACTCGTATAGCCTGATTGCTTGATGTGGTGTTAGCGCTACCTTGAGCACTCATGTCATTTCTCTGTGTCATCCGGGCTGTGTACTCAGTCACGACTTACGACCTGTTAGACAGGTGGACTGTAAATTCTTATATCAGTCGGATAAGCCAGGGCTTTATCCAGGACATGCATTGTGTGCGAAATCATAACATCCATGCATTTAATCGACTTGCCTATTATGATGTATGATTTGTGTGTGGTTATTATCTAAACTTGATTGATTTGATAACATGCTTAGGATTAATAACTTATATGAACATATTTATAACTTAAATATCCCAAGTATAATCTTGGGGATATTTCTTCACTATGTTGGCGTTTTGACGCCTTCCATTTAACATACGCAGATGCCTCATGAGTACGATCAGTTGGTGGTGCGCTTGGGGTGACTTGTAGTCTTTTAGCTTCATCCCATCGGTAGTTATAATTTTTCTTCATTTTGCTTAATTGTGATTTGTATAATTCTCATATGGACTGATACTACATTTGAATTGCACATCTAGGGTGTCAACCCTATATATTTTTTATTTAGTTACCTCCGTTTTACTTATGATCCGCTTATTGAAATGCGTTACTCTGATTATTTGTGAATGAAATGAATATAAATTTGATTAAGGACACATGTAGGAGCATTTTCCACATGTGGCATTTCTAAATAAGCATTTTATTAAGTTAACAATCGAAATCTCGATATCAGAGTCTCTATACTCGAGTGCTAATTTTCGAGTTATTACATAATAATAATAATAATAATAATAATAATAATAATATAAAATAAAATAAATGGATGGAATATTTTCCAGTTTCAAAAAATATTTCTCCTTCCAAGAAGAAGCATGGGTGACATAAGTGTTTAAATGATGTACCATGGACGCCAGGCTTTTTTGCTCATCTATGTTGACAGAAAAGCACATTGCACTAAACAAGGATTGCATACGGACTGTACAAGTTATTCCAAGTGGAGTCTCCAAGGTTACCAGCTTGGATGTATCATGAACCAAAAATCATGCTTACTCCGGCCACGGGAAGTTTCCGTGGTGGGAAGCTATGTGGGGGTCTACAGAGATGCTGTGACAAATCTACTCCGTCTATTGGTTCTGCAAGACCATAATAGAATAGGAATAAAAAAAGAAAATCAGGCAGATCCAAAATTCAAGTGGGCCACACCGCACGAAAGAGTTAGAACTGAAAAGTCCACCATTGTGAAACATTCCTGGAACCGACCATGATTCTTATACCGCTTAGATAAAACTGTAGGACAAATATAATCCTGATACAAACTCCTGTGGCCCCCACAAAGTTTCCAATTGTAGGCATTGAATCCCTGCTGTTTCATGTGGCATCACCAACCTAAGTTTTGATCTGCCTGGTTTTTAGATTCCTGTACCATTGTGGTCTTGCAAAACTGATGGACGGAGTGGATTTGTCACGGGAATTTCTGTGGGCCCCACAGCTTCTGATTTCCGTCCACAAATAAGTGGCTAGGATTGCTCAACCAATCTGGCTTTGTGATTGTGAGTAAGCAACACCAAGCATCATACTCTACCAAGGATATCAAATGATAACTCACCCCTTTGAAAAATGCGGCCTCCGGATCTCATCCCTAGTCCACGTGGCACATCTACAATGAACAACCAAAATGAGGGGCCCAAAATTTACATCAACTGGAATAGGAGCGGATTAGGTGTGGCCCTTATCGTGGGGCCCACCTTGATGTATGTATTCTATATCCACCCCGTCCATCCGTTTTGCTAGATCATATCGTGGGGCCCACCTTGATGTATGTATTCTATATCCACCCCGTCCATCCGTTTTGCTAGATCATATCATGGGCCCACCTTGATGAATGTATTCTATATCCACCCTGTCCATCTGTTTTGCTAGATCATTTTAGGGCATGAGCCCAAAAATGAATCAGATCCAAATCTCAGGTGGACCATACTATAGGAAACAGTGGTGCTTGAATGCCCCACCATTAAAAGCTTCCTAGGGCCCACCCTAATGTTTATTTGCCATCCAACCTATTGATAATGTCACATAAACCTGGATTGGGGAGGGGGGAACAAACATCAGCTTGATCCAAAACTTACGTGGCCCATTAATGGTCAATCACCACTGCTTCCTATGGTATGGTCCACCTGAGCATTGGATCTGCTTCATTTTTGGGATCGATCATGAATACATACATCAAGGTAGGCTCCATGGTACGGGCCGCACCTAATCCGCTCCCGATTGGAATCCTATCCGTCGAATAGGTGGGGTGCAAGTCCCCAGAACAGTTACGGTCATTTGATTGGTGATTTTTTTTTTTTTTTTTTTTTAATTCATGTTGGTCGTCAATAACGTTTCCTAGCTTTTTAACAGGTTATGATGATATTGCTGCAAATGCATGCAGTACCTTTCCAAAAAAAGAAAAAGAAGATGGAGGAAGCTGTAGACCATGATTTGAAGAGGTCTTAAAGGCCATCTTCCTTTTCCTGATAGATGCACTGGTCAAAAAAATCATCAGACTCCTACCTATGCCGGCACATGCCTGATTATCAAACCCACTTAAGATGTCTCAAGAATCAGTATGATCATGGCCATCCATATATGGCTGCTAAAATGGGCAGAGCTACAACAAGGCCAAAAATTGGACGGTTGGCATCACCAGAACTAGCAGAGCTTCTAAAAGTTATATTTCAAGGGAGCAATCTTCTTCTTTTGAAAGATTAGCTAAATTGCAATTTCTAACCAGAAAAACATGCATGACAAGATAATAAGGTCATGCAGAAGGTTGAGACAGGACCTGAACTATAAAAGCATTACCTGGTCCTGATAACTGGCCGACTGCCGGCTTGGGGTTCATTCTCCACATCCCCAAAGGACCCTTTTGGATGCAGCCTCCAAAAAGGCGTTTGAGGCCTAAATGCTGTTTGATTCAAACAGCAGATGATTTTGTGCATTTGGATGCACTCTGCAAACCCGTCCCACCTCCTGCTCAGACAAAAATAGGCGATAAAATTTCGACTCGGCAGAAACTAATCGGGAGTCGACTGAAAAAGCAGGTTGAAACCCACTTCTTCAGAAACTCTCTTCTGAGGAAGAGCATCCAAACAGGCCGAAAGTGACCCTGCAGGTGGGCGCCTGGGACTACTCATCCAGTCCTGAGTCAGGACTTGCCCGAATCAGGGCTGAAACAGCCTGAACTTGCCTGAGTCAGGGGTGACTTAGGAAGGTGACTCATGGTATCGAACAGGATCAGGTCTGACCAAGTCCGAGTCGGCAAGTTGCACCATGCTCATCTTGAATCCACAATGTGAACCAACACCCCAGCTACTAGGTAAGTTTTCCTATAGTATGAGACTCAGGCCTAGCATTACTCTACCATCACACTGTAATTTTAATAAAGCTAGTGGAGAATGTTCAATACAAGGGTAAAAGTCTGCAACATTGAAAGTTAAAGGAGGATTTGGATGCAAGACATGAATAGTCTTCCTATCTCAGCAGAGCTCTCACAACTGATCTTACCAAATCTCAGGCGATTTGGAAAGCATCAAAACACTTACTCTACCCCCTTCAGCTCCATGAAAGAACACCGAAAGCCAACAGACATACACACAGATAGACTCATCAAGCAAGAACAACACTTTTTGTAGTTCTGTCTCAATGGGGCTAGCAGCATCCACTATGATGTTTGAAAATCCATGGGTTGCAGTAAGGTTTGGCAGAAAACCTGTAGACAATACTACAAACTGAGTGTGCCAGTAATTGTGTATTTGGAAGGAGGCCAAAACTAGAACATTTGCAACGCTTCATGATACTTGGAGCAACCAAACGCACTCATCTAATTGGATATATACAAGTACACAACTCAAGAATCGTGAATACTATGAATAAGTGGTGAAGAAGAGACTGTATTTTGGAAGTTCAGCGCTTTTGAGGTTAGCTGAAGACATAATGATAGATTCACATACATGATTATGCCTCAACCTTTTCTTCATTGAAAATCTTGATTTGGTTTTTTGAAAAAAGGGCTTTGAACCCAAATTCTCAACGTTGAAGGGAAGAGCACATACCCTTGAGATAGGAGCTCAAACCCTTCACATAAACAGTATTTGTATTGTGTTCTGCACCAAAATCATTTGTAAACACTACATCTTTAAAAAGGACATCAAGATGAACCCTTGTAAATGCACATCTAGTGTTGCTTCTTTCAGAAAATATTTGATTAGCTATGGTCTAACCGAGGCTATGTTCCTTGGTAGAGTCGAATGGGGGAACAGGATTCCTGTAGCTGACTCCAATTAGTTGGGGTAAGGCTTAGATGATGATGATGATTACTTACTTTCAGAAGACTGTTTTCATAACTTACATCTAAATCAAGGGTTTTCGTTTTAATGAATGTGTAAGAGCATCCACTGGTGTTTCTCTAAACTAAAATGGGCTTTCAATTACATGAGAGGTCAGAGGAATGAGCATTAAAATGCACAAAATGCATGCAAGAGAGAGAAACAAGAAAAGGGCATCCAGGTGGATTTTTCGTAATTTCTGAAAGAGAGGTGAGGATGTAGCCATTTGGCTGCATAACCAGTAGCTGCGCTGAACACATGTTTAACATTGCAGAGTTCCTTGGGTTCAAAATTGTGAAGAATCTTTTCATTTTGTCTTTTGGTTCTCCAAATCATCTAATAATGAAATTCTAGTTAGCATATGAAAACATAATGAAATTCTCTCACTAATGTGTTTAATATTAGATAAACTTATGATATCATTACATAAATTCTCAAAATTCTAAAATGATTATGCATGTTGAGATTTTGCTTATTATGTAAATTCTCAAGGATGTCCATTGTTGATTAAATTAGTGAAGATATATCTTGAGCCTATTTGAGGGATTTAATCAGAAGTTACAGAATATTGTGGTAACAAGAGGATCAGCAGACTACATGAACCTTAGTTGCAGAATTTTTCAAACTAGGCACCTGTCCCACTTTGAATGACGGTTGGATTCAAATGCTGAGAATTCATTTCTAATGGATGCTTCTTTTAATAAATTCGAGATGGGCTATTATTATTTCGATCAAGCCGCCATGGTGAAATCGGTATACATGCTGCTCTTAGGAAGCAGTGCTAGAGAATCTTGGTTAGAGTTCGAGTGGCAGCAGGAAATGAGATAATAATACCTTGGTCCTGGGCATCTACCATTATAACCACAATGAACAGCCATACAATTGTTATTCATGATGGAAAAGAATTTTATTTTATTTTATTTTTTAAAGGCTTAGAAAGGAACAATTACCTACTTGTATAACAGATCATATGGTTGGTCACAAATTGGGAGAATTCGCACCTACTCTGACTTTCAAAGGACACGCAAGAAACGATGATAGATCTTGTCATTAATAAAGTGAAATAGGTGCTCATCATTCATTGGTGGGAGGTGAACCTTACAGCAAAGTCGAGAAGGAAAACACTATGATGGTTCCATTGCTTTATTTATGTAACTTGTCTGAGATTCAGTAATCCCAAAAGTTTTTATCATATAAGGAAAAATTATCCTTTTTTTTCACACTCTTTCATAACATAAATATTGGAAACAGAAAAGTTTACCACTCCTGCTCCCTCTTCCTACCTATTTTCACTTGTTTACATTTTGAAACAAACACTTCCAGGTTACTTTGGGAGGAAGGCTCTCTCTCCTTAAATCAGCATTCTCCAATATGCCAGTTTACTATGTGTCTCTCTTCAAGTGCCCAACTTCAGTACTCAAGCGGCTCAAAAAGCTGAGAAGGGATCCTAGGATAAATGGAAATTTCATCTTCTGAAATGAGAGGATGTTTGCAAGCCGAAGTCAAAGGGAAGTGCAGGGATAAACGACCTCGGTGAACACGGTGCTACTGGGGATATGGAAGATTGGTTATGAGCCGAGAGTTTGGGACTTCTTCCTCACTGAATCTCACATCGCTTGGGTTATGCCAGAATCAGTCGATGCTCTTCTATGGGCCTGGCACAAAGGAGGAAGCAGAAAATTCAACAAAGTCATATGGAGGTTAATTGTCATTGCAACTTTGTGGGCAATTTGGAAAGAGAGGAATGAGCGATATTTTAGGAATAGGAGGTCAGGGGAGTATAGGGTGATCAGAGCAGTTATGGATCTTGTTAGGCTTTGAGCTCCTTTCGTTAATTCAGCCACAGCTAACTTCTCATCTCAGGTGGTTTCTTAATTTTGCATTGTTTCTTTCCCTGCCTTTTGGTAGATTTTCTAATAAAATTCTTGGTTACCTCTCAAAAAAAAAGAAAATTTACCGCACTCCCGCACCCAAATTGGTTGCCACTTCACTTCACACTTCGTGCGACAATAAATTGAGCCACACTGAATCATGTTTAGTAAGAAATTTGATTGCTATATTTGTGTTTTTATGGTCATGCGAGTGTCTGAAATCCTATTCCTCTGCTTCTGTCATTTGGGCTTCTACAACTCGCCCGCCTTAGGTTAGATTATTTTAATTAGATTACAAGAAAAAAGTTAGCATCTTCTTTGTGCTTCACACCTTCGAGTACCCCTCATCGTCAATTAGTTTAGGAATCCAATGTGACACTGACCACACTAAATAAGGTCATATATGCAAGAGATCAAGGTTTATCTAGGACAACCGCTGATTATATGAGCTGTAGAAGAGTCCAACAACCACAACAAATAAGATTCTTCATGCAGATACCAAGTTGGTTCATGACAATAACAATCCGTCATTCAAAATGTAGGGAGAAATCTATCTACAGACATGTTAAGAAATAGATCTCTGAGGGTATTCAACTTGTCCACCTAAAACTGTTGCCTTTGGCACACAAAAGAGTAAAAGATGGTTGCCTCGATTGTTGGGCTTGTCCAGTTACCTGTCAGGCTCGATTCTCAAACCAATGAGTTATCCTCCCTAAATTTCTCTCGTGCAATGAAAAGCTGAGACGGTGTGTGCTTGAGGAAGCAATCCAAAGCTGCGCATGGCCGAATATAGAGACACAATTTGGAATGACAATTATATACATGTAAATATGTTATGTTCTCAACCACACAACGACGAAGAGTTGGAATACACACATATACAGCCTTATTGACAACGAAACATCACCAACCTCAGAGAACAGATGGCCTAGATTATAACAATTGATGTCCTTGGCAAAAGGATCAGCTCAATTTCCTGTAAGAGTACCCCTGTGGTTGGAGAGCATCCTGATCAAGCAGATTCTGCTATTGAATGCGCTGCAAAGTTCACAACAAACCAAGTAAGCAAATAAATGTGCTCAGATGAAAGTGAAACCTCAAACATGACTCGTTGAGTAAACAGCTACAGAATGACATGCAAGGTAGCCATTCTTTGTTAGTCCCCAGTCAATGGAACGTTTGGAACCAACTGCCAAAGCAAAGAAAAAGGATTATCTCTTCCCTCACAGATACACAGCTCTATCCAATCTTGCTCAAGGGCCCAGCAAATCTTGAACTATAACTTCACAAATAGATCTCAAGTTGAAGAACCAAACGAAAATTAATTGATAAATCAAAATCTGAAGATTCAGATAAAGAAAAATACTTGAGCATCCCCTTAGGACAGAAGAGGAAAACATTCATTTATCTTTTCTTCAATATACATTGGACCCTTTGCAGCATGCTTTTGGATCTCTTTGCGGGATAGTCGAAAGGCCCAGTCCATCCTCGCGGGAATATTATTTGGATGATGTTTTCATTTGCCACTATTTGGAAGAAAGAAATTTCACCACTTCTTATGATAGAGGAGGGCAAATCAAGTGGGTCAAGCAGAAAATTCAGCTCATGGTTGCAAGCTGGATCATTCATAACCCTGAATTTATAGGAATTACTATCATTGATCTTCTTTACAATAGGAACTCCTTTATTTGGGATGATCACCAAGGAGAGAGGCTTTGGTGGCCCTTGAGATTGTATTTCCAGTGTATTGCTATTGCTTTGAGAGGAGTCATATTCTCCTTGTATTGCCTATGGGTGAGATAGATCCCTCATCATCCCCACCTTCTATTTTTCTTGTTGTTTTGTCTTTTTCATTCTTAATGAAGTTCCGTTATGAAGCATACATATATGTCATAATCAACTAGCGTGTGTGTGTGTCATAATCAACTTATTAATTGTAATCAATCTATGTAATAGTCTCTGACATTGCACCTGTGGGAGTCTTATTGTCTCATTGCCAATCCCTAGCACGGATGGAGGGTTGTGTCATGTTGGCAACCGGCGTCAAATTTAAGCCATAACTTCCACCATGAATCCGTACAATATGACATTCCAAATTCATGCTAGGGCATTCCCTATAAGCGACGCACTGTATTGGGACTCGGGGGCAGTGAGAAATTGGCAAGGGTTGGCTAGGGCATCCCCAAAAGCAATGTGCCACAGCAACACCCGATTGTTGTGAGAAGTAGGCAAGGGTTCCCACTGACCTATGGTCTAACTGAAGTAGTGGCACTTCATAGAGTGAAATTGCGAAAAAGGATTCACCTAGCCAACCCCAATTTAGATGATGATGATGTGTGTGGTTGGGGGGGGGGGGGGGTTTACTAAAGTCCCCATCCAACATCCCCAAACCTTTTAAATCTAAAGCCCCCATGCAACATCCCCAAACCTTTTAAATCTAAAGTCCCCATGCAACATCCCCAAACCTTTTAAATGGCGCACAAGGTGATTTATCGTCAATCTAAACCATTCATTCATTCATGCAACTAGGAGCAAGCTATGGTGCAAGAATCACATTGATCGGATGATCCTAACCCTTTAAATGGGACCAATTTGTTACAACCGTCCGTCGTTTACGAGTCATAAATCACATGGTTAGAATCATCAAATCAAAGTGTTACTTTAGAATCATAAGAAATACAAAATGGGATCTATCTAATAGATATTTCAAGACAATTATTAGATCTATCGGGTCAATCAGATTGTCAATTTTCATGCTATTGATAGGAAGCTTAGGATCAAGCGAGATTGCCATAATTTTTGCACCATGGCTTGCTCCTAGTTTTACGAATAAATGAATGGTCCAGGTCGGCAATAGGTCACCTGTGTGCCATTAAAAAGGTTTGGGGACATTGGTAACGTCCCGTGAAGGTGGGGACGTTAGCGAAACCTATATGCATAAAGAGAGAGGTCTCTAATCCAACCGGTTGGACCGCAAGTTAAAGTCCACCCAGCTGATTACCTCCAAACTATTAAGTGCATATTACATCCGACCTTCCAAAAGGTCGGCCCCACCATGAGGATCGCCTAGTGTAAAAATCAGCCCTTCTAATCATCAGGTGGGCCACACCATATAAAAAACTGTATAGCCATTCATAAATAGCAAAATACATTTGTGATCCACTCGATGAGAGAATCCTCCCTCCCTCACACGCACTCACTGCTAATGATGATGGGTGTGGGCGGTATAGTTGTACACTTGTACAGCCCACCCTGGTAGTGGTAACAAGGGTTGTAGAACTCTACAGTCTGGCTTCTCTTTGTGTTTGGTCATGTAGCCCGTCGATGTTATTTGGTGCACATAACTTGTATAAAATATATTATAACAAGTGAGGCGCAATCTGGTCATTTTTTGTTTTATCACTTAAAGCATATAAGCAAGAGGGGAGGGCGTCAGAAGACTCAGAACCCTATATCTCTTTATTTCTCTTTCATTTGCTTTCTATCTTCTCCCCTTTTCCTCTTCCTTTACAGCAACTCTACACAAAACTACAAGGTATCAGAACCGTTCTGATCCACATTCTCTTTATTTTTCTTTCTTCTCTACCCTATTCCTCTCTTTAACTTGATCTCACTAACCCTATCAAATACTGATCTCCATTCCCTAGACCTTTCTTCTTTCTTTTTTGTGCACCAATCTCCATATGAGATTTGGTCTGGTGTGTGTTGCACTGTTTACATCGTCTAACACCAACCCTCTTTTGAGTTCATACAAAGAGGCATCCCACATGTTACTGGACGTATGATGGGTATGCATATCTGGTGGTGAGTGGTGACATGAGTCTTGATGCGGTGTGGTGATTCATCCCTTATTTGGTGCAATTCCTTTGGAAGATTTGATTTCTTAGGAGGCCCAAATCTAGTGTGGTGCTTGGTTCATCAATTTCCTTCCTTATTGGGTACAATTCCTTTGATAGATCTGTCTCCTCAAATTTCCTTTGATAGATCTGATTTATGAGATGGCCCAGATCTGGTGTGGTGCTTTGGATCAAGATTGATGCGGTGTTTGCACATGACGGACAGTCAGATATTCACACGATGGCTACCATATTCATGGTGTTTGCTGATTAGTTGCATGGTATTCAAAAAACGGTTACATGAAGGCAGTGACATAACAGAAAGTACACAGCCCGTTGACCTATCTTGGTTTTTTTCCTTTTTTAAAGATGACAATTTTATTGATCAAAGAAGACCAAAGCAGCCAAAAGAATCACAAAGAAGCTCGAGAAGTAGAGGAAAGGAGACAGTCACCAAGAACTGACGAGTTCACAGCCCACCCCATTACAAATAATTTTGCCCTCCTAAATACCTCTAGACCTACCCCTCTGGAGTTGTGAAAGCAACAGTTATTCCTCTCACCCCATAAAGCCCACAAGCTGTCCAATGATGAAAGCCTCCACACCATCCTCTCGTGCTTCCCAACCCCACCCATGACATGCCAAAACTTTCCAAAAACTTATCCCGCAGCTCTCTTGCAAAAGGGAAATCAATGAAGAGATAATCGATCGTCTTCCTCATCCCGCAGACACATCAAACATAATTCATAATCATCTTCCTCTTCCTAAGATTATTAATTGTAAGATTATCATTTGTAAGCACCTTGTTCCTTCCAACAAACCACGCCAGCACTGAGACCTCGTCGACCAATCTCAATGTCCCTTTGAGCATTGGGAAACCAATAAAGCATATTTAGGACAAGGTGATTGAAAGAGTAGAGAGGAAGCTTTCAAACTGGAAGAGTCGATACTTCTCATTGGGCAGTCGACTAACTTTAATTAAAGCCACCCTCTCAAATATGCCCATATACTTAATGCATCTTTTCAAATGCCCGCAATCAGTTCTGGACAGGCTAGAGAAGCTAATGCGTGGCTTTTTGGGAGAGGGACGAAGGAAAAGCATATATAAGGGAGTTGGGAGATGTGAACCTGGCTTTGCCAGGAAAATGGTTGTGGAGGGTTGGGACAGAGGAAGGAGGGTTGCAGCGGGGGGTAATTGCTAGCAAATACAGTCTGTGAATGGGGGTGGTGGGTAAAGGATTCCTCCCTATATATGGCTTCAAGTTTGTGGAAAGTGATCTCTAGTGTGGCTCCGAAGTTCAAGGAGGGGATGCCTTTTTGCCTTGCGAGTGGGTGGGTGTATTCGCTTTTGGGAAGACATGGTGTGGAGCAATGGAAGACGATCACTTCAGATGGATTTTTCCAAGTTAGGTCATCTATCTCCGAAAATGAATATCATGATCGATCCTTACTACTTCAGTTGTGGAGATGTGGTTTGGTCTACCCCATACCGAAGGGATCTTCCGAATGAGAAAGTGGGAGATTTGGTCAGGCTCCTGCAACGCTTGTGTAGTTTTTGTCCTTCTTCGAGGGAGTGGGATGCAATGGCAGAGGGTCCACACATGTATAGCTAGTTGGACAAAAGAGGGTCCTCATTTGACAATCTCAAAAAAATAATAAAATAAAATATTTGGTTCTCCCCAATATTTGTGGGATCTGCATGAATGATGCAAAGTCTGTTAATCACCTCTTCATTCACTGCCCTCTTGCTTGAAGGGTGTGGGAGTCCTCACTCTTCTCAACATCTCTTAGGTGGTGTCAAAGTCTATAGAAGACTTCCTATTGGCCTGGCATGGTGGTGGGAGTGGGAGGGATGGCAAGGCGTTCGGCAGCTAGTTCTCAAGGAACTCTTTGGGCTATTTGGGGGAAATGAAATAGACGATGTTTTTGGAATAGGAATGGTTCTACGGAAGGATTGGTTAGGAAGGTCAAGGAGGTCGTGATAGAGTGGATGTCCGGCTTGGAAGCCATGGATGTTTGTAATCTTTTTTCTTTGCTTGGGTTGTAATTTTTTCCCCTCCTTAGTTTTTGCTCGGGCGGGTTCTCTTAATAAAGCTTCGTCGCCCTTGAAAAGGTCCAATCATTGATCTGAATTGTCTATCTTATGGGGCCACCTTTAATTGCCTATCCCTCTTACTTTGATTGGAAGATTCTAGGCCCTTGATGTAGTGGCATGGCAAAATAGGATTCAAGTCATGGCCCAATTAGTTGGGGTTAAGGCTTTAGCCGGATGATCCTGGACACTTCATCAATGGCAAGGAAAATGGGCGGTCCATATTAATTTTACGAGGTCCATTCATCGTATTGGAATGTCCTTTGATTGGAATCAATGTTGTGGGCAAACAAGGTCCAATTATTGATTTGGACCACCCATCATGTGGGCCCAACTTTAATCAACTATCCCTCCCAAATGAGCACTTTGATTGAATGATCTAGTACAATTTTTTTGTTGTCCCAATTGAGGTAGGCAAACTTAATTGTCATACAACTGCATGTCTACAACCAGCATTTGAGTCATCCCAAGTCTGATTGTTCCATACAAGAAAAATTCCCTGCTTCATTGCCTCCTCATCTCAGCATTCATCTTCATAGAAACTATCTTCCTCCAACTTCCATCGATTCTGCTTTCTTCGTACTTTGAAACAAATATTCCAAATTAAAGTCAATGTCGTCCTCTAATTTTAAGGTTCTTCATCCCTTTGGATCAAAAGGACCGAGTCAACAGATTGTTCATTAACTCACAACAGGTCATCCTTTTGCTCAGCTAACTAATGCGAAGGGAATTTGGGGAATTAGAGAATATGACGAGAAAATAAGGCTTATAATGCGAAGGGAATTAGAAAATATGATGAGAAAGTAAAGCTTATTGACAAGTTACTCGCCAGATTTCAAATTAGAAAATAAGTAAATAACCCCATGTCTTTCTTGATCATGCCCTTCTCCTTTATCTCACTACTTGACACATGTCCTCAACTACCTCATCTAACATTGCCATTGTCTTACCGGTCTCACTTTTTTTTCTATCTCCAATCCACATGGCTCAGCAATGCCCACCTTCATTCCATGCCTCAAACCACTCATCAGGGTCTTGGCCTTCATGCTTGCTTTCCTACTTCGACAATCAAAATCCCTTCCAGAACCATCTGCACCTTCCAAAGAACTGATTTCAGAACCACCAGTTTAGGATTTTTTAGACTGCCAGAACCTGAGGTACTAGGTGCTTTTTCCTCGTCATTATCCTCCCACGTGAGACATGTAAACAAATTTTCCCAGCATCTGCAGGGAGACCGACGTTGAAATACACTCAGGTTTTCTACAACCAGAATTTTGATACAGCCTGACCAGACGTCCACACCTTACATAGAGTGCGGATCAACCTCAGTAACTCAGATGACAAGAGAACACAGCCCTAGAAAAGTTTGTCCAGTCCAAGCTTGCAATGGGACTCAGGTAACTTTAAACCTAGTCACCTGGATATCACACCTCAAGGGATCCTTCCATCTGAATAGGGGGCTTTTGATGGACCTAAGATTGGCAATGAAAGAACTTCCCTGCATCCATTTTTGAGGGACAAAAAAAACTCCGCTGTTGAAAATGATAGTTTTGAAACCAATACTTTTAATATCACTATGGCCCTATAGGCCCCATGAATAATTGTTCCATTGATCGATATCTCCAACTGATGGAGCATCAAGGTCTGCGTGCCAACCACATCTTTATCCAAACAGAGCAAACACTTCAGCACCAGCCTGTCATCAACCATAATTGTGGTTTGGACATCAGGATCGGCAGTACCCAACAACCTTTTCACGACTGTCACCTTTTTCCCCCATTGAGAAAACTCTAACAGCCCATTGTGAATATGGTGACTTCTCCATTCTCAATTGCAATAATACCTTCACCTTCTCCATTCCTCTTAATATTCCGCCATCCATGATCTCCCTAATTCTCAACCTTAGTTGCATGATCCTTCTAAATAGGTGCCACTCCCACTCCAAATTGCGCTTCAGACTCGCGCTTCCGCTTCCCAATTGTTTATACTTGCTAAGATTCTGAAGCAGACGCTTCCCTGTTCCCGCACCCGAATCTATTGCCACTTCGGTTCACGTTTCATGAAACTATATATTATGAAGAATAGTCATCTTCTAATTGGATGGTGGTTGGAGAACCTCAATACCATATTTGGCAAAATAAATTCTCATTTTCTTTAATGCCAAACACCTACCACTTAAGACATTAATGGCTGACACCAGTCCTTTGCTATGATGCTATCATGGTGCACAAAAGCAAAGCCATTGATTTCTACTGAGAACTATAGTTGTGGGATAACTATCAATCACCATACCATACTGAAGAATCATAAGGGCCTGTTTGGTTGCAGAATCTAGATTCTAGAGAAAATCCAAATTCCAGTGTCGAAATCCAAAATAACAGAAACTGGATTGGAAACCCAGATTCCATCTGGAACTTGTTGTTTGGTTGAAAATTGTGTAATCCAGATTCTGTTTGGTTGAAAACTGTGTAATCCAACCGTTGCTTGTGGCATGGCCCACTTGGGCTTCGGATCCACCTGAGAACTTGACCCCTGGCCTATAGTAGTCCCGCAAGACAGATGGCCGGGTTGGATGGCAAATAAACATTATAGTGGGCCCTAGGAAGTTTTTAATGGTGGACGTTCAATCAACACTGTTTTCCTGTGGTGTGGTCCACTCGAGATTTAGATCTGCCTCATTTTTGGTCCAATGCCCTTAATTGAGCTCTCAAAACGGATGGACCGCGTGGATATAAAACGCATACTGAATACATCATAGATGTACAATGCATACATCGAAGCATGGATATATTGTCAATATTGAATGACGCTCACTATCGCCTCTTTTCCCTTCCGTAGAAACGGTCCCCCACACCGTTTGGATTTCGCTGGAATCCATATTTTAAGCTGGAAACAGGTTTCTAGATTCCAACCAAACAGGCCCTAAAAGAACTCCACTGTCATCCATTCCTTCAAGAAGCACTCGCCAAACAAAGTGAAACGTCCTCTCCATCCAGCATCTCTTAGATTTCTTCTTCAGTTGAAGAGGTTACACCAGCCTTCAGCCACGGCACTCCCATCCATGCCAACTCATATGGATCTGTTATCGAAGAAACCCAGATGCAAAAAAGTCCACCCAGCTTTAGCTTGAGCTGCAAACAAATAGATGTTGTTTGGCTTCTCCGACTTATTGCAACTGAAGGAAACCGTTGCTGCAGATCATTGAACTCTCATGATTCATGAACATTTATTCTCCTAGTCAATCATGGTGACTGGATTCAGGGCCATTACACAAACAACATGGTTCATACAGAAGTTTGCGACTTCGCATGAGGTTGTAAGGGGAAGATCAACTTTTACATGGGTACTGAAGCCGAGGTTAGTTGGTGCAATGTGAGATATCAGTTGGTGTTGTCAAATGGTAAGATTTTTCTGCTTGGCAATACTCCCTACATACTTGATATCCGCCAAAGACTCATCTCTGTCTAGCATCTCTGATTAACAGAAGTTTATAATCTACCGATCAAAAGCATCAAACAAGAAGAAGAAGAAGAAGAAGAAGAAGAAGTTCAAAACCTTCTTCTTCAATGGCAGGACGAAAGTGGAAGAGATTTGATTTCAAATGCGACATCAATTGATCAACTCCACAAAGCAGATTCTAGAGAATCTCCCTTTTTTTCTTTTTCTTTTTTCCTTTTTTTTTTCTTTTTTGAAGAGTCATCAAAACACTTTTATTAAGAAGACGAAGTAAGAGTACAACATGAGTGAGGTCCTGCCGTATTTCCTAAGGCCAAGACCTGCAAGAGCATGAGGCTCCAACATGAATCATATTTTTGAAGAGTATAACACAAGGTCAGGACCCGCAAGAGCTAGTGAGTCATGCTGTTTCTTCCTCATAGATGGATCAGTTAACTGTGGTTTGCGAGTGTGCACATCAAAAGCAAAGTCTATAGCTCATAGAAGTCTACCAATTTAACTGCAATTATAAATGCTAAATTCATCAAAGAACAACGCTAAGATGAGAAGCCTTTCTGCTTTCAGTTTTCATTGCTTACTAATTCCTTCTGCAGTAAGAGGTATGAGCTGGGAGATTCATCATGGAAACAACTAAAGAGAGATGAATGTACCCAAATCAAGTAGTCACTCAAACAGAGAACTGGACCAGCCACATGATATGAAATCTCTTTACAGATTAATTGCTTGCTCTAGTTCTCTCTTTTAAGTGGTATAATTTTCTTTTCGCCCAAACCAGCATTCTTCTTTTTGGGACCACTCGTTTCGAGCATTTATACAGTAAAGGAAAGTCAGATATCAAAAGATAAAACATAAGCTACACATGTTGCCACACTTTCCATGTAACTTTTCTTGTTTAATCAGCATTAATTTTGTTCCGACATTGTTCAAGGTATTTTTGTACACCCGGTTCTAATACAAAAGGGGATGGTCTTGGGATCAGATTAATTAAGAGCAGTTTTTTTTTTTTTTTGGGAAGGATGAGAATTTATTAATAAGCAGCAAAGCTGAAAGAATACAAAGCAAACAGAAAGACAACCAAAGCGCAAAAGCGCACTCGAAGACAAAAATGTAACACCCCGAAATTTAGGGGAAACCACTGTCCATTCTATTACATATGATTTGGCCCTAAGGAACACTCTAACTGGATCGCCTGACACATTTCAAAAACACCTATTGTTCCGCTACTTCCATATGGCCCATAATCCCACAAGGAGAACTCCTCCCCCCCCCCCCCAAAAAAAAAACCTCGATTCCCAAGGACCGAGGTACCTAATCCAACCGCATGCCACTGCATTAGGAAGGCCTCGATCGATTTTGGCATAACCAGCATCACCCCAAAAAAGGCCAAAGTGGCAGTTATGTGCTATATTACTAGAGTACTTCATGTGTACGAACAGGTACATCATGAGAAACAAGGACATATCGCCTATTTGAAGTGTTTGGGTAACATAGAGGATTTGTAGGTTCGGATGCATCTGGGAACTCTATACAGAATGCCAGCCTTGTGAAAAAACTGTAAGTCAATCAGCTTGTTCTGTGTTCTCTGTTTGGTCAGTAATAACAATTTTGTATTTGCCTCTAGACATTGGTTCTTAATGATATTACTGATAAAATCTATGCAAATAGTAGGAAGAATGAGAACTTACCAAGCATGCATGTCGTGTTAATTCTTTTTTATTTCTACATCAATTACGGTCATATTTTCAATTAATGCATAGAGTGGCCTAGGAAATCATTTTCTATCTTAATTATGTCCTAGAATTTTGCCAGCATTAACAAGTTAACTATTCAGATGAAGCTACCATAATTGCAACAAGTTCCAACCACTATGCATATGGTCCTATTATCTCTTGAGCGCAAAAGGGAAGGCATGAAAAGGGAAGAACTGCAAGAGCAAGTAAATCTTCAGGCATACCTTGTTCAATGAGCTTTGGACCACCAACAGGATCACCTTGCTTGGCATCGGAACGAGATTCTTCAGGTTCCCTGCAGAAAAATGTGTTAATCTATGGGAAACTTCTACATAAGGAATGAGCAACAGTGGGAAAAGGAATTTCAAAATTAACAGGCTTTATAGCAGTTTATAAGGCACCTTTCATTTTCAGAACTCATATGATCTTTTGGAAATGAGTTTAAATCAGGGGCTTTTGCTCCACAAACTCCATCTGGAGAACTACTGGCTTCCTCCTGTTTCTCTTCCTGCAACAATCATTACATAAAGAGGATATAAGATTCTATTGAAGAATGCCTGTGCTAGGAAATCAATGAAGAAGATGGCAGTTCCAAGTCTAGCGAACATAAAACTTACACTGGATTTTTCTCCCACCAAACCAGGAACACTATTGGAAAGAAGAGTGATATACTGCTCCATCGCCACCTCTGGATTCATGTTCCCCAATCTTTGCCAAGCATGCCTTGCACAACGTAACCAGTGCTCTCCATCACTCACAGATAGCAGCTCTCTACCCTGTGTTAGTATGAATAGCAATCAAACTACACCCCGAAACTTGTTCGAGAACAGGGCCTCAATCCTTAGCGTTCCGTATAGTCAGTAAACGCCTCCAAAATGTAGTTGTCTCAATTTTGTTAATGTTTCTAGTTGAAACAAATCTGAGTGGCGTGAGGTTCCTCCTAATCCCCTAGGGTACCATGTTGGATTACAATGTTTTGAAACTTGGTTTCAGAGTGCTAACACAGGAACAGGAGTCCATGATCAAAATGACTCATTCCAACTAAGTTGATAGCTACATCAGGGGTGACTTAGAGCATTCAGTAAGTCTTTTTTAATCTTTTCTTTTATTCTTGTTTTGAAAGATGGAGCATTCAGTTAGTCAGCAGTGAAACCAAGTCAATCGGTCAAGAAAACTCGGTTTTGGCAAGTTCTAGTTCCATCATCAGATATGACTTGAACAACACAGAAATGGTACCCATTTCAAATACGGCCTAGTCAAACCCAAATATTTTTCTATTGATATAATTATAAACATATATAAAGATTATTAAGATTAAATTAATTCAATAATAAAATATTCAATATATAGCGGTATCCATGTGCCTTGAGATATGGAGTCAAGCATGTCCACCAGCAATACCCGAGTAGCTAAGTTTAAGAAGATGGACCTTGAATAATTTTTAGGGTATGAATTTTCCCATACAATCATCTAGATAGGTTCAAGTTTGGAAGACAACTTGATGCCTGCATGACCTTAAGGAAGAAGAAAACATGCTAAACGGCAGCAGACAGGACTAAAGAAGACACCATAGGAAGGACAAAATCTCCATCTGAATAATAATAATAGGTCGTGCACTCGTGCTCATCAGAAAATGTAGAGTTATCGGAACCCACATGTTTCAATATGTATGAGATCATGTTCCGGTGATCCCAACCGTTTATCTGATAGGCCCTGCGGTGGAAGGGGGATGCCTCGAAAATCTACCAGATTAGAAGATCTTAATCCTTTGATCAAAAGCTTACAAATAACCAATTAACGTGAAAATACAGCAACAGTCCCCATCCAACAGAAAATAGTCCGTCAATCAAAAGTTAGGATCTTCTGGTCCGGGATATTTCCACGGCATGTCTGATCCAGTAGGTCCTGTTAGAACAACAGTTAGGATCACCGAACTATGGTCCCATGTGTATGGAAATCTATGAACCAGCAACTGTACATTGGCTGATGAGTGATGATCATTACCTTATTATCCCTCCTCCATGATAACATATCAAAGGTTTTTGTGTCTAAAAGGACCGGTAATTTGTTCCCCAGGCGTAAATTTTATTGCTTTTAAGATTCCTGATTTATGGATATCCTGATTTGAATTTTTTGTTCCTTAGTTCCAGTTCCTTTCATCACATTGAAGGTTAATTTTTCAGACTTTTCCAACAGCATTAGCCCAGTTAGTGTTCTTGCATTTCTTTCTTCTTCTTCTCTTTTCTTTTTTCCCTTCTTTTTTTTTTTTACTTATCCTTCTTCCTCTACCTACTCCGAACACATGGAATTAAAAATACAAACAGATTCCAACATTCCAAGACAGTCATACAATTCAATGAAATCATATCAAAGCAATAAAGTACAAAAAGAAAAAGATACTGCACCTCTCAAACTCTAAATAAATAAATTAATCAATTAATTAATTAATTAAAAGAGAGCAAGACTTAGGTACCACTTAGAGCGGGCCGTAGCCTTCAGAACCGATGGCTGCGGCTCGTAGCATGGCCCTTCCGTCGCAACCTTGTGGAGACCATACAACTGCATCTGCACATTGCTGTCAACCTTCTCCAACACATCCGCTCTCCCCAAACTGACGGACCTCGCCACCACATCGAACCGCTTCTCCAGCTCACTCCTTTCGATCCCTTCCCACTCCTCATCATCATACACCACACTCCCCTCCTCCCTCCCTGCAACACTCTCTTTCACCAAATCCCCAACATCTGATCGAACAGAAATCGCACCATCAGGTCGATCCTCAGTCGTCCCCTCGTCTTCCCCAACCAATTCCTCCACCACCGCCTTTTCTTCCAATCCAAATTCATTTTCTTCTTCTATTTCCACATCTGCCGCTCCTTTTTCCCCATCTACATGAACTTCGCGAGCCATCGCCTGATCTCCGCCGTCGGAATTCCGTTCCGTTTCGTTCCCTTGCATTGAAACAGCTTCTTCTTTGAATTTCGATGCTTCAACCGATATTGCTCCGTTCTTCTTCGATGAGATGGATGGTGAAGCGAGATCGACGGCTGAGATGAGGTTTGGTGGAGAATCCTGGCCGGGGAAATGGGCATGGGAAGCTGCAGAGACGAGCTTGGAGATAAGGAAAGCGAAGATGATGGAAAGAGCAGCTGTTAGGAGGAGTTCCTGGAAAATCTCCATCTCCTTCTCTTTCTTCTCTCGTCTGCAGGAAAGAATGACGGACAGAGCGAGAGACGAATTTTCTTCTTTCTCATTCTTCCTGCTCTTTTGCAGGGAGAAGATCGTCTTGCCTCCGTCGCGACCGATGATGAACCAGCGTATGTCGCCACCCACTCAGGCCCACGTGCTGATATCGTAGTATGATTTCAACCGTCCATATTCTAGATTCTACTGTGAATAAGCTTACTTTTCAATCATCAAGGTTCATTGATGATCCTAACCTTTGATTCTTAGAGTTGGTCGCCACCCACTGGGGCCAGCATACTGAGATGCGATGATCTCAACCGTCCATTTCTACTTAGTACCGTAAATAAGCTATTGTTAAATCACCTTCATTGGTTCGTTGGATGGGATCCGTACGAAATTTTTATTTTTATTGTTATAAATTCATTTATAGATAGTGATGCTTGCAGTTAACCGTTTATCCTAATTTTCTTTCGGTGGCAATTGTCACATACTTTCTACGAAATGGAAGGCTCCGATCATTGGACCATCTCAGCATGAATGCCCTAGTGAGTGGAAACATACGGTGCTCCTCAGTCGCGACGGAGGGTCAACGAAGTCGAGGAAAAAGAGTACGAGAAAAACGTTGATACTCTGGCACTGGCATGAATGATACGCAGGCACTTAGAAATTGCATACGTCACATGAAACTAATTCAAAGTAAACGGCCCAAATTATGGTTCCACTCTGGATGTACCATGATCAAGTGATTCTGGCCATTGATTGATGGATTTCTTGGACAGTTGAAAATGAAAAATATCCAATGGTTCTATTTCAACAAACCAGTGTCCATGAATTAGAGGTTTGGATTATTCAGGAAATCTGATTTTGGGAGTTAGAGAATTTGGGTTTCAGAGTTTAGCTTGTTTAGGTTGAGCTAACATATGTCACTTTGTACAATTTTCAGGTGCCTGAGTATCAAGTACCATGGAACACCAGAGTATCAAACCTCCCAAAAGAGTATATGCTTTTGCATCTGCTGTCAGGAGTGTCAAGGTTAGTAAAAGCCCACCAATTGCAATTTTGGAAGAGACCTCGACCACGCGACAGGAATACCCTGCGACACATGTCTTACTCGGCGGGCAAAACACCCTGCGACTTCTGTGGGGCCACCGCATTGTACGTGTTCCGTCCATCAGATCCCCATACATTCTAGGCCATGAACGGCTAAAATTTATCAGGATCCACATCTCAGGTGGGCCCACGCAAGAGGGGACGCCAAAGGTATGGACGGCGTGGATTTAAGGTGCATACTTTTAGGGGACGCCGGTTTGGTGGATCCCTGATCCACCCAGGTCGGTGGATACCTGACTGTGGGGCCAACCTGAATTATGTAACTTAAATCCACGCCGTCCATACGTTTTGAAAGCTCGTTTTAGGGTATGATCACGAAATTGAAGTATATACAAATCTCAGGTGGACACACCACAGAGAACAGTAATAATTGAATACCCACCATTAAAAACTTCCTTGGGGCCACCGGAGTGTTTATTTGAAATCCAACCCGTTGATGAGGTCAAAAATACCTGGATGAAGGAACCACACAAATATCAGCTTGATCTAAAACATTTGTGGCCCACGAAGAGTTTTTAAAGATAAATTACCACTGTTTTCTGTGGTGTGGTCCACATTAGATTAGGATCCACTTTATTTTTGGGCTGATGTCCTAAAATGATCTGTCAAAACGGATAGATGGTGTGGATTTAATCCACATACATCACGGTGGGCCCCACAGTTAGGGATACGCCAACCTCAGGATCCACCGAAGCCGCGTCCGGTTTCAGGGGTGATTTTACATTATTTTCGTTGTGTGGCCCACCGGATCTGTCCACGGAGATTTATTCGGAGATTTGTTTATGAACGTACAGCAAACGTGAAAGGAACACTCAAGGAATGGAGTGGATGTGACTCCCCCAACATACGGAGTGTACTATTTGTTGCATAGCGTTTGCGCAATGGACGCGGGTTGGCTGGTGACCCGACCATCAGCCAGCTAGCTTATGTCAAGTCTCTGTGGGTCCCACCATGATGTACGTTGTTTTATCTGCGTTGTCCATCCATTTTTTCAGCCCATTTTAAGGCATGATACACAAAATAAGCAGATACTAAACTCAAGTGGACCACACCACAGGAAACAGTGAGGAGAAAGATGTCCACGGTTGAAACCTTCTTAGGGTCTACAGTGATGTTCATTATTCATCCAACCTATTCATAAATTCACAAAGATGTGGATGAATGGGAAACACAAATATCAGCTTCGTCCAAAATTTCTGTGGACCCCAAAATTTTCCTACGGTAAATGTTCAATCTCCACTGTTTCTTATGGTGTTGTCCACTTGAACATTGGATCTGCTTCATTTTTGGTATCATTCCTTAAAAAGGGCTTTCAAAATGGATGGATGGCGTAGATAAAACGTATACATCATGGTGGGACCCACAGACCATTGATACCAGCTAGCTGGTGTTCGGATCACCCGCCAACCCGCATCCTTCCGCAATCTGCTGCGTTTGCCGTCACCGTTTTCTTTGCTACTGGAAACATTGTTTCTCACAAGACTCACTTTCCATGATTTGCCACATGTGTCGTCCTCCATCTTCTCCAGCACCTCACATATGCTATTGTGCATGTGAACTATCATTCATCTTACTATGTGCCCCCACACGTACAAAGCAGTACATATGGAAGCAGAATAAATGAGACCTAGACTCACCTAAGGTGGTGAGACCCTCACCTTGATGTATTTATCACGCATTCATGCTGTTCGTTCATTTTTACATGTCATTTTAGGGCATTATCCTAAAAATGAAGCATATCCAATTATCGGTTGGACCGTACCATATGAAACAGTGACCACAAAAAATTTGGGTCAAAGTGATATTTATTTATTTTTTTCACTTCATCCATGCTTATTAGACTTTATCAACATATTGGATGGCAAATAGACACTTTGAAAACACTAAGGTGCACCCTAAGAAGTTTCAATCATTGCTGCTTCTTATGGTATGGTCCACTTGATGATTGAATAGTCTTCATTTTTTGTATGGTAACTTAAAATGATTTGAAAAACATATGAATAAAGTGGATACAAAATACATATATTAAGGTGGGCCCCATGTCAAGGGCCACATTGTCTTAGGTGAGGCCAGGGTCACAGGTATTACCTGTTAGAGTACCTTCATATACATTGATATGCCATCCTCTAACTGCTCGAGCTTTTAGATCAAGTGGTTGTTTATAATGGTATCAAAGCAAAAGGTTCTGTGTTCAAATCTCAGAAGTAGCAAATATGCCATTGGTAATATATTGTTCATCATTATCTTTGGCTACCAATGTGCACAAGTGATGCCTCCTAGCTTCAAATACTCACGTTCCACCATATAACTCCATGCACCATATATGTACCATGCCGTAAATCAACTTCAAGTGTACATATATCTCACATATGCCACATGTGCCACCATTCATCATCAATCGTCTCATGTACCGGATTTGGGATTTTGTCCTCCCTTGCTTTGCAGCATAGGTATTTCATTTATGGTTTTCAGCGTGCTCCAGTCTTCTATTTCCTAGCTTTTCATAAACTCTTGCTCGATCGACTTAGCTAACACCAGTTCTTTCAAACAACATTGTTAAGTTTCAAAGAGGAATTAACACATTACTTGATCCATTTAATGATCAATCCATTTTTCTTTGGATACTTAAGGGGATTTGGAGGACCAACGACGTGGGAGGAAGGAGCGATCACAAATCTCATGAGTTGGATAGCAATATGGAATCTTTCTTCCCAACAAGCCAATTTTTATTGATTTGGAATGTTGAAATCAAACGCCTCGAATCTATGTAGCAACAGGGGTCGTCGCCCGACCGACTAGTTAGGATTGGCCAGCTAAATTTATTAGATATTGGACGACAACTCTTTAGACAATTTTGGGTGCTGTCAGCCGATTGATAATGAGGGTCGGTCGACCGAGTTGACCGACCAACAGGTATCGCAATTCTATGCAAATTTACATAGTTTTGCTTAAGTTTATTTATGATTTCAGCTCTATTGCTATTTAAGAAGCTGTAATTGGGATTAGTGTATTCTAGATCTCAAAGGGGGTTGAGAGAGTTATAGGGCAAGAGAAAAAGTTAGGGTTATCTTGTGATTTTTTTTGGGGGTTGAGATCCGGGTTTTAGGTTTTCATTTCTCGTAACTTCTAATATTACAATGGATCGCTTTGTACGATGGTTTTTTACTCGTTATGGATTTTTTTCACGTAAAATTGGATTGTGTTTTCTTGTGTGTTGATTGCGTGGGTGTGATTGTCATTGGTGTTTGATCTTATTTGATTCTATATTATGTGTCTTGCTTTCGTTGGTCAATTTTCTCCTAACATGAAAGACAGGCTCTACGTTCTTTAATTTTGCTAGCCTTGCTTCTATGTTAGGTTAATAGGAAACCAAGCATCACATGCTGGTGATTGCCTATAATTTTTCCAAGCAAAATTTGTAATTGCCAAACAATAAATTCTAAGAAAAACTTTTAAATAGAAGGGAAACAATGTTTCCTTCTTGAAATGATATTTTCAAGAAATTGGGGTGAAGATGAAATGATATTTACATAAATTGGTCTTAATTTACATTGCTCTTTGTTGGCTGACAAATTTCATATAAAGAAATTAGGGTCCCATTTGAATAGATAAGTAACGTATTTGAGACAAGTTTGGTTTATGATCACTTATAAGTAACTTTTTTATTTAAAGTTATTTAATCACATCGATTTAATAAATAAAAATAAGATAAGTTAATTGATGCATAAGTAACTTATAATCCAAGTGGTCCTAAATGACTTATGAACGTTTGTCTAAATAGCATTCGTGATTTAGCTTGCGCTGATCATTTACATTGGCGCATTGGCCCATCATATTCTGTGGGCCATCTATATGACAATTCAACATGTTACTATATGGAAGAAATGATTAAAGGTACACAGTCCCATGTAGTTCCCATGCACCAAGCACTTGTCCGGTTTGGCACCAAAGATTTCCCTGATCCAAACATCAAAATTGACCACTGGGAGGGGGGTGTGCTCCCATCTTTCCCAAAATGATATATATATATATATATATATATATATATATATATCTATATATATATATTATAAAAGAAAGAGGACAAATCACTGGCCATCTCCTTTTAACTGTCTATTTCATAAATGTGGCCCACTTAGCCAACACCCACCCTTGTAGCACATGAAATTAACATGCGTTGTTTGTGATCTAGCATAATGAAGCTCGCCTTTGTAACACAAAGTCCACAAGGATGAGAGACACCGGTAGAGGACCGTGGAATTCCTTTTCAACACTCCCCACATGCAAGGGCTTAAGTTCTTTGTATACACTGATACACCATCCTCTAGCGGCATGAAGTTTAAGAGCAAGTGGTTGTTTGACATGATTTTAGAGAAAAAGGCCATGTGTTTGAATCTTGGGAACAGTGATGTGGCTTTAACCCCGATATGAAGAAAAAAAAAAAATTCTTAATATCCTTAAGGCTCTTTGTTACAACCATCATTACCACTTACGTGCATGCTGAAGTTCATCTTGATTTGAAACATAGGTGGGTCACACATGGAGAAAAACTTATGATAACTATCAAAACTTCTGCATTCATGTGGTGTTGATCTCTTGAGTTTTGGATTAGGCCGGTTTCTAGAGCGTGTGAACTTGATGAATGTGCTCATTGAGCATTCAAAACATGTTAACCTTCACATATATAGAACTTATGCTTAACATTTTATCTCCAATTTTCCCTGTGGTGTGGTCCACCTAAGCTGTGAATCAAAATAATTTTTTGCTCTGAGGCCTAGTATCTAGGAATGAACTTGAAGGACGGAGTGGATAAGGCTGTCAACGTACAGACTTTGGGTTGAGTCCTATGGTATCCACACCTAAGCTAACTGGGTTTGGATCTTGCTAGGTTTAGGTCCCTTCTGCTCCAAAGTCTCGCCACTTATGAGATATTTGGTGTAAATGGGCTTTCAGTTACGTGGCTCTCGAAAATTATCCACACATGTTAAATACAAACGATGGTAATATAAAAAAATAACCAAACCCAACCTAACCCAGCCCAATTTGATCCGATTCAACCCAACTTTAACCAGGTCAACACATGAGCATGACCAGAACCAGATTATAACCGATTTTTAACCGTGGTCTGCGGGTGAGAGCCAAACCAGCCCAAATACGTGTCAAAAGATGAGATCTCAGCCTATTAAAATTAGGTTGGGTCCATCAGGTATACGGAGTGGATTAGGTGTTACCCCTGTAACAGCTTAGTGGGTGTTACCCTTTCCATGGGGCCCACCTTGATAATATGTTGTATATCCACTCTGTTCATCTGTCTTTCCAGCTCATTTTAGGATGTGTTTCACAAAATTAATCAGATCCAAATCTCAGGTGAACCACACCACAAGAAATAGCTCATTTTAGGATGTGTTTCACAAAATTAATCAGATCCAAATCTCAGATGAACCACACCACAGGAAATAGTGATGATTGAGTGCCTCCCCATTAAAAATTCCAAAGGGCCGGTCGGAAGGTTTTCGTAATATTTGTTTTCCATCCAACATATTAATAATGTCAAGAAGGCCTGGATGAAGGTATAAATAAAAGATCAAATTCATCCAAAACTCACAAAACGTTTTTAATGATTATTCATCACTGTTTCTAATGGCGTGGCCCACCTGAGATTTATATCTTCTTAATTTTTGGGGCGTAATACCAAAATGAAATTTTAAAAAAGATGCACGGCGTGGATATACAGAAAATACATCAAGTTGAGCCCCCCACACGGTTAGGATAAAACCCATTAACAGCTAATCCGCTTCTCGAGCAGACGTCTGAGTGTCCACTGACAGCCCTCGGTGCGAGTGGATGTCCCCAGTGGGCTTTAAAATGTCAGTTTGATAGGACACGTGTTGCAGGTGGATAATTCCACTTTATAGAAAGTGCGTGCAACATTAGGCTTTGTGGGGGCAATCCGGATGCCTATCTAAAATCTAATCTGTTCACTAGTCGACGAACCGCGTGCTCACCACACACGCCATCGTTCTTTATTTGGAATTGTATAATGCATATGACTAGAGACAAATAAACTAATATTAAATAAGAATGCATGACTTTGAAAGACCTCTGTTAGGTTTGCTATGCATTATCATCGGTTTAGATCATATCATTGGATTGCTATGATTTGTTCATGTAAGTATGCCATTATTGTTGGTGTGGTTTTAAGCTTCTTTTATTTAGACGTGAATATAAGTTCAAAAGAAGTTGTGATGGGCTAAACTTCTCAGGACCGTTAGGGTTTTGAACCCTTGCCAATATGGAAACCTAATTCAATGAATCTTTTATGGACAACAAGAAATTCACTTTGAGTAGTCCATAACTTTTAAGTCTGGTATGTTTGATCTCTATGATTGATGCATATGACTTACATTTTCAATAAATGTGTGGCTGTTGGGAGCCATAGGGGACGTAGAAGAGCGTTGTATGGGCTTGAAATGTTTTATTTCCTTAGGAGCCTGCGGCCATTTTGCCCACGATCGGGCCTTAATGCTAGGCCTACAAATGTGATTTGGTCTTGCTGATTCCGGGCTTTGTTAAGTGTGCTCAGTTACAATTAACAGCATGGATTTGATCCTCTGGTGGGTCCCACCAGGTCAACAACCTAGATCGTTCATAAGTGAGCCACATTGGTATCAATGAAAGGCATATACCCTTTATCCAGTGGGGTGAGCCTCTCTTGTCCGATTGGGGCATGCTTACTGTCTTAACATTGGGTTGAGCCCAACCCTTAGGCCTGTAATGTTGTCATTTCCTCTAAATATTGTGAGGTCCGTTTTAAGTATTTTGGGCCCATTGTTCAATTTTAGTTGTCTTTAAGCTCACTTGGCCATCTAGCCATTATAGGATGTGGGGCTCATGTCTGTCTAGGCCAGGGTCAAGCCTCACAACCTCTTTAATGACTAGATTAGAGTAAATAGTACATTTATTTGGTTTTAGTGAGGTCATTGGGCTGCGACTCGCTTTTGACTCTAATTTTGGCCATGTTTGGAAAAATTGAGCCAATAACCTTGTGTTTTTCTCATCAATATCTTAAAGTCGAGTGATCACTCGCCCGATCAGATTTTGGATGACTAATACATTGGACGGACGAGATTGTATCACTCATTTATGTAATGGTAATCCAGTGGTTATATTTGAGTAAAATTGGTATGAATAGTTAAAATTGAATGATATTCAATGCGGACCAGTTAGATTGTTCGGAATTCACCCATATATGGCAAAGTTGACTGCGACCATTTAAAAGGTGTGTTTGGATAGCACAATTACGAAGCTTTAATCAATCTAGTCATTTTAAGTTGTACTTTACAATTACAATTAACTATACTCACTAAATTGAATGAGTGAACAATCGGTGGGTTTTACTTGATAAACAGTCTTGATATTTTAGCATACTTATTATTGAGTTTTGATTTAATTCATAATAGGGCCATTGCCCATCTTACATGACTGATTCAAGTCATTAATCATTACACTGATTCAAGTCATTAGTAGTTTATTTGGAAAAGGGACACTCTTAGTCTTTAGATAGTTAATATTCTTAAGAGAGAAAATTGAATCCTTAAATTTCAATGAGAGGAGAGAAAAGGCATAGATTCGAGGATAGAGGTTGTAAAGAAGAGAAGATTGAATAGGCGGGAGAGAAAAAGAGGAGCGATGGATTGCATGGAGCCATTGATGGAGTGAATGGGAATGCGGGGCATGCCCTGAGTCAATTTAAATCACACCAACCATGGGTATTGTTTACACCAATTCTTGGTGCTCCAATCGGACCAATGAGATGCCGACACATGATAATACTACGTACTTAACAATGTACGAAATCTTACTTGTGCTTTGAGAATATCTTTTACCCCACCCGATTCCATGGCACCGCACCTGCTAAAAGTATAATAGCGCAAAACCATACACATGTATGTGGATGAGACGCCGCAATGAATGACATGTATCCTCAATATACGTGGCATGTGTAGCTGAGGCAACGTGCTCAATGAAGTTATAAAAGACTCATCGAGACATGAATCTTATTACAAATCCATATATGCTCTGCAAGGCTGTCTTTTACAATCCTTCCAGAGTGAGAAATCCTCCCATAGAAGATTGGTGCTCTCGCGGCAATTACAAAAAATCGAAAAGCTAATCGTTACTAGATGTGGACGCTCGCCTCTCCACGCTCTCGACCCTCCCTCTTAGAAAAGGATGCGTGCGCGTGAATCGCCGTTGTGCCACTGGCTTGCCTCGTTCTGGAGGACTTTTTCTCGGTTGTCGTGTTAAGTTGGATACGTTTGATGAATTTGTATAAGACTAGAGTCGCCACTAGCCAGTTACTTCGAATCTACGGTCGGCTATACCCTGTAGAAACGTTAGAGAAGGAAATCCGAAGATTCCTTCTTTTAAAATGACTCCTTTTGATCTGCGGCCAGAGATTCGAGGTAAGGGATCACGGTTATAAGGTGGGAAGATGTTAAGCACCTCACTTTGCCCGTACCGAAGTATGGTCTCAACTTCACATAATCAAACTAATACTTGAAAGTCTGATTTAATCCTCGTACACTCTCATGAATGATATAATGCATGTATGAAGGTCTGAACAGTAAGAGTTTCTGATGGGAAGGTTTCTATTAACAGGCAAGCCTTGAGCATACGCTCGAACTGACAGGTGCTTTATGCGGGATGCATGCTGTGTATCTGAATAATCAAAGTGTTTGCAGTGATATGATAAGCAGGGGGGTTGGAAGAATAGTAAATGTTGCACTTATGCTAGATGCGAATGAGATGATGCTAGTAAAGAGTAGCTGGATGGACGGAGGTGTCGCAAGGATTTGCTTCGAGTGGTTAGATCAGGACTTGGATAGCTGAGGAGACTTGGACCATTGTCAGGCTGGGCTGGACTAGGTCCAGGCTCTTCTCGCTCGGGCTCTCCTTGGTGGAGGAATGGACTAAAGGGGAGGTGGGGATGAACTCGGAGCTCTCGGGCTGGAAAGATGGGAAGTGGATCATGTGAATGAGAAGGGGCAGGGGTATTTATAGCTGCAAGCAGTGACAGATCCCATAAATAGGCATGGGTGGCCCTCAGGGTGCCACCCATACGGCCTCGCTGCTCCAGCTTCGGAGCTTATGGGCTCCGAACTTGAAGTATAAAAGTTTAAGGTTCAAGATCCGGAGCTACCCCGAAGTTGTGGCCCGGAACCAGGTGAGTTGACTGGGTTTGAAAGATGGTTTGACACGGTGAGTTGATTGGGTGCAGGGGCTGGACTGACCCGAAGAGGCGACTCGGTGATTTAACTCAGCGGGTTGACTCACCAAGTTTGACTTTTTTGGGATTTTTTGACTGATTTTTCTTATGGAGGGTTTTTTAAGATGATGTTTAGGGGTGAGTCAACTGAGTTCAGGCTTGAGCTGTGCTATGGATTGTGGATTATAAGGGTGAGTTCGGTTGGGTTTGGACATGGGATTTGGGGGTATGGTCCTCCATTCGTTCAGCTATCTCTACCAACATTGCAGCCGAATGTCGGGTGTCTACACTAGAGTGGATGGGAACAATGGATTTGTGGTCAATCCAGGTCTAACGAAACTAATCCCATGAGATATACAGATCTCCACGATCATGCTTGCAAGAGGCTTGAAAGCGAATTTTGACCTTCGAAGCTCTTTGGCGTGGTTAAGATGATAAGAAAATAGCTAAGCACGATGACTGTCAAGAATCCTAAATCAGGAAGGAAACCCAATGAAGGTTTTGCCACCTCCTAAAGCCATACAAGGAGCACAGGATGAAGATCTCTAGACCCATGGTAAACACAGTCAATCTATATAGCATAACGCTGCTTTTATCTTAATCATAAATTCCTTCACTTATGTCCGGTCATGCTACAGAACGCTTGAGGTTTATGTTAGCTTTAAATTGTTGCTGTCCAGTGCCATGACCACAGTACACTCATAAGTAGTATAAATATCCACAACCCACTGTTATTGAATCCTCGATCAACCGAATCCTTACTTTGAAGATTGAACCACTAGTCACATCCCGCTGACTAATTCGCCTTGATTATTTGTCTACATAGGTGATCACAGGCATCTGTCTTTCTTTTATTTATTTACTTTATTTTCTTTATATGTCAATCGTACTGAGCATCAAATATAAATTTATAAAATCAACATTTTTAGCTTTTAATTTTAAAATTGACAATCTTTATTCTATTAATAAATACAAAAACCTGCAACCATTGGTAAGAGAAAGGTCATGAATGCAATGCAAAAAGAATCCATTCGGTAGGACTAACCTACACCCTTCTAAATTTGCATGATCACTGTCAATGGTTGAGAAGGCACTTGGTCCCATGAGTTTGGTCTTAATTGGTCTATCTCGACACAGGGCACCAACGTTCAATCAAACTTGAGTCAAGTACAACTCTATCATACCTACCCCATCCTAACCACACACGTTAATTGAATACTCGCCCTCATTAACACGTGTGGTTTGTGTTTGATCGAATTGCGCAAATAGGTTTCTCTTTGGGAGTTGCATATTTGGTCAAGCAAGAGTAACAATTTTATGAGTTCCTGATTATGGGCCCATCCTGATGTATGTGCCGTGTATCTATCTTATCCACGCATTTTGTTATCTAATTTAAAAAATGAGGCAGACCCAAGTCTTAGGTGTACCACACCACATGAAACAGTAGTGATTGAATCCCCACCATAAAAAACTTCAAGGGCCACTGTATTGTTTATTAACCATCCAAACCGTTGATAAGGTTAAACAAACTTGAATGAAGGGACAACACAAGTAGTGGCTTGATCCAAAACTTCCATAACCCCAAAAAAAAAATTTTAATGGTGGAAATTCAATACCCATCATGTGGTCCACCCGAGTTCCGAATTTGCCACGTTTTTTAGAACATGCCCTAAATGAGCTGAAAAAATGGATGGACGCGTAGATATGCAATTCATACATTGAGGTGGGCCCCATGGTCAAGGCCTTACACAGCCTCACCTAATGTGATAGGGGAGCGGATTGCTTACTGAGTGAACTCTGCGGGCCCAACCATGATGATGTGTCTTATCCATGCTGTCCATTCAGGCATGATCCCAAAATTGAAGCACATACAAAGCTCAAGTGGACTAAACCACAAGAAAGAATAGATAATGGTGTTGAAACCTTTTTGGGGCTTACATGGTTGTGTATTTGTCACATAACCTGTTCATAAGGTCGCATGCCATTGATAAAGGGAAAACACAAATATCAACTTGATCCAGAACTTCCGCGCCCGTGAAAAGTTTTCAAACTAGGTTTTCAATTCCCACTTTTTCTTATGGTAGGTCAACTTGAGATTTTGACATGCTTCAATTTTGGGCTCATACCCTAAGGCCCTGTTTGGTTGCAGAATCCATATTCTACAGAAAATCCATATTACAGTTTTGGAATCCAAAATTACAGAAACTGGATTGAAAACTCAGATTTCATGTGGAACTTGCTGTTTTGTTGAAAACTGTGTAATCCAACATTGCTTGCGGCATGATCCACTTGGACTTTCAGATCCGCTTGAGAACTTAACCCCTAGCCCACAGTAGCCCAGCAAGATAGATGCTGTGGACAAGACACGTACATCTCAGTGGGTCCACAAAATTCACTCGGTAGGCGTACTGGTTTATTGGGCACGCAATCTGCTGTCTAAAGAAACCCATGATTTGTACAAGCGACTAGCAATGTGGGTGCGGCCCTGAACGTGGGGCTCACCTAGGCCCAACAACAGGTCGTGTTGAACCGTGTTTCTGTCATGTCGTAACGGGTCAAAATCTAGAAACCCTAACCCATTCATTAATTTAACGAGTTACCTGTAACCCGACCCGTTTGACCTGTTAGGCCAGTCTACTCATCAAATGGCCACACCATTGACGAGGACAACGGACAATCTGACCCAACATACACCTATGGTCCACCTGGTGGGCCTGTTCTATCACCAGAAATAATAGGATTCACTAGTGAGATGAGGAGGAATCGCATGTACATTGCAATATTGCATATGATGGAGTGCCAAGGTTCATAGGTGGGCCATGGTTTAGTGATCTAGATCATTATGTTAACGGGTTAAATGGGTTCGCCGGTGAAACACTGACCCGACCCGTTAGTGACCCGACTAGATAAGGCTAGATCCGGAACATTGATTTTTTCGTGCGGGTTTCATGCCGGTTAACGGGTCGTGTGGAATTTTGCCAGGCCTATGCTCACCTAGACGTATGTAGTGTATCCACGCCGACCATCCGTTATTTCATCTAAATTTAGAGCCTAAACCAAAAAAAATGAGGCAGTTACAAATTTCAGGTGGACCACACCACATAAACAATGGTCGTTGAAAGCTCACCATTAAAAACTTTCTAGGGTCCACCGTAATGTTTGTTGACCATCCAACCCGTCCCAAAGACCTAAATGACAGAAAAAGATAAATATCAGCTTGATCCAAAACTTGTGGCCCACAAAAGGCTTTTAATGGTCAATAAGCACTCTTCCCGTGGTATGGTCCACTTGAAACTTGTATCTGCTTCAATTTTGGGATAATGAGCTAAAATGATCTGTAAAAAACGGATGGACGGCGTGGATATACAACAAATACATTTATGTGGGCCCCACGGTCAAGGTCTCATCCACATCGCACTCTGCCGGAGTATCAAGTTTTTTATCTCCTATCTCCCGCCTTATCTGTCTTTCCTGCCACTACTGTAATGCTTCTCTAAAACCCTACCATTCAAAGCTTTCTTCTCATTCACTCCATCAATGGCTCTCTGCAATCCCTCATTACTCTTCTTCTCATCATTCTCCTCTGCCTATAAATTCAATCCTCTCTTCTTCTCTCCAACCTCTATCCGCAAATCCACCACTCTCCTCTCCTCTCGCTGCAATCGGAGGGCCCCATTTTCTCTCCCAAGAAATTCCAATCGTTTCGACCGCAGGTTCGCCTCAGGTACGTTTCCGCCTTCTTATGCAGGCCGCGTTTTGACGCACAGGTGAATCGAGATGAGGAAATGATAGAAATCGACTGTGTTTCGTTTGGACGCCTGGAATTGACTTCTCATCCCAGCCCCATGAAGCAGAATTACAGGTGAATTCACTTAAAAGTGAATTTCCTTCCCCAAACACAACCTGGAAGTCACTTCCCACTTACAGAACTTACAGGCCTCCAAACAATCTGTGGCGTTTTACAGCCAGGAAGCAGTAGATGCCATATTGCAGTTATAATGTAATTGATATTTGGAGCGAAGACACTGGATATGAATGCCAGGGAATTAGATTGGATTAAACTGCAATTCAGATTGATCGCTTATCCAAACACATCCTCTGTTAGAATCACACACACACACACACACACACACACAATGCTCACTCGGGAACCGGTTCTCACGGAAACTTCGTGAGAACTTTTGACACGTGATGTGGGCACAAAATCCGGACGGTTCACTAGATGAGTCATCTCATGAAACTCCCAAGGCTAACCTTTTAGCCTGATCCAAAATTTTGGTGGGCCATAGCAAGGTTTTCACTTTGCTATGGCCCACCAGTTTTTTTAATCAGGCTAAAAAGTTAGCCTTGGGGTTTTTATGAAGTGACTCATCTAGTGGACTGTTTGGATTTTATGCCCACATCACGTGTCAAAAGTTCTCACGAAGTTACCATGAGAACTGGTTCCCATGAGAGCATTACACACACACACACACACACACACACGAGTTATCCTATCCTAGGAAGTGGTTCTCACGAAGTTCGACACGAGGTGTGGGCATAAAATCTGTATGGTCCACTAGTTTTTTTGGCCTAGGGATTATCCTATCCGATTCCTAGGATAGGATAACTCATGTGTGTGTAATGCTCTTATGGGAACCAATTCTCATGGTAACTTCGTTAGAACTTTCGACACGAGGTTGGGGCATAAAATCTGTACGGTCCACTGGATGAGTCACTTCATAAAACCCCCGATGCTAACTTTTCGGCCCGATCCAAAAATCTGGTGGGCCATAGCAAAGTGAGAAGCAAATCAAGGGGCCTAGGGGTTTTCTCTTTGCTATGGCCCACCACATTTTTGGATCAGGCCAAAAAGTTAGCCCAAGAAGTTTCATGAGGCTACTTATCTAGTGGACTGTCCGGATTTTGTACTCACATTACGTGTCAAAAATTCTCACCAAGTTCCTGCAAGAATTGGTTCCTAGGAGAGCATTTGTGTGTGTGTGTGTGTGTGTGTGTGTGTGTGTGTATGTGTTTTGTTGTTGTTGATTTTGTGATGTCTTGAAATAAATAAAAAAATTATTTCATGGTATATGATTCATTTATGTTTGTCATTTTGCTGTATGGTTTTTGTGTTCCAGTTAGGGCATTGGAGAATGAGGTATTTACATCACCGGAGACAGCAAAGTCATTCGATTTTACAGCGGAAGAGCGCATATACAACTGGTAACGCATGTACTTTTTTTTTTTCTTTTCTTTGATGGATAACAAAGAAATTTCGTTAAGAAAGGATAGAGAAAAAACAGGTGCACTTCCACCATTAGGATGATGAAAAACAATAATGGGAGAATTCATTTTCACCCCTTCCTTGGAAATGGCACCGGCTTCTGCAATCCCATCACGAGGCACATGGGGGAAGGAAAACTAGAGGTTGTTGCAACAATATTTAATTTCATTGATAAGGATCGTGACCCTCCATATGTTGCTGCTAGCATCGGCCCAACAAGTGGTGATTTCCGAATCCCCTTCTATAATAAGCAGTTTGATATGAAGACTGGGATTCTAAGGCCTTGGAGTAAAGTGGAGGCCTCTGGAGAAATAGAATCATAACATCTAGCATGCCCTAAGAATCCAATGATATGCTTCCCAAGGCAATTCTTAAAAAGACCAATACATGCTGGTCCTAGGTTTTTGAAGGATTTTCAACAAAGTTCATCTTGATTGAGCCTGGATAATGCTTCAAATTCAATTGAAATTGGGGCATAATAAGAGGTTACGTACAGAAGATTAGCAGTAGAAACTACTTGAATCGGATGAGAAAATCACACACAGTGGAAGATAAAGCGAATAAAGAATGTAAACAGGTTGTTTAACAGTCGACTATAGAACCAGTCTTAACAAATGAACTCCACCTCCTACTATATTTGTGTTGTCACGTGAAATGTGCATGTTTATGATGGGGTGCTTTTGGATCACTTCCCCTTGGCTTGAAAGAACTCTGCTCCATTGAGTTGATGACTATGTACTCCTCATAGAGCTCGGGTTGATGCGTTTGAAATCTTCGTCTAAAATCCAGATATTGTCAGACCTTGTATGGCCTCTCCACTTGATGAGAAATTTTTGGTACCCTTTCGATGTGTTGAAACTAGGGTTGTCAACGGGCCAGGTCCTATAGTACCTGTACTTGGGCCAATTGGATTTGGGTCATGTTGGGTTTGGGTCTAGTTCTTGAAGACCCACACATGGATCCAATTGGTTTTGGGTAGCCATTGGGACTTTGGAAGTAGCTTTTGAGTTGGGTTTAGGACAAATAAGAGCATTTACATGGTTTGGCCAACTCGATGGATGGATTGGATCGCGCACACATGCTACTTTGACATGTGTATGGTGTGTAAACGGTTTTTTTTTCTCACATGCTTGTGGCTTAAGGAAAGTTATTTGTTGCTAGGATCATCAACATATATTAAATTTAAATGTACGTAATTATGCTATTTAAATTAAGTAGTCCCGGCCCTGACCTGATTAGACCCGACCCGACTTTAACAGTTTCCATCACATGGACCCGACCCAAACCTGACTAGACTCGATTTTGACTTGGTCCAAAAGGTGAGACTTGAACCCAACCTTATTTCTTAATGGGTAAAAAAGATGGGGCCTGGGCACATTAATATGGGGTACCCCGTGACAGCCCTAGTTGAAACTTCTAATCTTTGAACGGATCTTCAATCACTTTGTTGAGCCGGCACAGTGTTTTGGTATTTGGATTGTAGATGCTCCTACGTTCTCATGCTCCTAAGCATTGATGAAGATTCCCTAGAGCACGGTTGACAACTTCAGTTTTGTTTATCTGTCTATAGATTATGGGGCACTTGAGGACTTTAATTTAGTTCCCATCATAGACCAAATGGTTTGATATGAGTAACTCATGAACTTAACATCATGATCATATTAATTGTCTTGGGAATCACATGTAGACAAATCACATCCTTGAAGAAGGTGTTAACAGTGGGCAACACGTGATTTCTTTGTATAAGGGATGAAATGGGGGCCGTTTTATAGAACACACCAACCACAATGTGGATAGAGTCATATCTGTGCGAGTCTTAGATAATTTTAAGACCACAAATCAATGCTGATGTCTTCCTATGGGGATTTGAAAATAGCAGTGGAGTATTTAGGTTGGTGTTCTGCTTGCTACCTTTGCTTAGCGGACAAGCATGAAACTGTTGAACAATGATTCCAATGTCTCTTCAAACTTGTGCGAAAAGAAACGGTCCCCGAATGAATTAGTTTGTTTTATCTATCCCAAAGCGACCGCCAGGGCCACTCAAGTCAATCTTTTGTATCACAAGCTCTAGCAAAGAGCTTCTAGGAAGATGCAAACGGAATGACATAAAATAGGTACGCATTATGTAAACCGTATTGTGGGTACTTGGTGCTTGAGTCCTCAAAGAGTGCTGAAAATACTTTCACAAATCATTGTCAGCCGTATAGTCTCACTTGAATAAAGCAGGAATGACACACTTGCTAAGGCTTCCATGAACAAACTCCTTGGTTAATTATCCTTCCACCTGTCGTCTCTTTGTTGAATTCATACAGTCACGAGTAGATTTGGCAATGATTCCTAGGATCCAATATATCATGTGTTGGATATCATACATCAGTAATTAAGATCATCTGCATGGAGCCCACTAAGATTGATAATAAACACTAACCTTCCCACTATTGTTAATCTTCTATGCATCGTCTACAACAAACACCCATTGAGATTTTGAGCCATAAGCACAATGTGCATCTTTTTGTGGTCTCTGTGTTACCTTTGAAGAATTTTTTGATGAATGGCAAAGCTTCATTGAAAAAAAGGGGGAACAATACAACAGTGACGCAGATCAAATGAAGAGGAGGTCCCTTGTTAAGGCTAAGAAGAATTAGCTAGAGGAGAAACAGTGAAACACTACTACATATTCCACTTTCAAATTGTCAATGCCCTCCTGATGATAACGTATATAGACTTCATTTAACATTTCATTTGAATGGCTAGACTTCATTTGACATTGCAATTTAGTTGACGAAATCATCCACTTTGTCTTTTAGATTCCCTTCCAAAATGACGTTTCAAACAAGCTTTCGCCTGCATTTTTCATAAAGTTAATGAGGGACCCTTGAACATCACCCCTCCCTATAAAACCTTGAAAACTTTCCTGCAAGTGTTTCATCTCCCATCCTTGTCTTCTCGAAAGTCAATACCTCACCTTATCTCCCTGATAGCTGCATAAAGCCTGAAGCAAAGTCAGATTAAGGTGCCGGAGCAAGGAAGTGTCTGTTTCAAAATTTAGACTAGTATAAATAGGTAGGAAGCGGGAGCTGGAGTGGGAGCGAGAATTCGAAGTGGGAGTGGCACCTGCTTAGAAGGACCCCACAGCTAATTCTCTATTCCTTCTAAATCTAATGCCTTCTCTAGAAAACAACCCCACTCTCTCTTGGATATCCCTGCACGTTATAAATGTTCTTTTGCTTTCCTGACCCTTTCTACCCCACCCACCCCACTGGATCCCATCGCCATTGACCTCCCAAAATTTATAACGATAATCATTCTCTAAAGAGCATGTTGCTCTTCTCCAAAACTCCAATAAGTTCTCCAATCTAGGAAGAACTTTTTTTGTTTCTTTTTTGATCTGTAAGTGAAAGAAGAACTAATCCTCGTGTTCAATTCTTCAATCACAAGGTATTCAAAATCGGTTATGTAACGGCCGTAACGGCTGTTACGTAATGGTAACGTTCATAACCGTTACACGTTATGGGGCCGAAACGGCCGTAACAAAAAAAACAGGCCGTAAGGGTCCTGTGACGGACCGTAAGGGACTAACGGCCCTGTAACAATTTAAAAAAAAAAAAAAAAGAGAGAAGAAGAAGAAGATCCGTAACGGTTGATACAAGGGCCATAATGGCCGTTACAGTTCGTATCATAAAGGTAACGGTGGTGGCCGTTACAGCCACCGTTACCGTTATGGAACACCTTATTCAATGAAGAAAGATTTTTTTTTTTTTGTCAATAAGTGAAAGAAGAACTAATCCAAGTTCAAAACATGGTAAGCTTGAAAAAGTTTTTTTTTTTTTTTTAATAATTCTTTCTTTCTTTTCTTTTCTTTTCTTTTTTTGTAACCGTAGAAGCTATTCTGCATCTCGCCATGGTTTACCTTTCTTAGACTTTCAAGATCCATTGGGAAAAGGCCCACAAATACTGTCTGCTTATCGAGCAACAAATTTTGACATTCTTTTTTGATATGAAAGGATGCTGTTCATTGGTCACTTCTACAATTTTTCGTTCCTATAAACTAATTTTCATTTCCATGAATTCTTTTGTTTCTCTATTCTCACCTAGGCATTTTAACTATCACCGATAGGCTTCTCTCAAGCCACTTCTATAACATCCATGATGATTTCTTCAACATCTTCATCAAAGATGCGTGACTAATCTAAATCAATCAAATTTCTCTGCTATAGGTATGAGAAGGAGATGGCAGTATTACCTCTTCATTGTCAGAACTAAAGAAATCATGAAAAGAACTCGAATCCTCAAGACTTTGAGCCATCGATCCATGCATCTAATTTGATTGGATTGTGTTTGATGAGTTTCCTAAATAAGTTCCACCACCATCCTTCAAAGTTGTGACCTCTCAAGATGTAACATTCTGGACATAATTGGTACTGTGAGAACTTCTTCCGTTCTCCATCCTGCAAGGGTGCACATGACTCATTTTGATGCTAGATCATGTTGACCAGAATGGTCTATCATGAGCAAGGAGCAGAAGAAACCTGAATAATTTCACTAAATAACAAGCCTCATGGCATTTACAATAGATAAGAGCAGATTGATTGATTCCCAAATGTTCTTGTTGCGCCCTATTAGAGTATGCAATCTTCGATGTTTGTACGTCGTAGTGTATTTGAGTGTTAGAGACTGAGAGTACAGGTACACCTATATTCAATGGTCATATTGTGCACCATATCCTTGAATAATGGTGTATCTTTATTTTATTTTATTTGATGAGGAGTTCTCTTGTAGCTGATTATCATTATGAATAGGATTCCAGAGGAGGAGCAAGTATGTTAGCTCTTTTCTTCTTTTTGCTATTTGTACATGGTATCCGAGACTCTTCACTGGTTTTCATTTTTTGTTTTGAGAGTGTGCCTATCTCTTCTTGGACCCTTTATGATGATGAAGGAATAAATTTACACTCATCCTTATCATACATGATTCACTCTCTTTCAGCCCTTCAGCACTGTCACTATTAAATTATTAGAAGACTACTCTGGTTCAAATCTCTCAGGTTTCTAGTCAGAAGCAGTGCCATCACCAATTTATTATTGAATCATTATTGAACCATTGATTCAAATCTCTACCACAGAAAGTGTCTCAGCCACTGAAAGAGCGAACGATTCAAATCGCAGCCACTGGAAGTGCCATTAGATCCTTTTGTAACCACCTAACTTTGCAATGATTCACATCTTAGGAGTTATCGAAAGTGCAATCCACCTCTCCCATAGCTCCCGCACCCATTGGCAAGCTGGGCATGCATGATATATATGCTCCAACTAAAGGGAGAGTGTTAGAGTATAAAGTCTTCAATGTACATTCATTGTGGTATATTTGAGTGTGAGAGTACACATGTATTCAATGGTCATGTTGTGCACCATGCCCTTGTAGATAATGGTGTTTCTTTTCTATTTTTATTTTATTTAATGAGGAGTTCTCTCGTAGCTGATTATCATTATAAATAAGAATTCCAGAGGAGGAGCAGATATGTTATCTCCTCTTCTTTCCCTGTTTCAACACACTTGAAATGGCCCAGTCCGCCCATAGTTACCACACTAATAAACGGATCCATAAAACAATGCAATTTGTGGATGTGTAAAACATCTCATATCACGAAAATTTTATAGTAGTTAGTATATGTAGGCAATGTTTGTAGTATTGGTATCATTACATGTATAGCTGGTTGGGAATACGGAAACATGGATCGATATCGTTGATATCGTCAATGTTACCCAAAAATGTATCATTGACCGAGGAAATATTGGGGAAACATGAGGAAATGGTGTAACTTTTCAATGAAACTTCAGGAGACGCTAAAATACACATATTTGCATATTTATGAATCAAAGAATTGCAAAAAAGATGCATACATAATAAGTTCCTCTTTAATGGGGGTCTAAAAGCATGTAATGCTGACTTAGGAAAACATTAGAGAATCATGGGAAAAATGGTGGAATTTTTCAATGATACTTTAGGAGATGCTAAAATACATTTATTTGCATATTTAAGAATCAAATAATTGGGAAAATGATGCATATTTGTGGATTTAGGAATCAAATAATAAGTTTCCCTTTAATGGGGCCAAATGCATGTATCGCTGACTGAGGGAAACATGGGGGAAAATGGTGGATCCATCCATCCATGCATGATCCATCCATCCATCGATCCATGCATGGGTGCACGCGCGCACACACACAAAGAGAGAGATCCATCCATCCATCCAAACCAACCATCCATCCATGCATGGGTGCGCACACACACACACAAAGAGAGAGAGAGAGAGATCCATCCATCCAAACCAACCATCCATCCATTCCTACATCCATCCAAACCAACCATCCATCCATGCGTACATCCATCCATCCATTGATACATGCATACATATACACACATACAAACATGCATTTCATCATACAACCATGTGGCCATAAAAAATTGAAATAGAATTTTTTTACTAAACAAATTTTTGGTGACATTGATACATTGGCGATATTATCATAATATCGCGATACACTGGAATACAAGTGACACATGCAATTTACACAGTCGAAAATATTGGCAATACATTGGCGATATCGATGCATCGATGATATTTAGCGATATATCTTTGATTCTTGGAATTTCTGATACCACCATTGATATCGGTATTGCTTCTTGTGTTGTTGTTATTGCCGAGCTTGAAGATACGGATAATATCAGGATATTATTGATGTATTGGGGATACTCCGAACAATGTATGTGGGAAATTTCTATGGCAAGGGAGTTCTAATGGTAAGAAATTTCCTTTGCTGAATTGGGACGAGGTCTGTTCCTCGATTGGGGGGGGGGGGGGGGGTTGCTTGCTAATATTAAAGACCTTTCTATTATGAACGAAGCTTTGTTGGGTAAATGGATTTGGAGATTTGGTTTCGAGAGTCTAATAGTCTGTGGCATCAAGTTGTTTCGGCTAAATATGGATCCTCCCCTCTTGAGTGGTGGACTAAACTATCGTCTATGCATAGAGGTTTGTTTATTTGGAAAGGTATTTCAAGAGGTGCTCCTCTGATGTTTAATAGATAATCCTTCGTCCTAGGTAATGGGAGTAGAATCAAAATTTGGCTTCATCGTTGGTGTCGTTATCTTATTTTTGCTGAATCCTTTCCTTCTCTTTTTGCTATTTGTGTGGACAAGGATATTTCTGTTAAGGATTGTTTCTCTGTTCAAGGGAGTGGGGATGGTATTTGGCTGCCCCCGTTTTGTAGGAATTTGTCAGATTCCCAAGTCGAGGAGCTTATCTGTCTTCTATCCCTTTTGCAGGATTTTCATCTTGTGGAAGGTGTGGAAGATTCCTTAAATTGGATTCCTTCAGCTTCCAAATCCTTCTCAGTGCGTTCATATTATAGATCTCTTGCCGCGGGTTCTTCTGTCTCACCGTCGCACACTGTCCCTTTATGGCATTATGGGGTCCCTCCAAAGTTGCTGCTTTTGGTTGGATGCTTGGTAGAAACAAAATCCTCACTGTAGACAATCTTCGTAAGCGTGGGATGTGCATTTCGAAATGTCTGCTTTGTCTTCACGCTGAGGAAACAGTGGACCATCTCTTTATTCACTGTCCCTTTGTGTCAGATATCTGGTGGAGCATGTTCAGACTCTCTGGGGTCTCTTGGGCGATGCCATTGTCTATGGTGGAGCTTATGTGTGAGTGGCATGCCGAGCATGGAGGGCCGATTGGGAAAAGAAAGTGGAGGATGTTGTTTCTTGCTGTCGTTTGGGCTCTCTGGATGGAAAGGAATAATCGCCGCTTTAGGGATGTATCTGTTTTGGTGACAGGGGTTTTCTCTCGGGTTTTGGTTTTGTTCAGGGACTGGGCCCCTTAATTTGTCGTTCTCTTCGGGTTGCTGCAGTCCCGAGGACAGGGATTGTATAGTTTTTAGTCTCTTGTTTGCTGTTTTCTGTTGCTTTTTCAGATGTAATCTTTGCTTGTTCTCTTTGTTTTTTTAATAAAATCCTTACCTCTCAAAAAAAAAAAAAAAATGTATGTAGGAAATTGATGTTGGAAACAACAAGCAAGAAATGCCAATATTTGCAATGGGAAACAAATTTCTTGTCAATTGTATTTTTCCTTTTCTTTTTGTTCTTTCCCTTTTTGTTTTCTCTTTTTTCTTTGTGGTTTCCTGTGTTCTGCGTTGATTAATAAAATTCTCATCTTTCAAAAAAAAAAAAAAAGTTGCATGCATTTTCCTATCCTTTAGGTATCAAGGGCTTCATTGAAGCAGAAGCTAGAGCTCTTTCCAAGGATTGTGCTTTCTTAAGGATCATTTCCCCAAAAGTAATGATCATCAATGACAACTTCTGTTATACTCTTGTGGGCTTCCAATTTGGCAAAGGAGAATGGAGGTTGAACTTTGTTTTCAACAATGTTCATGATATCGCCATTGGTTTTAAGTGTTGTTTTGGGTGTATTCCCAGGGCTGGAAAATATTTTGTGGATTCTATAGTTAAATCAGTGGTAGTTGGGATTCTTGTCTGAGGGGCATTATCTACCTCATCATTAAATTTGGACCCTTTCTCTGCTTTCTCTTCCTTTTCAATGAAATCATTATTCATAAAAGAAATGTCTTTCCATGCATACCATGTTTTTTTTCTTCTGAGTAGATTTGGTTTGGTACATATTTGTCATCTTAAATGTTGTTATGTGTTGTATATTAGGTGGGAGTCTCAAGGGTATTTCAAGCCAAGCTTCGACCGTGGAGGAGACCCTTTTGTGATGTCCATGCCGCCTCCAAATGTTACTGGCTCGCTGCATATGGGACATGCAATGTTCGTGACTCTCGAGGTTCGAGAAAGTAAATACAGAGGCTGTGTTTCCTTTATGAGCTTTGGCTAATAGAAATTCTGACAGCAGGGTAGATTCCCGATTCCTCCTCACCCCTTTGAAAGTCACCGGACATGGGGTAAATGGGGGATGAAGAAAAAAGAAAAAAGAGGGAAATAGATAGATTTGACCACACACCTTCACACATTTTGGAGGTTAGATTAGGGTAATAACCCACTGCAAGTGGAAAATTTTTCTATAAAAAAGCTACTTTCTATTAAAATAAAACGTGCCACATGGCATCTACATGTTGCAATCCATACACACATACACACACATTTATGTATGTATAATGTATCTATATCTATATTTATACTACTATAAAAGGCCAAATTACCTGTTTACCCAAATTACCTGTTTACAACTTTTACATTGACCAAAATTCCCTTATTAATTTACATGAAGAAACTACCCATAAGGGCCACAACTACAAATTAAGCATAACGTGCATCTTGAGTCTTCAGTTGAAGTGATCTAGATCGTTGATCTCATGGGGTCCACATTATATGGAGTAAATCTAGACTGTCGATCTATGGGTACCACTTCAGATTGGGGATGCACAAACATCTCAGAGACTGGAACATGTGAATCCTTTGATTACTGGACCATTTTCTGTTTAATGTCTCTAAGAATCTATTTCTAGGCCACTGATCAAAGGGCTTGGGTTGTTCATCCAATTGAGCGGCTAGGGGTGTCCTGTCTTAGCCGTTTAGTTATTTGAAAAGCCATGCACAGTACATCCATATAATGGTCTAGATCTTGCACATGTGAGTTGGCACATTTGTTGAATCCCAACTGAATATACTTCGTAGGTGTGGTTGTCGTCCATATTGTCTGCCTTCTACAGTAACACAACTGATCTTAGAGGTAGAACTGTACAAGAAGTTTCACTCTCACTGTCTCACAGTTGTTTACACTAAATTGAGTTCTACCATATGTCTGTGCATTAGAGTTGGCTGCTGAAAAAAATCGGATCCTGAGTGTTTGGTCACTGTCCAGCAAGTTTGCTTTGCTGTGAGTGTTGCGCAGTCTTCTGTTTCTGTTCTTTTTGAACTTGTTTTCCCCTTATCTTTAGTTCAAGGGAACTTGCATTCACACCGTCTCCTTTGATGCATACAAACCGTTCTATATTTTTTGTAATTGAATAACACTAAAAGTAGACTTCATTAGTAGAAAATGGTGTTCACACTTCACAGCAAAAACATGGGTGTTTTTAGTTGTATATCATTTCCCACAGGAATAATCCCATCTATAAACATCACACTGAAAATTTTCCCATCAGGCTCAACCATCCACTCGATGGCCATTTCTTGGAAGGTCCATAGCTCCAAACTCGGGCAGCTTGAGCTATTCAAAACATATGATCAATGAACTGTGTGGTGGACATAAATACTGTTGGCCATTGTGAAGTGGGCTATTGATAAGACGGTTAGAAACATCTTGACAACATGTTTTAGGCTAGCTCCCATCAAAGTTGTGGCTCATCAGTTGTGCGTTTTAGATTGATGGGCATGAGCACCATGTACCAAACTACCAATGTAGAGTTACACTTACAGAGGACTTAGGATCCTCGGATGAAGAGTACACACAATTATACAGTTAGTTTCAATTTGGATGAGTGGATCGAATGTTTCCATGATCTAGACCATTCATATGTTGTGCTTAGATGGACCATCCCCAAGAATTCCTCCTGGCTAGAAGATCCTAGGTACCAATCTCGGGCCTTCTTTTTGTGAAACGTGGGCCATTGCTGTCTCCTCTTCTTAGTTGACTATTTGCAGGCTACCATACATATGATTGCACATGCATTTTTGTGTCTGCGCTGGGTGGGTGGGGGGTTGGTGCTTTCACATGGTACTGATATTACCACTATTAGTGGTGGTATTGAGCTATTGCGTGGTCCACATGGTGTATCTATGACATCTGACACGTTCGGTAGGTGCAGCTCATCATGATGATTGGGTGCGCCAAAAATCAGGCCAATCCAACCATCAGGTGAACCACACAATTGAAAAAAATATAAAAAATTCAAGTGGTGGGGCCCACCTGATGATTGGATTGGTCTGCTTTTGGGGCATTCCATTACCATGATAGGGTCCCCATATCGGACGAGTTGGATGTCTTATTCATACCACTTTCTCCACCACTTGAATTTGGAGGTTTTCGGGCGGTTCTACATTTCTTTCTGTGGTGTGGCTGACCTAAAGATTGGACTGGCCTGGTTTTTACATTGGATGCACATCATGGTGGGGAAAACCTGTTGGTGGTTGGATGTCATACACACACCATGTGTGATGCACAATCTCTCAGTACCACCACCAATAGACATAGTGGTTGTTTTTCTCATGGTCGTGGTGGCCATCAATCAACCTTTTTCCAGCTCTACAACATTCTTGATGCACTCCCCTCTTAACCTCTGATTGTTGGTTAAAAGTTGGTATCATCCTGGTCACACAGCATTACATTTTCGTTGAGCTGGGAAGCCATGCCTGGGAATGATTAGGTTGGGTTTGTCCAAATGGAACAGTATCTGTACGAATGACATGACTGGGCTGATGCAAAACCATAGTGAATCTTCCGGAAGGGGACCACCACCATATCCATCCATTTGAATGACACCGGGAAGGAGAAATCTGAAGACGACACATTGCAGGCAGATGAACTTACAGATTTCAGCCTCTGTGAAATTGCAACAGAAAGATGGTTGCCACAACACCCTGTCTCCCTCTTGACAATAAAACTGCAATACTATCTCATACTTGAATTACGTTGCAGAGTAACGAAGCGAGTAGACCAAGAAAGGTCTGTAACCAGTTACCAGTCCATCCATCATCCTAAAACATGATACCAGAATGTTCCTCACCCTGAACGTTAACTCCCAAATGGAAAGTGCTTTCCCATAGCACACATCTTTCCATGTCTGAACTCTGAAGTTCTATGTTAATAAGATGCATGGTTAACCATCCTCCCTCCCTAACCCCATACTGAGACAGGAGAGTTAATACAAGGAATAAGGGCACTAAGGGCAGGCTCGGTTTAGGTCTTCTATCCAACATATATTCACTATTATATATTGAATGCTATGTATGAAGCTCGTGTTCCGTGTTGGCTTTATTGATGTGGGCTTTGATTAGTTAATTATTAGGGTGTAGATGGTAGACATTACGTAAGCATTTCAATTTTATTGCATTTACAACATTTCCCATTTTGGGGTTGATCCATTGGCATTTCTAAGTATTGCGTTGATCCCTTGTTCACATCTTTTTAAATATGGTTTGTGGTTGTGCTAGGATATCATGGTTAGATATTCCCGCATGAAGGGCAGGCCGACACTTTGGCTTCCTGGGACGGATCATGCTGGAATTGCAACTCAGGTTTGTTTCCTAAGCTCTGTTCTAAACATCACTTTGTAATTAGTTCTTGGCATTTGGTGCGATGCAGTTTATTGACGTTTTTAGATCAACTATGGTAAGTGTAAGTCACTTTACTCACAAAGGAACACAATTTAATTTATTTAATTTTTGGTGAAGCTTTAAGAGATTTAATGCCACCTGCATAGTGTCACAAGGTTAAAATTTCCAGCCCAACTTTCACTCGTGCAATTTTTTGACAAACCCATCCCAGAGCCACAAGGCTGTCATGAACCCACCCGTATCCATTTGCACAGCTTTTTTCCAATATAACCAATCCACTTGACTATCCCAACAAGCATCATACCGACACGAACTCCACTGGTGTCCTCTGTCTCCAGTGAATGTCCACGAGGTTCTCTGAGTCCAGCAATGCCACACCTTTCATGTTTGTATGACACCCGAATTGCAGATTGGTGATGAGCCAGCCTTGAACTATGCTGGGACGTCTGTGCACCACAAGCCAACCAATGAAGCTCCACATCATGATCATCGCCCTTCTCACAAGCCAACCATAGAGCTCTGCTTTGTGAGCACTCTTATGTGTTGTGACTTGTGAGTAAACATAATGCCCTGACTCATAGGTACCCCATCAGTCCATATGCTTAGAGCCAAGACAATCACTTGGCCAACTCCGTGGCTCCTTTGTCCATTATGCCACAATCTTCCTTTTATGACTCATTGCTGGGTGCTGGCACAGAACCTTTTGGCCAACCACGAGGCCAGCTTAGACCTCTGTGCCCAAATTGCAAAGGTTTCTTGCATTGCATAATCAACCTAGACAGGTTGAGTGACCACAAGTACATCTTCTGAATATGTAGCCATCCTCATCTACACAAGAGGCTTGAGACCCCAACCCGTACGTTGGAGTTCGGACTCCAATTCTAGCCCACAACACTAAGTCCAGAACATGTATATGCCATCTGCTGTAACGGTGAAGGCTACCTCTAATTGGAGAACTTGATCCAATGCTGCATGCCTCATTTGTGAGCTTGATAGCTCTATGGATTCCTACTCACACAACCATCTCCGTCCCTCGCCGGCTCACATGTCACGCTAAACCACCTTACTAGCATGATGTCCCTGGAACAAAGCCCCACTTTCTCGCAGGAGGCCTCTGCACATCTTGAAGGGCCCAAAGGCACCGCTAATCAATTATTCTCATGCATGGTGACCCATGCAATTCCTGCCTATGCAAAGTCAACCTCCAGCTCAATTTACGATGTGTTGTGCTGCCTTGCACCCCAAGCATGAAGCTGCTCCAAGCTGCGTTGCTAGCAGCAAAGAGATCAAGAGGGCTCCTCTGAGCATATAATGGCCGCATAAAACACTTTCCAGGTCACCTGGGCTGTCTCACAGCTAAAATGGCCACCGATGGTTATATGTCAGAACCTTTTTTTTTTGTGTTTATATGTTAGAACCTATCCACAACCTTAGCAGCCAGAAGTGCCGAAAAGGTAAATCAAACATACCCATTGTTCTTTGACAGCAACACTTCCAAAGCCTCGTCACTCTTATGTGAAATTCTTGTAGTCAAATAGCCATGACCACAGGATGTTGTGAATTTAGTCATCTGCCTCGCTCTGAAACAAATCTGGCATGGTTCCAGACTGCTTCCGTTGTGGAGTGTTATGTCTATTGCACTACATGGACATGAAAAACATGCTTAAACATGTCTCAGAAAAAAAATGCTGAAACATAACAGACACCATGCAAGATATAAAGCATCTTTTTAAGACAAGCAGTCCCATTGTATGCTTTGATTGGTTAAAACTTAGTTGTACGTTTTGATTGCTTAATTGTTGAAAAATATAACATTTTTTTGGGGAAAGATTAAGTTAATTTTTTTTTTAAAAATTTTTAAATTTTTTTTTTTTTGTGATAATCAACATGAGCACAACCTCATCCTCTTGTGAACTGTATAAATTGCTGAAGATTAAGAGCCCTAGCAAAAAGAGAACATTTTGTGTTTTAGATCCTTAAGAAAGAGTGACATGTTGACAACTTTAGTAAATATGCACCAAGAGATGCCCAGAAGCAAGGTTTGCAAACTTGTCATTCAGAATCGGCACAATCCATCTACAAAATTTGACTCGGGAGGTGACCAGTGATTTGGTTGTGTCATGTTTCTAATTAAATAATTTCTTACAAGGAGGGAAAAGGATTGCGAGCGCATTGTGTGAACAGGTAGTTGGACACATCTCCCACAATCCAAGAATGGTGGGTGGGGATCTTAAGAGTTAAGACACATCTCAAAATGGTCATTTGAAAATTTTCATTATCCCAGTCATCCTTTTAGTGGCATGAGATATGTGCCATTAAAAAATTGGCAGGATATATGTGCTAGTGTTTTAAATAGCAAATAGCGTGTAGCATGGCCTTCATCCCTCTAAAGCGTGAGGTGTAAGCTACATAGCGTGTAGCGTAAGCTACATGCTACTTAGATTTTTAGTCAAGGTTGCACTTGGTTGCACCAAATTAAATGATTAATAATAAAATTTAACAAAATTTCATGATATTTGGTGCAACCAAATGCAATCTAAAGTAATAGCAAGGGGTAGAGATTAAGTATGGAAGTGAAAAGAGCAATAAAACTGATTTAAAATTGTTTCTTACATTATTTTTGCAAAAAGCAAATACTAATGAATTTTCATTGAAATAAAAAAATGTGACAAATCATTAAAAACATTATTGATTTTAATGTTATAGTGAAAAATGACTTGTAATGTGAGCTATGTAGCTTGTAGCATATCCAAATTAATCATGTAGCGTAGGCTACATGCAACTTAAACTATTTTCATGAGCTACGTAGCGTTTAGGCTAAGCTACTCTACGTAGCGTAAGCTACACGCTACGTAGCGTAGCTATATAAAACACTGATATGTGCACGTGTCTCTCGCCTGCTAGTCTAGCTGGAAGCCGCTTAAGCATTTCAACAGTAGGTCTCAGGTTCGAAATGCCAAGGAGACACACTAACCCCGCCTGTGGGTGGGTGCATCGTGTGACTAACCGTGTGGGTGTGTTGCGCAACTAAGAGGGTGGGTAGTTGCATGACTAACAAAAAAAAAGGATATATGTGTGCGTACAATTCATGTTGCTCATTGTGCGCATCAAGTGCTATTTTAGGACATATTGATAAATTTTTAAAAAATACTTAATTATTTATAAATTCATAGTCAATTTGTATAAGTCTTACATAATTATGGGGAAGCTTAATTGCATGAACCTTCTAACTAGGTGCCGCACGAAAGATTTCATTCGTATTTTATGGAACCACATTCAAATTGCAAGGTTTTGATATTCAATAGGTACCAGGCACAACTTGTGGTTAGGGGCTTTAATCTACTACGTGGCCTTAATCAAGCAAATGACTACACTAGTGCCTATACGTCAGTGAGACGTTAATAATGCCTTCTTTCATTGCTTCTTGACCTTAGTTGCTGGATCCTTCTAACTAGGTGCCCCTCTTGCTTCAAATTGTGTTTCGGACTCTTGCTCCCACTTCCACTTCCTACCTATATGATATCTACTTGTTTACATTTTAAAGCAAACGCTGCCTTGCTCCCTCACCTGAATATGTTGCCGCTTCGCTTCATGTGTCATGCAACTATATTCTTGACTATAGAGGTGTGCATGCAACAACCACTCGGCTTTGAGGATGTTAGTCGGTCAAATCTATGTTTGTTGATTCCACAAGGCTATTTTTGGTTAATAGGCTGCTCATTCTTGGTTTGCCCGCTTTAGTTCTTTTTGCAGGATATGCAGTCATGCTGATTATTCTACGCCCACCTACTATTCCGCTCACCGATGATTCGTGATGACATTGTCCTTATAGGTGTTAGCGACTCTTTAGTTTCATCCTTCATCTCTACTTTCCCCTCATAGTTTGGTATGAAGGACCTCAGCTTAGGAGCATTATGAGCATAGTAAAATCGGAGATGCTCGTTTTGGGGGTTCGTGTTATGGAATAATGTGTAATATTGAGATCTCTATGCCTTGCAAGGATGTTCCTGTAATTGTAGTTCTTAAGCATCTTAGGCAGTAAACTTTTAGATAGTAGAAAATATCTAAGATCTCTCTAGAAAAGATGGATAGTATCTCTAGAATCTTCTCACATAGACTTGAAAACTTTGTTGCACGGTCCTGCTAATTACGTGCTGCTCCCACTTTGAATTGTGCTTCGTTTCCTGCCCACATTTCCTACCTGTTTATACTAAAAAACTTTTTGAAACAAAAGCATGCCCTCTTCCACAACCGAATGTGTTGGCACTTCAATTCATGCTTTGTGCTACTTGAAAAGTCGATAATTATTATGCCTTTGTATTCATTCCCTCAAAGAGTATCGAAGTGGCATCTTGTCCAAGATCTAGGCCATTCTCGAGGTGCTTCTTTTGTGAATTTCGTTGCTTTAAAAAAAAAAAAGGGTTGGTCCATTATCTGGTTGGCCACACATGTACCAGAAAAGTCTATTTTCAACATGCATGTGTTGCCCACTTGATCAGTGGGCTGGTCAGGTTTTTAGGATAGGAAATATACACTAAGAGGGTCTTCAGATGTATGTCCTAAATCCCACGCAAGGTTGCCATGTTGTCATGTGTATGAGCATGTTGGTTTGGCCTCTCGGACTTGCTAGTCCTTCAACTCCCCTATGGTGTTGAGATTGGTTGACTTTCTCATCCTTCCTCCCGTTTCCAGATTCTTTGGCGCTTAAATATGGTGCATCTGCATTCTGGAATTAGCAATATAGCATCATCACCACAGAAAGGTGGGCCAAACCAGCATGGGAGAACAAAAAGATGAAGACAATATACTTAACCGTTGAGAGGGATGTTTTTATCTCAGTCTTCTATCACTTCATCATTTTTTTCTTCCACATTGATGAGTTTGTCACATTAAACCTCTAAACTTCTCTGCTAACACTATTATTTCAATTACTCATTGATGATTTTGTCGTGTTATACCTCTTAAACTTGTCTGTTGACATTACTATTTCAGTTAGTTGTGGAAAGAATGCTTGCATCTGAAGGCATAAAAAGGACTGACTTAAGTAGGGACGAGTTCACAAGTCGAGTTTGGGAGTGGAAAGAGAAGTAAGTTTTTCTTGCATCATTCCATTTGTTTGTCTTGTGAAGAATTTGCAAACTGTCTTTTATGTAACTGTCAATTTGTCTGTAGTATTTTAATGTGCTTCGCAATTTTTTTTCTTAAGCCTTCTTATTTCCTTAAGATTGTATTAGTCCAATATGATTGGTGCTTGTATTAGTCGATTAGTTTGTCTTGTGAAGAATTTGTAAACTGTCTTTTATGTAACTGTCAATTTGTCTGTAGTATTTTAATGTGCTTCGCAATTTTTTTTCCTAAGCTTTCTTGTTTCCTTAAGATTGTATTAGTCCAATATGATTGGTGCTTAATATCTTCTTTCTCATTTTCTTTGCAGTTTTCAACCATTGTATATTTGCTATGTAATTATATTTTCCAATGTTGTGCTCTTTTTGCCTCATAATCTGCATTCTCTTTTCCTCTTGTTTCTTCTGATTAGTAATTAGGCCTAGTACTCTTGCATAATTGTCTATTCATTCATATTAAGAGCTACATATACTTGCTTGTAATGAGGATCATTCTTCTTTAATCCTCTAAGGGCCTGTTTGGATGCATGAAATTAGTCAATTCATAAATTCGAAAGTTCAGTAGTTGGTATCTTCTTGAAGTTAGTAGTTCATTAATTAGCAGATTTGTTGTTTGGTTTTTCTTGTCAAATTCAGGATTTTCTAGATTTATTGTTTGGTTGTTTACATTTTAGGAGAGTAGGTTTCACCTCCCTTGAAATCAGTTAGGATTTGGTTGTTCAATTCATCCAATCAATGGTCATCAAAATTGCCCTTTGAAAAAAAAAATGATCATCAAAATTAACGATCGAACTCAAGTATATATAAACTGGTCCAGAAATGGATCTAAGCCATCCATCATTCGTCCCACCTTTGATGGAATGATTTAAAACATTCTATCAATGGATAGAAATAGATGGTCCATATTGATTATAATAGAAAAACATTTGATCATTAATCTTGACCGTCCATTATGTGGGAGCCACCTTTGATTGCCACAAAATAACTCCAATATGATGATTCTAGCCATCCAACCAATGTTTGGTAAATGGATATCATTATTTATTATAGTATAAGAGGTCCTATTAGTGTCTAGGTTGTTTGTCAAGTTGGGCCTCATCTTTTGTTGTCAATCCCTCCTAAAAGATCACTTTGATTGCATGGTTCAAATCATCATATCAATTATTGATCATCCATATCTACATATCTATTGTACCATAGAAACTTCTAAAACATTGTCCATCATGTGGGCCCACCTTTGAATCATCTATCCCTCTTATACATGATCTGCATTGTCCATCATGTGGGATCCACCATCGATTGCTCATCTCTCTTAAATTCACTTTCGTCAAATGATTCTAAACATTCGACCGATGAGTAGGGAAATGACCAATCCATATTAGTTATTAAAGAGAAGTGTTGATAATTGATCTACACCATCCATCATGGTGCCCCCACCTTTAATTGCTCATCTTTCTTAAGAGTCACTTTGATCGGATGATCCTAACCATCTGATTAGTGCTTGAAAAGATGCATATGGATTATAGAAAATGAGGTCTAGTTGTTGATCTGGCCCGTCAATAACATGGCGCCACCGTTGAATCCCATCCCCTTGGAAAATTGTTTTGATATAAGGATCCTAACCAATCAATCAATTGATAGGAAATGGATGGTCCATTTTTACTATACCAGGAAATGTCCTATTTGTGTTATGAACCCTCCATGAGGGGCCCACCTTTCATTGCCGATCCCTCCTGAAAATAATTTTGATTGGATGATCCTAACCACGGATTGACACGTACAAAATGGATGATCCATATTTACTATACCAGAAAAAGGTATAATTATTATTTGTTATATGTGGTCTACGTTTGATGCTTATCACTTTACAAAATATGCTTTGATCTGATGATGCTAACTAATAAATGGCTCGGAAACGTCACGGTCCCATATTGATTATACTAGAAATGGCGGGTCATTGATTGGCCCCTTCATCATGTTGGGTTCGCCTTGATGCTTATCCCTCTCAAATATCACTTTGATGGAATGATTGTAGCCATTCGATTAATGGTTACAAAATGGATGTTTTATAGAGGGCGGGAACAATTCTCAAGCTTAACCTTTGAAAGTTCCTGATTTCCCAACTTTGTGAATTGGAGAATTTGAACTTTTAATTGCCAAGTTCACGAGTTATGCCCTTTCACTAATCGGACAATTGGTGAATTTATTAATTAATTAATTTTTTTTGAACATTGTGAATTTATTAATTAAGGGTAACCCAAACACATAATTACATAATTCATGCATTTTGTAATTTATGTAATTAGAAATTTGTCAAATTAATGAATTTGATGTGCATCCAAATAGGCCGTAGCATCTGGCCTCATTGGAATCTTTTATCTTGGGTAGCCCTAAATGGCAAGATTAACTACTCCTTCATCCCCAAATGTACCATGAACTTTGCAAGTTGGGGTCACCTTTGAGCTACCATCAAAGTTTAATTTAGTGGAGATGCTTGGAAGACTTTGATTTTTTCTATGTTCCTCCATTACCGCCTTCCAGTTTAATCCGAAATAAAGAAGCTATAGCTTAATTCTTCTATTCTTGTACATGGACGATTTGACATATGAAAATTATAGGGCTTCCATCTTCAGTTTTCTTGCATTCCCTTGTGGAAATTCATATTAGAAAAACCAGTTGTAGAAGATTTTTTTTTTTTTGTTTTGTTTTGAAGGGTAGTTGTAGAAGAATTGAGTACCCTTTTACTCTTAAAAAAACCTTTTTCTAGATTTCTTTTCTAATTTTTAAGTTTGCTCAATTGGTTTGGTCAATAGTTCACTCAGTTGATGTACACATCCCCTAATCGTCTTACCCAAGTTAGTGAACACCGACTGTTGAAACTGTCTTCAATAATTGTACATAAAAGTTTGTCGAGGAATCCTAACGAAGTTCAGATAATTCAAATTGAAAACGATATTACGCCTTCCCATGTCCTTCTTGCCTTTTGTCTTAGTTTTTATTTTAGATCCTATAAATTTTATATGTTTTTCTCACATCCTGTTGGAGTATTTGCTTCTTCAAGGAATCAGGATGCTATTGCACTTACCATAACAAATTAGGAGACCTGATTTGGCTTGTTAATTTGCACTTAGGTGCTTTGTTTTGTTATATGCTATTGCTAATTTCATTCATTTTAGAGTTTAGACATGATGGCAAATGAAGTATGAAAATATTTGGTACTGCTGATTTTACCTGATTGCTAAAAAAGATGCTTTTTCCCTGATCAATTTAAAATAATGGCTTTGTAGATAGATCTTTGCTCCATTTTAGCTGGCACTACATTTATTTCTTGGGCATACTGGCTCATTTGTGGGATTTTTCTGCGTTGTTTTGTTTTCAGGTATGGTGGAACCATTACAAGTCAGATTAAGAGATTGGGTGCATCTTGTGATTGGACTAGAGAGCACTTCACCCTTGATGAGCAGCTAAGTCGTAAGACAGTTTTCTATGTAATAAATTTCCTTGAATTAGACAATGAGAGTGTATCTCTGATTTTTATTTTACAGTATGGATATTTGAATGTGAGAGAGAGGTCCAAGGAATGCATTTTTGATGGGCCGCATTCCTGAATAGTCAATCAGACCTCATTTTCCCCCTTATTTTGAGAAATTCATATGGTATGTTAGGACCAGAGCATTTGTTTGAGCTTGATTTAATGCCTGATTAGTGTTTGTTATTCTCTCTGTGCTTATTAATAAAAGTTACATGTCTGTCTTTTGTAACTATGATAACTACAATATTTTTCTCTTTATTTGAGCAACATTTTCTACAATGTGGTTTTATCTCGAGTTCCTGTATTTATGTTCTGAAACTATGCCTCTCAATGGTTGCAGGTGCAGTTATTGAGGCCTTCGTCAGGCTTCATGAGAAGGGCCTAATTTATCAAGGTACAAAAAGGTCTTATGCATCATTGTGATAACCCTGATTATTTGTTTGCTTCCATGCAAATAAAATTCATTTGGAAGTAAGGCCTCATCTATGTGTTGCAAGACTTTGTTTGAGTTAATCTAGAAGGGTAATATATGTTGCGTGCATAATACATGCCCTTTTTAATTTAGTTATAGTTGACGGAGTTATTTTACTCCATTTTGATCCTGGTGTAAATGTCTATGATTTCTGATGATTGGGTTGCTTGGTTGCAAATGGTCCTCACTGGCTTTAATACCCCTTGTAATTACCAAACATAATGGTTCACAGTTTATCTTCTGGAAAGGACAAGTGCCATTTGATTGAAGTTAAGATCTCATGCATCTCCTGTATAGATCTGTCTCTGCACCTATTCTTTTATTATGCAGAAGATGTACTTTCGATGGAAAATACCTCATGATATCTTTATCAATCTCAAATGTCTCTTGTACTAAATGATATCACCTGATTGTTACTGGGTTGAGTTTGATATTGTACCAGCTGTACTAGGCCTACCTTCCAGACATAATATGGGAAGTACCCAATTGGTCTTTCATGCAATTGTAGCGAGCATGGGGAATGCTCCTCTGAGGGAAGTTCTATATTTGAAGAAAGGAAATCTGATTGTCATGAAATATTTGGAATATTGCAATATTGATGTTCTTAAAAAACATGTGCATATAGCAATATGCAGATACATGATAGCATCCATCAAGAAGATAGATAGATGCATTTCTTTAGGATTGTGGAGGTGACTACTGCATGTTTATATAATTGATGAGGACCTCCTCATTTGTCTGTATGTTGCACTTTGATCTCTACTTTTCCAAGATTGATCCATGTTTCAAAAGTCCTCTGTCCCTCTGGACAAGGGCCATCTTATTGCGCATAATACTTGGTCTAGATGGACATGGAACATGCATGGTTAACAAAGTTTGTAAAGCATGCCATCCGTTGTAAGTCCTTCAAAACATTCCTGCAAGCTTTGATGCATGGAAATATTCCCTGAGATTACATCCCTAATCACAATAGAAATGCCACAGGACACTACAGTTTTTTTGTTGTCAAATTCCTCCCTGATAGAAGAGCCGAAATATGGCTGAGGCATCTGATTCTTTCATTAACAAGAGATTGACACCAAGAAACCATAGACTGGCTAATTAAAGTCAATAACATCATTGATCAATTTAACAAGAAGGCCACACCTGATGCGGACATCAGTGGTACATCCTTTAGAGTGTACCAGAGGAGGCGACGTCGCAGATCGAGTGTTAAAGTAGATGAACTGATGTGGATGGACGCCGGGCCCATTGGACCCATTTTCTGACACGTTACGAGTACGCGAGTTGTAGGATTCTGCAGGAGCATCATGACCACAGGACTGTGGAGCGGATTTAGTTTTAGGCGCTTATCTGTTTATTTTCTTGTTTCTAGGCGCTCTAGTGTCGTTGTTTAGTTTTATGCATTTTTATGTTTTTTTTTTTTCAAGCACTTTAGTGCATTTTTTATTTTCGTGGCTAATATATACTGTGAGAAACCCTATTTCAAAATTATTGAATGAATAGAAAATTCGGATGCTTTTCTTCCTTTTTATTTAATAGATTAGGGTTTTAGGATTGACCCTTGGGTGTTGAGGATTCCACCCCGGTTTCTAGTTTTCTTCATCTCTAATTCTTCAAGGTGCAGGAAAGGTAAGAATCGTCCGCTTTCATAGTCCGTGCTTTCCTTCAACCCATTGTTTCTCTCTCCTTCGTCCTTTTTCTAAATCTACCCATTTTTGGTACGAATGGAAAAGAGGAATGCCTAGCCATGGGAACAGGATCCAAACTTGACTGTGGACTGGTCTATGCTAGATCTGGTTTATGCTAGATCTGGGATATTCTCATATCCCTAGATCATCCCTGTTTTATGGTTTTACGTGAGTTTTATGCTAAGGAACATGATCCGGATTGACGAATCTCATCTTTGTGTTGAGATTTGTTAATCCCTCTAATTGATAACAGGTAGTTGCTTAATTTTGTTACTTGAATATCTTCCATCTGAATATATGTGCATCTAGGGCTAGGTCATCTCATGTCCCTGCATCAACACCTGTTGTCTGGAGGGCACTACACTAGTGTCACAAAAAGGCATGGGAAACCGCATAAGTTCTAAAAAGGTTTAACTGAGAAATGTCCATTGATTTCCACTATTTGAATTCGAAACTTGAGTAGCATGTCATAAGGATGAACATTTCTCATAATCGTTTTGAGACTGACAAACTCCTCAAAGATATGGCAGTTTATCTCCTCTCAGTCCAAACTTGTGGATGGTTATTATTTATTATTTGACGTGTGTTTTAGTTGGATACCTGTGAGGTGTGTTGTATTTTGGTTGTGTCATCCCAAAGAAATCAATGGCTTCTGCCATTTTAAGTTTCCAAGCAAGTTTTTCCCAAGGATTTGGGAACCCATCTAGCCCAAGTGCCTTATCTTTTCCCAAGGATGAAATGACTAACTTCACTCCTTCAACTGCAATATGCTTTTACAAATTCTCCGCATCCTCATCAGAAATCTTGTGGCAAGCCAAATTGTTGAGATTTGGCCGATTCCAACCTTCCTCTTGAAGGAGGTCTGAGTAGAATCTGACGATCGAACTGCACATACTTACCTTTTCTTCAATTCCCTCCCCATTTACCAAAAGGCTTTGAATCTGATTGCTTCTATTCCTAGCACTAGCAATCCCATGGAAGACTTTCATATTCTTTCCCCCCCTCTGTAAGCCAAGTAGCCCTGGAATGTTGCTGCCAAATAATTTCCTCTTCTTTCAATTATTTTTATTATGTAACTTTAATGAAGAATGCAAATTTGTCCTCCTCGACAAATGCTTAGATTCCTCCTTTAAATTCAACACACATTTCATGAAAAATTCTATCTTTTAGCTTACTGGACTTGACCAAATTGATTTCTTCCATTTCTTGATCTTTCCTTTGAGAAGTTTGAGTTTAGTCGGCTTATAACCTACCCAACCCTCCACCTTAAAAGTTCTACACACTGCACGACTTTCAGGGGAATCCCTTCTTCCTTGAGTCACGTGAGTTTGAACCGAAAGGGCAATCCTCCTCTTTGGAATCCAGAATAACAGGACAGTGATCTGAAATTGGGCAAGGAAGTCCACATTGCCCCACGAACGGGAACTACACCCAATCCACCGAGACCAAACAAATTTGTCAAGCTTTGCCATTGCTAGATGGTCTTGTTATCACATGAATTTCAGTCCACCCATAGGAAGATCAACAAACTCATTTCTGTGCACCCAATCTAATTTTTGGAATGTGGCTCCCATCTAATTTTTCATAGGAGAATATGATCTTGTTAAATTCTCCTCCCACACACCAGGGAACCTCCCACCTACTTCTCACACCATCCAGCTCAAGCCAAAAAGCATCGTGACAACTCATCTATTTTGGATGATAAACTGCAGAGAAAACCCATCTGAATCCATTTTGCACATTCTTCAATCGGACTGATACCAAAAAAATTCCTGCCCACCAGCTCTCTTTAGACCAGAGATTGGCAGTTCCAAACAATCGCAACGCTGCCTCAGCTTCTATGACATCCATAGGGACCCAATCCTTGTTTCTACCTCCCCACAACAAGTCAAGAACACCTCTATCCAGAGACTGGATTTTCATCTCCTGAAAATGGTATCACTTGAGCCTTTTGATGCCTAGAAATCCCTTTGATTTGGGCTCATTTTTGGGGACCTACCAATATCCTAACATTCCAAGATAGGATCTTCATGAGGAATGGAAATTCTCCACTTACCGCTTTTATCCCCTTTGAAGAATCATCTCCTTTATTGTAGTTAACCTTCAAAACCAGTCCACATATACCATTTGCAATGTTGTCAAAATCCTACAATTTACGATTTATGATTTTAGTTGAATTTTAAGCAAAACGATTTGAATCCCACATTTGAATCCCTTTTCATATGAATCCTACGATTTTATTATTTGAATCCTGCGATTTACGATTCAAATTATACTTGTTTTCCTCTATTTTAAGCTTCACTCGGCTTAAATTTTATATTTTTAAATTGGTGGGGCTCCAAGAATCATTTAAAAAAACCTTGAAAAGAAGAAGAAGAAGAATCGTTTAGAAAAGGTAAATTATTTTATTTTGCTCTTTATAAGAGAGTAAATGATACACACACACACACATACACACACACTCTCTCTCTCTCTCACTCTCTCTCTCTCTCTTCAATGATAGATCCTGGTGCTTTTTTTATTTTTTATTTTTTTAATTTTTTTTTATTTTATGACTTCTTACTTCTTAACTGGTCAAAACACCAAATCGATGTATTACTTATTTAGAATGTTTTTATGGATGGTTACAATCATGTTGACTTATGTATTGTGGAATAATAGTTAGAAATTCTAGTATCTTTTTTTTTTGTCGGTCTACTGAATCAAATGTCGCTTTTCCAATGCAATTCTACATTCAAGAAAGGTAGCAAGAACATATATTATTAAAGGATCCTTGTATGTCTTTTAAGGAAAATTTCTTGAAAGACAAAACAAAAAAGGAAAGGTAAGAATCATTTAATTTTTAAGTAATACTATGTCATGATTGTGTTAAAGTTTTAAATTTTTTCTGATTTATTTATATTCCATATTTTTAAGAAAATCATAAAAATTCTTACGATTTACGATACGATTTGTGATTCCATACGATTTGACCCCTATTATGATTTGCGATACGATAACGATTTTGACAACATTGACCGTTTGGTGTTTTCCTTGATTGAATCAGCTTGGCTTGTTTCTGGGCTCTGCTCTCCTCAGCAACCAACTCACAATCCCCGACAAAAACTCCCACCACTTTCCCCACGTGCCCCATGGCTTCTTTTGTCCACCACATCCATCAAACCATGCTCACCTTGTCCACTTGCCGTCCTGTGAGAATGTTGGTCTCCACATCTTCGAAACAGTCCGTCCATGTTCAGTTTTTTGAAACATAGTCCATGTTCAGTTTCATGAGAATGTTGTATTTGTCATTATCACCGAACTTCACTTTTGAAATAATTTTTTTTTTCCCTTTATACAACACTATGGTGGACGAGGAGGGGTGCCAGTATGGCGATGCTCAGGACTGTATTAACTAATTTTAACTGCTTGGTTTATTGTACCGTTTTTTCCCAAATGGGGGACCATCATATGCAAGCTTCTTACAAATTGTGCACTATACATACCCAAAATTCTGGGATTGTTTATTCTATTTATCTTCATGGTTGTACAGTAAATGATTGAAACAAATTCTCTAGCCTAGACTGCAATGTCTGGTCAGTGGTCCTTCATTTCCTTGGCATCTAATATTTTTTAGGAGATATAGAACTTAACCCATTAAAAGAGATGTAATGATTCATGTCTTCGATATTCTGCTAGTAATAATTATATCTACAAAAAATAATATATATTTTCTTTTTCAGGATCTTACATGGTCAACTGGTCTCCTAATCTTCAGACTGCAGTCTCAGACTTGGTATGCTATCTTTTGATGGATATGGTACTCTGCTGTTCTATAATGGTGTGCTGTATCTTAAATATTGAGTGAGTATATTTATCTAGGGAATGACTATTTACTCTCATTCTTATTGGCAGATACATGCTTTCTCTCAACTTTTGGTAATACTACAAATTTGTACCATTGTATTACCAATACTAGAAAGAGAAAGGGTACATCTACCTAACAGGGGGTGTTAAGTCAATTTAGGTGGATGATGATTATGGTCAGCCAATTTTGTGGCTTCTCAGCTATTTATGTATCTTTCAAATGTCACACACAAAGCGTATTGCATTAATGCGATCTTCTATTGTTCCATAAGCAATGCTTTAATTTTACTTTTTTCAGTTAGTTTTCCTTGGAAGTGTTTCAAGTTTATGTACTGTGTGTGAACCTGTGGCAATCATTGCACCTAGGCAAGCCATAGAAAGTTGAAACCTAGCTTGAACTTTCTGTTTTATAGTTCTAATTTGATGTTATTTGAGGTACATATGTGCTCTTTTAGCTTTCTTTCATGGTCACAACCTTAGGAGTCTCAATTCTGGACTACAGTCAATTCTGAGTTGTTGATTCACTCCGCAGTTGTTGGTTGTGGAAACACTCAGGATTTTCCTGCAATGCGTACCTTCCATGTTACATCTTTGGCTTGAGATTGTTAATGGATGGGTGATTCTTAATGCATGGAGATCCACATTTCTACAAATAGTGCCGAATTGTCCGCTCTCCTTTGCGGCTTTTTTAATGCAGTGTTGCCTAATAGCATGTCTAAGATTTACCTGAACAAGTGTGGTTTCAAGCTGGTATTTATTTTGTTTAAGTTAATTTGTCGTTTGATGTGAAACTTGCTTATTTGTGCTCAGGAAGTAGAGTATTCTGAAGAGCCTGGTTCTCTTTATTATATCAAGTACCGTGTCGCGGGAGGTTCTAGGTACTTGTCAACTTCAAAGCCATACTCTTTGGTTTCCTTCACCACCACCACCATCGCCACCATCATCACCATCACTATCACCACCTTCATCATTGCCATCAAATTTAAAGCCATACTTTTTGGTTTTCACCACCACCACCACCATGATGCAATTTTTTCAGTATCAGTATTAACAGATGTATCAGCCTCCAACATGAATGTATTGCTTGTGTTTTCATACATGCCTTCCTGAATATATTGCTTGTGTTTTCAATTTCATAAATGTTTTCTTGTTTTCATAAGTTTCCTTTGGATTTATAAATGAAAACTGATATCATCATTAAAAAAAACTATATTATTATTTTTTGATATTTTTTAATTAAAAATTATTTTTTTCAAGAAAATCGAAAAACCTCCGTCAATTTGTAGATAAGCCTCTAACATGTCCAATGTGATTTTTCTATACTCTAATTGCAATTTCAATGGGTGAAATGGGGAAATTGTGGATTTTCCCAATTTCCTCCATTTTTTCCAAATTCGCAAATTGAGTGTAACTGATATTAAGATCAACTAACACCCGTAAACACTTGCAAATTAAGGATAAATAACTGTTGATTAATTTGAATTCTTTTATTTTTTTTTTGTTATTTTTGAATTAAAAATATTCTTAAAAAAAAAAAAAATCCAAACCTCCATCAACCGATAACATGTGCAATGTGATTTTTTCATATTCTAATTGCAATTTAAAAGGGCGAAATGGAGGAAATTTAAGATTTTCTTCAATCCCTCCCCCCATCTTACTTCTAGTGGTTCCAAGCAAGGTGTTCCATAACGGTAACGGTGGCCGTAACGGCCACCACCGTTACCGTTATGATACGGGCCGTAACGGCCGTTACGGACCCCGTATCAGCCGATACGACCCCTTTTTATTTTCTGAAAAAAATAGTTACATGACCGTTACGGGACCAGTTACAGGACCGTTACTGGTACAGGGTCCGTAACGGTCCCGTTACGACCGTTACGGGGCCGTTACGACCCCGTAACGCGTAACGGCCACAACCGTTTCCTTTACGTATTGGCTGATACGGCCGTATCGTAACTGTTTTGGGATACCTTGGTTCCAAGTTATTTACATGAAAAAAATGGATTAAAAGCGAAATATTTCTCAATGCTTGAAAATCGGGCTCATTTGTTGTCTAATTTCAAAAGTTTGCACAAAAATCCGGTTGTTTCTCCCAAAAAAAAAAAAAAAAAAAAAGGAAGACGATTGGTTGGAATTACCTCAAGAATGGATTACAAGCAAAAGTTTGTGGAAAAATGAGACTTTTTAGGGTTTTTGGGGATTTTTTGAGAAAAAAAGGGGGCTGTCGGTTGAGAATGTATTGATGATACTATTGAATGTATAGTCAATACCAAGCAGTATATATTTTTCTGAAGAGTAGCGTGAATTTATTAAAGGCCCACCAACAAAAACCAGCGAGAAAAGAATACAAAAAAATAAGCCCGAAAAGAAGAATAGGAAACAGAAGGATTCAAGAAAAACTATCCATCAAGGCTCTTAGGATGGAGGCCCAATGACACACGAGTCTTAACGAAAGAAATAACGTCTACAAAATGTGAGACATTGTTGAAACAGTGTCTATTCCTCTCATTCCACATAACCCACCAAACAGCCAGGAGAATTATGTGCCAACGTTTTCCTTTCTTTATACCCAAACCTCTTCCATGCCACGCCCATAGGAGATCTTTGATGTTGCTAGGCATAATCCATAATGCGTTGAAGGGAGATGAGAAATGAGAACACACCTCGGATAAAGAGCAGAAAATGAATAGGTTGTCAACTAACTCAGCTAATTGCTCACAAAGGTAGCATCTATTCAGAATGACCATAGACCGCTTTTGTAAAGTTATCAATCGTCAAAACTTTATTTTTTCCTACCAACCAAGTGAAGACAGCTACTTTGGGAGGAATATCGTAATGCCAAAAGAGATAGGTATAGTTATCACAAACTCTCGATGTGGGAGATTGGATCATCCTGTAGAACGAGCTAAGTGAAAACTTCCTCGAACTATGATGTTTCCAAACCATCTCATCTTTGCCACCAGGAGGAGTCACTAATCTTAGCCTCTCCAAAAGGGACAACAACTCTTCCACTTCCAAATTTGTTATGTCTCTTCTACAAGGGGGTAGCCAACATATATCAAGACCTGAAGTCAAAAAGCAATCTGCCACTTTTATGTCTGCTGAAGGTGCTAATCGAGCTAGATTGGGATAGACTTGAGATAAAGGAAGATCACTGCACCACTGGTCTTCCCAAAATCTAACTCTGGATCCGTCGACTATAGAGAAAGACAGGCGATATTTTGAAAATATTGCATTACATCGACACATCGCCGATACAGTGTGATATTTGACGATATTTCATCTATGGACTTCTGGGCTGTTTCGTATCGGTCAGCCTCCATACTGACAATCTATTGGCTGATACTATTGATATTGCAAACACTGTTATCATCACCATCAACTTTATAGCCATTCTTTTTGGTTTCCATCATCCTCGTCATTGTCGTCATCATCTCATCAATAACTCGTCATCATTTCATTTTTTTTGGGTATATCGGTTGGAACAATTTGTAGAAGCTCAATATGGATTCTTAGCACTGTTTGTTGTCGTTCTGTTGATTACTCATAGTTCTGGTATGTAGAGCAATTCTGATGGTAAAATAAAATAATTTTATTATAAATTTAGTTTGGTTGTCCTTTTATAAACTGTGGAATTAGTTTGTCTTTCAAAATACAAAATCTCTGGCCAATTTGAAGTGGCACCCATGTGTTTTATTTATCCGTTACTTATTCAGTATGACAAGTAATTCTGGAAGAGAAACATATTCTACATGGTCATTGCATTTATTTTGTTCAGTTTATCATACGTTCTAAAACTGTGCAGCTTGTGTTATCCAAACACACACAATCCCAACTACATGCTTTGTTACTAGATTACATTGACAAGATCATTTTGACTAAAATAACCTGTTCAATCTCCTAGTTGATGCATAGAAAGGCTGAAAATTGCATTGCCCATGCATCATTACGTAGGATAATTCTTGTACCAGGTCTTTTGCTTACATGCTTTGTTTTATGCTGAAGGAGTGACTATTTGACAATAGCAACAACACGCCCAGAGACATTATTTGCTGATACAGCTATCGCTGTGCATCCGGAGGTATTATTGTGCTGTTTGACTGGTCATTTTAGAGCTGGACAGTCCTTTTAACTAGCAGGGGATTCCAGTTGGATTCGTGTTTTTTTTTTTTTTTTTTAAATTATTTAGCATTAACATTTTTCTTCAATCTTCTATTGTCTAGTTTGGTTTCAATGTTTTGTCTGCCTTCTTTTCTTAAATTTGTAACTGGATATTGTGATATGTTGGCATAAGGCTTAGATGAAGGTGACAATGAAGAACTGGATTTTGTGATAAGTCAAGAAACTACTTTTAGAGATTGTTGAATGATGGTGCTGTCACAAAATAGAATTAGGAGGGGCCTTAGACCTTGGAAGGTTGGAAAGGCATGTGTATTATCCTAGAATTATCTTAGAATCGGGGTGAAAGAAATAAAGGTAAGACTAGCAAAGATAAACAAATGATAGGCTGTGGAGATAGATGATGTACCAAGGAAATGTGAAAGATATGGGGCGAACTTGGCTTAGCTTGGTTAATTAGTCGTTTTAAGAAAATATTGAAGTAGACAAAGGAAATACCAGATGAGTGGAGGAGAAGCATCTATCTTTCTTTCTTTCTTCTTTTTATTTTTTATTTTTGAAATTTTGAGTGGAGGAGAAGCATCATGATACCTATTTACATGAACAAAAGAAATGCATAGAGTTGCACCATCGGGCAAATCAAGCTTATAGTCACACTATGAAGCTTTAGGAGATGATGGTGAAGCAAAGATTGAGATATGAAATGATGGTATTAGAGAATAGAAGTCGCTTCATGCTGGGGAGATGAACAATTGAAGCTATTTCTGTACTTTGTTAATTGATGTAAATCTATACAAAGAACAGGGGGATTTTTTTTTTAAGGTTATGAATATTTTAGTAAAACGGCACAACAAATACCGAGGTGGAAAGAATAGCAACTTGAAGCAACTTTTGGGTGTGTGTGTGTGTTAGGGGGGGGGTGTTGCTGCCTCATCCCCCTTGAGCTTTCGAAGCAACTTGAAGAATGATTAGATAAAAAACATGCCAGACCTGTCCGTATTCCAAACCATAGAACCACTTACACCCATAAAGGGGCAAGAACTTTGAAGATTTGCAAGTAGCCTAATGACATCGCCCGCTTCCTTCTCCGACAAGGAGGCCTAATCACTACATCTCCCATGATGGAAAAACACCTAGCAATGGGATATTCTTATCTGGAGACAGCCGCGCAAAACTCCAAAACTGACTGGAGTGATCTCTCACCTACCAGTCATCCTTCCAAAAACTAATCCTCTTGCCATCTCGAAGAGGGAAGCACACCCCCCTCCTTGAATTTTGCCTCCAAACTAGTGACCTCTTTCCATATACTTGAAGCCTCATATAAATACGAGCTCTTTATTGGCGATCCCCCTTCCTGAACCCCATGCTACCTATCTCGACAAGCTCCCTTCCTCTATACCAAACATTTACAAAGTCTTACACAAAATAGCAAGATTCATTGTTTTCAAATCCCTTGCTAAAGTTCCCCCTTCTTCATATGACTTGTAAACCTCGGACATGAAATAAAGCGGAAAATTTGACATGGCCGCTTTAATCAGTGTAAGTCTGTTGTCCAATGAGAGTCCACCTCGATAGATTCCTTTCTACCCCTTCGATCACCTTGTCTCAAAGATGTTTCAATGGTTTGCTGATACACGGGCAAGCTGAGGTAAAACATAGGAAAAGAAGCCTGACCACAACAAAAAAATCTCCACCAAAAGTAGCCATCACATCCCTGTCCATGTGAATCCCTAAAATCTCACTCTTGCAAATATTAACCCTCAAGGCTGAAACCACTTCGAAACACCTCACGATGTTTTATAGATTGTCCACCATTTCTAAATCTGCATCACAAAACAGAGTAGTATCGTCTGCAAACTGAAGGTGAGAAATCTGGATCCCTACTTCCTCTATACTAAATCCATGGATAAGACCGAAAGATTAACCTCTATCTAGCATCTTGCTGAGCAGTTCTACAATCACTATGTACAAGAAAGGAGTGGGCAGATCACCGTGCTGAAGGCCTCTTGATGCTTTTGAAGTAGCCTTTGGGAGACCCATTGACCAACATTGAAAACTTAGCGGACATTTCTGAATCTAGTTGGTCCATTTTTACTTACATCCCAACCAAACTAGGCACCCAACAAGCAGTCGATAAAGTTCCAGTTAAGACGGTCATGAGCTTTCTCTATATCCAACTTGTAGGCGATGCCTTTTTTACCATCCTTGTGTCTCAAGTCAATACACTCGTCAGCTATGAAAGCCTTGTTGAGAATTTATCTTCTTGCAACAAAGGCGCCTTGAGCCTTAGAAATAATGCTTGCAAGAACCACCCAAAACCTAGACATGAATTTTGGCTTAGATCTTATATGGGTCCCCAATAAGACTAATTGACCTAAAATCTTTCAAGCTTTCCGCGCCTTCGATGTTTGGTGAAATGGCTATAAATGAGGCTCCTAGGTCCATTGACAATCAACCTCTTTCGAAAACTTTTGGATAGAAAGTTCATCATGTCACCTTTCACCACATCCCAAAACACTTGATAGAAAGCCAAAAGGGTAGTCATCTGGTCCTGGGGCCTTATCCCTACCTAAGGACTCCGCCGCTTTGACTTCCTCAGAAAATGGCTTTCCAAGAGATCTTGTTTTTTGTTGAACTGAAGAAAGCATGTGATAGAGTACATGGGGAGGTTATATCGTAGATGATGAGCAGGTAAGGGGTTTTGGGAAGATATATTGATATCATTAAAGACAAGTATGGTGTGTTATATAAGAGAAAGAATGGCTCGTGCCTGAGATGGATGTGTTCCTGACAGCGGTGAATCTCCATGAGGAGTTTGCATTGGGCTTTTACCTTTTTGCACTCTTTATAGATGTTAACTGCTATTATCGAGGATGGGGTACCTTGTTATATTTTGTTTGCTGACGATTTGGTGCTAGTTGATGAGAATGAGAGGAGACTAATGCTAAATTGTTTGGAATGCAACTTTAGTAGGAACAATCATAGATGTGAGGTTTTAACTAAACCTGCTAGCTAGGAGATTCCATGAGTTCCATAGAAAAAAAAAAGGAGATTTCTTAAATTGAAGTGCTCCCTTATCTTGGCTTTATTGTTCAAAATGATGATGAGATCGAGGATGTTGTTTCCAATAGAATTAAAATGGTGGATGGAGTGGAGATGCACATCTAGGGTGTTGTGTGATCGTAACATGTCAAGAAACTTAACAAGACAATTTTATAGCTTAACTATTAGACCGGCTATGCTATATCATGTTGAATGTTCGCAATAAATAGGTAACATACGGCATCCAAAAAATTAAGGGTTAACCTAGGATGAACATTGAAGAGACGAGGAATCCTTCCTCAAATTAATCAAATAAAAAACATTTAGGACCAAAGGTTTCTTGTTGGTGGATTCCATTTCCTATAGTTGGATATGGATTTGCTTATGTATTTTCTTCAGAGCTCCACTATCATCCCCATGCATCTCCAAGGATTTCTTTGTCTCAACATTGGCCCAATATCAGGACAATCTAATTCTACTAAAGCATTTTTTTCTTGCATCAATTTTTTCTATTCTCTCCTATTGCTGTACCCATTATATTTTTCATCAGTTTTTATTTGTTTATTTATTTTTTTTTCCTTTTCTCATTTCTTCCCCCCCTCAATTATTTGGATTTCGAGTTCTAAGATGATGTTGATTGCTGACTATTGTAGTTGGTTGCTATGCTCATTATTTTACAGGATGATCGTTATTCTATGTACATTGGTAGACAGGCGATTGTACCTATGACATTTGGACGGCATGTTCCTATTATCTCTGATAGAGTAAGGATTCGTTGTTGCAGAGCATGTGTTGGCTTTTGATTTTGTGCTGTACATGTTTTTTACATTATTTTTCCTTGAATTTTGTATAAGTGACAACATGAGGTTATTTGGACATCTTATGTTGGATTTATATGAGGCCAATTTTTAAAGATTGCTCTCTGGACTCATAATTTGGCCATTTTTACTCTACATTTTTTCTGTAATCACTGACCATCTCATGGACTAGATTGGATCGGACTTGGAAATGAAATGACTGTTTTCCAAGTGAAGTTGGAGTTAGGTATATTGATCAGGATTCGATTAGCTGTCTATTATTGTAGAGGGAAGCACTTATTGAGCTTGTTTGAAGTAAGCATCATATGACATGCCAGTTTGATGTAACAGGAGGGAACTAGTATGTCTGGATCTTGTTTCTTGTTTCTTTTTTTCCTTCTTGATATTTTTGACAGGCTCCATTAGACAACTACATCTATAATGTTAGCCAATATTTACAGATAAATGCACAGAGATGTACGTAAAAGGGAGCACTGAATATATAATCATGGCAAATAATGCGTGTGATGATACTTGTCGGCATGTTCTACTGGGAAATGACTACCATTAACCTGTTGTCTAACTAGTTTAATTGAAAATGTGACAGTATGTTGATAAAGAGTTTGGAACTGGCGTACTGAAGATAAGCCCTGGACATGATCATAATGACTATCTTCTTGCTAGAAAGCTGGGGCTACCAATACTTAATGTAATGAATAAGGATGGGACTCTCAACGAGGTTGCTGGATTATACTGGTAAAGGATTAAATCCTAACTGTTGTGAAAGAATTTCAGATATTCGACCAAGTATTTATCATTGATTAATGTATTCCAACCATGTTCTTCCTAATATCCGTCAGTAATTTATCATTTCAGTGGGCTTGATCGATTTGAGGCGCGAAAGAAATTATGGTCAGATCTTGAGGAGACAGGACTGGCTGTCAAAAAGGAATCACATACTCTACGAGTGCCTAGATCCCAACGTGGTGGAGAAGTGCGATTTGAGTCCCTTTCGACTTCACTATTCAACTTTGAAATATAATTTCAGTTGTAGATGCTTTTCTTCGTCTAGAACAGCTGCTAAAGCAAGCGGTTTTGTCAATTTAGGTTATAGAACCACTTGTGAGCAAGCAATGGTTTGTGACCATGGAGCCATTAGCTGAGAAAGCCCTTCATGCTGTTGAGAAAGGACAATTAACCATTATCCCCGATAGATTTGAGAAGGTACCTATGAATTGAAAATTCTTTTCAGTTTAGCATTCAAGTATAATATGTAGAGTTGTTTTCTGATGAATTATAAGGTCTGGAGCCTCAAGAAATGTATAGTTTGCTGAGACAGGGTTCTTTACATCTGGGCCCATGGTTTGGTGATCCAGACTGATGATTCGACAGGCTCCACCATGGATGGGGTTTGCCCTAGAACTCTCCAGATTGTGAGGTTCTCACCCTTCGATTTTCTACCTATTTTTCGTTGAATCTGAGCATTTCTGTATGTTATTTCTTAATTGCTGTTTGCCATGATAGACACGTCAGTATCTTCCAATCCTGGAGATCTATTTTCGTGGCATCCACCAGCCACGCTGGGGCCCATTAGATACAATGGTTGCATTACTGAACCATGGGTTTCAGATGTACAGAATCCTGTGCTCCTGCAGACTATATATTTGCTGGAGTCAGCACCTGATAATTCGGCTTGCTTTTTAACCTCTTTGAAGTTTTTGGTAATATATTAGCTTTGTTACCTTACAAGGTGATGAAACAGATTCGTCATTCAATATATATTCCTAGTTCTTCTGTACTTCTAGTAGAGCAGTCACCATTGTTCTTTATCCATTTTCCTCGGATTCTTTGCTATGTCGTATAAATGGCGGCTTGACTAGTCTAGCATTTTATCTTTGTCAATAAGTTATGACTTCTACACTATGTTATCGCAAAAAAAATATTCTGTGTAGTTTGTCTGCAATCAGGACTTGCTGTTACACAATGTCATTTAAACCTGTGCTGTTGGCTTTGCTTGTAGATATATAAACATTGGCTATCAAATATTAAAGATTGGTGTATAAGCAGACAATTGTGGTGGGGGCATCGCATACCGGTTTGGTACATCACGGGTAAGGATTGTGAAGAAGACTATATTGTTGCGAGGAGCGCTGCAGAAGCTCTTGAAAAAGCTCGTGATAAGTATGGAAAAGGTGTAGAAATATATCAGGATCCAGATGTTCTCGACACTTGGTTCTCAAGGTTGGTGCTCGAGCTCCTTCATTGATGATGGATGAAGTTTTGTTTCTAGGCACATTATATACATACATACATACGTGCGTGGGCGTGTGGAGGGAGCAAGGAAGGTGCTACTAAAAGTCCTTTATCCCTTCCCATAGTTTTCTATTTTTAAAAGGCAATTGGAATTCATTAAGAACTGTTATGCTTCCTACATACCCTGGGATCAACTCACCTTGTCATGAAGCTAAATTGATTTTATGACTCTTGTTTCTTGTCTTTGCTCCTCTACTGCCTACCAAGATATTCAATAACGGAAATGGTCGTCATAACGCCCGACCTTATGGCCATTACAACTGTCCAATGGTCAAATTTTTTTTGAAAGGAAGGACATGTATCGGTGCCCTTTTTTTTTTTTTTTTTCTTTTGTGGAGACGATGAAAAATTTATTGAAGAGAAAAAAAGAGGCCGAAGCTAAAAAGAGGAACAACAACTATACAAAGGACCTAAAGGCCTTTACAAAACGGCCCATCTATCTGGGACCTGAAGGACAATTCTCGAGGCTCTTGCCCAATAAAAAAATGCCCTTTCGCTTGCCGAAAGACTTCGTCTACTTGTCCCGCCCGATTCCTGAAGCATCTGTTATTCCTTTCTCGCCAAAGGGACTAAAGCCCTGCCAACATTGCGAGACACCAAACTTTTCTACCTGCACTCGAATGCATACCATCATGCCATTGAAGAAAAAAATGGCCGATGGAGGATGGCGAGGCCCACAATACACCAAAAAGGTTTAAAAACTTTTGCCACTACTGTGTCGCAAACGCACAATGGATGAATAGGTGATTCATTGACTCCTCATCCCGCATGCACATTAAGCAGACATTGGGAAGAATCATGTTCCTTTTCCTGAGGTTGTCAACAGTAAGCACCTTGCTACACCCAACCAGCCATGCGAACGCCGCTACCCTTGAGCATAACGCCACACAAAAGCTATTGGACAACTCCCACCACTAGAATCACCGCCCTCCAACATCTTATAAAAGGATTTAACCGAAAATTTGCCGGAACTCTCTTTCGTCCACACCAGTGAGTCCGACTCACCTAAAATCGGCCTCACGGGAGCAATAACGGACGACAGATTAACAAAATCAACAACCTCTTCCTCGGTCAAATTTCTCCTACACGGCGGGGCCCAAATCACCTCATCACCAAGAATCGAGAAACAACTAGCCACCACTGTCCTCATCCCTGGATCCAACCTAGCCACCAACGGGAAAGTCTCCCCCAAAGACTGCTCCCCCAACCATAGATCCTCCCAAAACTTGATCTTCGAACCATTACCTAAAGAGAAACGAATTCCTTCCCACACCTTGTTCCGAATCCGGGATACCCCTTTCCATAACGAGGAGGACCTATAAAGAGAAGTGGATCGAGTCCACCATGCCCCCTCGTCCACCCCATACTTCCTCCTCACTACCTCCAGAGAGAATCTTCTTCCATCTCGAACTTCCAAACCCATTTACCTATCAAAGCATCGTTAAGTTTCTCCAACTTCCGCAATCCCGCAGCCCCTTGATCCTTTGGCTTGCATACGTCGTCCCACTTCATAAGATGAAACTTGTGTTTATCTTTCGCTCCCTTCCACAGGAAGTCTCTTCTAATTTTCTCTAACTTCTCAACTATTGATTTCGGACACTTGAATAAAGACATGTAGTGTACCGGTAAATTAGACATTGTTACGTTGATGAGAGTGAGCCTTCCCCCCTAAAGAAAGAGTTCTCGTCCTCCATTGCGAAAGTTTCTTCTGAAAACGCTCTATCACCTTATCCCAAACACATTTGGGGGGGTTCCCGTATTGGCCTGTAATGGCCGTTACAGGTCTAGTTACAGGCCATTTTTTTTTCTTCAAAATGATGTTATGACCTCGTCTTGCATGAAAGTCACATTGTTACCGTTACATAACGGCTGTTAGTAACCATTTTTTAATACCATGCCTACTAATGCTTCATCATGTACCTTGTGTGCCAATCCTTTTCTCGCCTCTCAAAACCACCACCTTCTTTTTCCCTTTTCTGTTGTATTGAGTTCCTACTACCAATTTTGAAGCTTAGTTGAACACAGTGTTTTCAATATTTGTATTGACGCATGTAATGCACCCTTTGGATACGGATACACATTGGGTATCAGTATCACATGGGGCATATTGCATGTGTCACATAATGTATTAATGTTTTTGGAAAACATTGGAAAGTTGGTCAAATTTTTCAACAAAACTTCCACGGATATTAAAAAAGACATTAATACACACTTAGAACTCAAAAGATCATAGAAAATAACTATACATGATAAGTTTCCATTGCATAGGGTCCTAAACTATGTCCCTGTTTGACAGAAGTGATGTCACTATATTCAAAATCGTAGAAGACGTATGAAAAGACAACCAATACATTCAAAAGCCAAATCCATCCTACAATGTACATTGTATTTATTTAAAAAATAATTTTAAATTATTTTTATAGTTAAAAAATAAATTTACTATTGGAAATAAATAAATGAGTGTGGCTGATGTTAAGATCCACATACACTCATAAATAGCATAAATATAAAAGCATAAATAACATCTGGTTAATGTATTTTTTAAAATATTTATTTATTTATTTTTTGATATTTAATTAAAAATTAGTTTTTTCAAAAATTCCAAAAAAGTTACGTCAATTTGTAGATCAGCCCCTAGGCAATCTCAAATGGCTGCACATCGATTCGATCAATTCGATTTGGGATGAAAATGATATTGAATTGATGCAAAATTTTCGAAATTGAAATTGAAATGATCTCAATTTTGAAAATTCAAATTGAAATTGAATTGACCCCAATTTTGTAGGATCGATATAAGATTTGAATTGATGGATTTTTCGATTTGATTCGATTTTCTGCATAATGCGAATTGAATATCATAATTATCAACATTAATCCTAAACTTAATGTACAGTTTAAATTGATCAATTGAACTATCCGAGAGAACCAATGTAACTAGAAACACTATAACTTATAATGCTATGAGAGCACTGGAGCATTTCTCATTATATGATGTTTTATCAAAATTATGCAAGTAGAAATTGTATAATTCCTAGATTGAATTTTCTTGATATCATTCTTCATAACTTCTTTAATCTTGATTATTATTATTATTATTCATAACTTCTCATTATATAATGTTTTAATTAAATTGTGCAAATAGAAATTGTATAATTACTAGACCAAATCTTCTTGATATCATTCTTTATACCATAGACACATGACAAACCAAGAAAAAAAGTCGGCGAGGTAGAGGTGGGCCCCACGATCAGCATCCCACTCATGTCACTTAGTCGCTATTTTCAGGGTCCCAGCTAAGTGGCACACGGTTTCGTGCTAACTTCTGACACGTGAAGTGGCCCCAAAATCCAGACCGTCCATGTGGTGCGTCACCTCATGAAAACCCTTAGGCTAAGTTCTTAGCCTGACAAAGATCTGGTGGGCCATAACAAAGTGAGAGGCAAACGTAGGTCCCAAGTAAAAAAAATGCGAAAATCTCCCCCCCCCCCCACTCGATACTGAACGATTCGATCAATCGGAACCAAAAATTGAAATTGATTTTTTTTTTTATATAAAAAAATTTGAATTGAATTGATCTTGGGAAACGATCCAATTCGATTCGATTCGAATAAATTGATCCTAAATTGAATTGTGTGCAACCCTAATCTCAAATGATTTTCCACACCCTAATTGCAAGTTAAATGGGTGAAATTGAGAAAATTTATGATTTTTCCCAAATTCCTTCATTTCCAAATTTGAAAATCAGAAAAGTCCACATATTATTATTATTTTTTTCGAAAGATAGGTCAAAATCCATGATTGCACATGCAAGACATACAAAATCATGGATTACTAACTTCATTCCACAAATTACAAACAATTTAAACTAGAGAAAACAATTTAAATTATAAAAAAACTCACTAATTGGGTTTTTGGTACCACATGATCTCCAATCTCGATTTCGCACCCAAATCCTTAATTTCTCCAAACAAATGAAAAGGATTGGTTGAGATCCCCTTGCTAATTGAATCCTAGCAAAAAATTTCAGAGAAAATTGGTTTTTTTTTAAAATATATATATTATTTTTGGCAAACTTTTTTGATTTTTCAATATTTTTTTTTAGTTTTTTTTTTTAGTTCTCTTCCTCGAGACTTGGTTATTTAACAAAAGCTAACATTTGGGAGTTCACTAAGGGCTTGTTTGGTACATGGGCTTAGGAGCGATTAAGTGGGATGGAATTGCATTTGGTTCCATGCAAATTTCATGGGACATTTGAAGACACAGAAGGAATGAGATTAGGTGGAATGGAAATGCATTTGGTCCCATGCGGGATTTCTGGTGGATTTTGAAATCCACTACATCTGTGGGCCCCACATTGATGCATGTGTTTTATCCATGCGGTTCATCCATATGCATCCTTTACATTGACATTTGAGTTGTATACATGTGCGAGTGACTGACATCAGTTATAGATCTAGTCCGTTGATTACAAATCCATCGTCTATCAAATAGGTTTTGCTTAATACGGTGTTTTTGCTTAAGGAAGAATCTGATCTCAAGCATGGGGATTGGATGGTCAAAATACCACGATATTTCCAAACATGCAATCATTGTGTAATAATGGTGTTAATCCCATCTAATGCAATTCCATACCATTTAATCCTATGGGCCAAACGGGCCCTAAAAGTTATGGATGCTTATTATGATCATAACACTTGCATAGTTTTCTTACTCTTGTACTATTGTAGTATAGAACCTTGAATCCTGAAATGATAAGAGGAGTTCACTTATAAAGATGCAGTAACAATCTTGCTTGTGTTGTAAATTATTAATCGAAAGCATTTATCACAAGGAGTTCCTGTTGTAGGGTTATGACCCCAAAATCTTGTTCTCCTTATCTCTTCAGGTATGATTCTATTTAAATTCGGTGTAAAACTTCACTATAAGAAATTAGAGGTTAGGTTAACAACTCAAAAGACTTGCCGAGTGAAAAACTGAAGATAATGTAATGTAAATTTTGGAATCCCCATGTAATTCAATGTTGCGTTGTTTAAAACTGCTAGTTCATTCTTAAGACGGACACTTGAGGGCATGGGTAAATGTGATGTATTTGTTCTCCCCAAATGGGTGGTTATTCTTTACTTCAATATGAATATTGAGTGCCATTTTCTATTTGTTGATCTATTTTTCCTAATTTATTTAAGTGCTTGCATTTCAGTGCATTATGGCCCTTCAGCACCCTTGGCTGGCCAGACCTATCAGCAGAGGATTTTAAGCACTTTTATCCAACAACTGTCCTTGAAACTGGGTATGTATCACTAGCTTGCATATTAGATATGCATGTGCATCTAGTGCATAGGATACTTTTTGGAACATTTGCCAATTAAACCTCTCTCTCTCTCTCTCTCTCATTTGGTGCATGGAGTGGCTTTTTTTAACAAATGCTGATTTTACATCTCTCTCTCTCTCTCTCTCTCTCTCTCTCTCTCTCTCTCTCTCTCCACACACACACACACACACACACACACACACACAACCAGTCTAGATAAACTTGCGAAGAAAACCATCAATATATATGTAACAGCCTGAGATTTCGACTCTCGTGGATAACACAATGGGTCGAGTTCCCAGGTGTTAACTTGAATATGCTAAGGACATAATCCCCATATATTCCATTCATTTACATATGGTTTGCATTCTCATGGTATTCATAACATAAATGACGGAAATTAAACTCTTATTTTATATGATTTTTATTCTAGGTTCTCAATCATAAAGTTCTTAAACCAAATAATGAAGTTCAAGTGTCTGTCTTCTCATGGAGGGCTTATTACATCTTTAAACAAAAATCAAACTAAACCTAGAACATAAAGCAATAAAATATAAATCTCTTAAGCCAAAGCGGCTTCATCATCCGCCATCTACTGCCACGAACCCTCGTATTCATTGCCTTAAAGCTCGGACTCTTCTAATGGATCGTTACCTGCGTCAACTGGGTTGGTGTTTTAAAACATCGTCTCGAGAGGGAGTGAGTTGCTCGCGATCAACATAGTGAGGGCATTTCCCACCAGGATTATCACAACAATAACATAATCATCTCATAAATAAATCAAAGCAAAACATCCATTATAACTCTTGATTAATGCAATGCATGATATGCATGCTCTGGTGAAGGGAACCCTGACTAGGTGACGGCGGTCACTATCATTACAACCTTACACCAGTGTGAAAGTGGCTCACTACCGATTACAACCTTCATACTAAGGAAACCCAACTAATGGGAAATGGCATATACCATCACAACCTTCATTAGATAGCGTACTCTGGGCGGTGGTCATTACCATTACAACCTTCATTGTAATGCCCGGGGGATAAACAAGTGAGTGCATGAATTTGTTCCATCCTTTAATTAATAGCTTAGCATCCAACTGGTTTAACAATGCCCACACACCTTATATAGGTCACCACCTCAACCCATCCCACGGTTCACCATGCCTCTAATATAGCCGTCCACCTGCGACGGCCAATCGTGGAGGGACATACATATCCTAGCCATGAGGCTTCACATGGTTTTAATTCGACATTCATCTATATATGGATCCTCCACAAGTACACAATCCAACCAATGGCGTACTCGAAAGCGGGTCGAAAGGTGTGGCGTCTAGCACTCCTGGCGGGGCTATGGTCTATATGGCTCGAAAGGAATAACAGATGCTTCAGAAGTTGGTCTAGGCAAGTAGAAGAAGTTTTCAAGCTAGCTGAAATTGCTTGTGATAGAATGGGCAGTGGCGATGAAGGTTGTAAATCAGTTTCCGACTAAGATGGGCTGATTTATAAGGGTTCTCGGTCCTTTGGACTCTTTTTGTACAGTTTTCTCTTTCTACATTCAGTTTCTCTTTTTTATAAATCTTCTTTCCATCATTCAAAAAAAAAAAAAAAAAAAAAAACCAATGGATCCTTCATAAATTAATCATAACCCATATACAAAGTTATCTCACATTGATATCAACTTGAACCACATGGGTTTCCACACTTTCCATCACATTCTCAACACATGGGAAGAGGGCCTTCCTAATGAGGTATTATTCAAATAACGTAGGTCTATTAGCACACATCATATGGGTGTGCCATACTCATCATCAATCCAAATAAATCATGGAACGTCCATAACTTTACATAGATTCATCATAAATATGATATTATTTACAAATTCATGGTTATCTCATCATACCCATGATATTCAGATAATAATAAAAAAAAGTCCAACAATATATCACCTTGAATTCCTCATGTCAATCATCATAAAATCATCCACAAACATCACCATAATTAGGCTAAACCAAACCACATCATATAGGGTTCATGTGGGCCAAGCTAGTGGGCGCACCTTGTAGAATCGTTGGGTTGGCTCATCTCCACGAGTTAACTCGCTGATTTTCATGAATCTGTGAATTCCCACCACAGTGGGATACCAATCTACGGTCCATTAGTGCACACGCCCAACCTAGGTGGGGTATCCGCCATCAATTTAACATAGTTTAGGAACTCTACATCATTTAGTTAGGTTTTATGCCCCATCATGGTTCATCACATCATCATCCATCATTTAAACATGAAATCACATCATCCACATCAAATTTCCAGCCATGAATTTCAATTAAACAGAAAATAAATAAAGAGAAGCAAGAAATTCACAATCAACATCTACAAAACTTATATTTGGGAGAAAACTAGCCATAGATTGTATATCAGCTTAATGGGACTCCTCACCTTGGCCTTAGATGGAAACCTTAGAAGGAGAATAGGTGGAAGAGGTGGCTACACGAACCACGACGACTCACTCAAGCTATGGTGGAGATCCACATTTGTGGATGAGGGAGGAAGAAGAAGGAGAAGGGGGCTTGGGCATTCCTCTCTCTCTCTCTCTCTCTCTCTCTCTCTCTCTAGGCGTGTGAGGGGATGGTTAAGGAGTGGGGACGTGTGGATTTGGAGAAAAACAAGTAGAGGATGGGCGTTCCCACCTTCTTATAGAAAGGTGGACGTCCACACCTCCCAATTCAATTGGGTTTCTAAAAAAAATGATCAATGACTGATCTTTCTCCATTTCTAATCTGTTCACCTCATTGGGTACTAAGAGTAGAGTTGGGATATATAACTTTCTCAGTGATCCGAAATCTAGATTGGCCGATCATGAAAAATGGCCTAACGGGTGATAAAATGGACTTGATCTCAATTAACGGTCCATGCTTGATGATCAGGGTCCAAAATTGAGGGAAATGTGTAGTCGTGATAGGCAAACAATTGAGCAAAACTTTGGTGGTTGATCAATGGTGGGAAAAGTCTAGATCTGAAATTCCAACTTTTGGCGGAAAAAGAATGGGATGGCTTTATGGTTCAACAGTATAGGATCATAGATCTGGGTCCAAATTTCGTAGACTTTTGTAGTGATATGAGGTTAAGGTATGATCCAAATTTGAGTTGTGATTGATGGTGAGAATATAGTTAACTTGGGGAGCAAGTAATTTGATATCAATTTAAGGTGAATTTGGAGATTAGTTTCCTAATCGGGCAATAATTAACCTATGGATGAGTAATTCTTTGACTTTGGACAAGATCTTTGGGATCTAAGACCTTCACTAGATGGGGAATGAGTGACTATGAATAATAGTCAAGTTTTCTCTCACGATGACTACCAAAATCAAGAGTTAAGGTGTTGATTTGTTAATTGGGTCACCTCTACAATCATCCGAGGGCTGAAATTCGACGCGTACGATTCATTTATAATAGATAGGCAGGAGATAAAATTTTAAGTCGAACGGATCATGGGAATCATGTGATCTAGAAATTAAGGGTCTAGGTTGGTGGCATTTTCAGTAGTTATTTCTAATCTGAGAGTTTTGGGAAATCGAATGGTTCTACATGATTCTAGGCATGTTTCTAAGCAATTCTCACAAAAGAACCCATGTCAAATTTATCACAGATAAAAATGTATTCACCAAATAAGTTACAATTTGCGTTAATTAAGGGAAAACACACATAACAAGCAATGTAATGAACTTAAGCTAATACTGAAAAATCTGGGGCGTTATAATACAACCTTCTTTATTGTTGATTGTTTCTTACATTCCCCTAATCCTCTCTCTTCGCCACCCACTCTCCTAAGGCAAAGTTGAGGACCAAATTTTAGGAGAGATTTAGTGTTCTGCAGCTTCTTCATTTGATTCATGATAACAAATTCTGGTGCTTTATAATCTGAGCAGTGATTGCTTACATCAAGATGATTTGGTAGGTTGAATTTATTTGTTGTGGATGCTCTCCTAAATTATTAATTTGTCCTTGATCAAACATCTTTAGCATTTGGTAGTTATGGCATCATGGGCTCAAACACCATGTTTGAGGGGCAGCATCAGTTATGTAGTTCTATACTTTGGTGCAATGGGAGAACTAGTGATCTCTAGGTGTATTAGTAGTGCCCCAGTCCTTTAATCTCATTTTCTATGAAGGATTGATCAGTAGTGGCCCAATCCTTTAACCTCATATTCTATGAGGGATTGACCTGTACCTGTATAGGGTTTCCTTGAGGACATCTACTAGAACTTTAGCTTGATACACCATTCTATTCAGAAGTGCATTTTGTGGCCTTAAGAAATGCCTCATCATCATAATCCACAAAATGCTTCATCTATACATGTTGCTGTTTCTGTGGGTTATGGTGGTGATATACCTGTTTGTGGAGATGGTTCAGCAATCTACATTTTTCTATATTCAGGGTAGCCAGGTCATTTCTGAATCTTAGGTAGCATAGCCACAACTGTGTTATTCACTATCTCAAGATCTGGTTTCGACAGTTTCCCCCTTTGGACTCTACACGAGCTGCATAGTCTTATGACACATCCTTTCTATCAGTACCTGTAAAAACAGCAGCACATATTTCCACAGTATTTCATGACTCTATCGAGGAATCAGCACTGTAAACAGTAAATTTTTTTCCCCATTTCAATGTGCATTTTCATGCTTGCATTCGTACCTGGTCATTCCAACTCTGAATTTGTGGGTTTCCCAGTTTATCTGGTATAACTTATTGGGTTGCAATTTATTCACAATTTTCCCATTTTTTGGAATTTAAGAATTTTGCTGCAGTTTCAAAGTCGAGGGCTGAAGTTGACCATAGAGAGCTCTTTTTTGTGTAATGGGTTAGAAAGCTTGGTTTAATGCTTTGGAAATGTTCACTTCTCCTGTTTCATTATTCTGTGACTGTAAACCTACTATGTGCATTGCTTATACTATCTTCATTCCTGAGGTTGCAAGGTTCACTGTCAGTTATTCAATTGCAGTCAGAGTTCAGATGTTTTGTTACTACCTTACCTTTTCAATTTTCTTTTATAATAGCTAACTAAGATTTTATTAGTGAAAAGCTATAAAAACATAAAATGAATCCTCAATACAAAAGAGAAGAGTGATGACTTCCATCTTATAAGCTAGGGAGTAAGCCAACAAATTTGCTTATTTGGGAACAGAAGAAAAGAGAATGTTAAGCCTTGAAGTTAACTCTCTAATCTCTTGGAAAATAAAGGCTAATCTCCAAGTTGGATCATTGTTCACCAAGGAAAGAACATTCTAGGCAACCCCTTTGACGATAAGTGGGTTGGCAAAAGAGGTGAGGAATATGTGTTATCCTTCACGAAGCGCTTTTCCTCCTCTTCCATACTGCCAGAGAAGTGAATCTTTATGGCTCCATAAGCTGTCTCTAAAAATCCCCTCCTCTTATTTGGGTTACATTTCAGGGAGTGCCATCACTCTTTAGTCATGGTCTTTTGTCTGTTGGATAATAATCTCAAGTACTTGCCAACTTGCTGAGTATTAAAATTCTGTCCAAAAGCAGTATGAGAGATTCAAGAAAACAAATCTAGCATGAATGCTGATTCATAGCAGTGCTTATGGTATATGAGGTACATTTTTTCTTTCATGATTATGGTTGCTCTGTGTTCATGTGAGGTTTATGCCATCATTTTCTGAACTCAAGGTTTACCGTAATTGTCATCTTCATCTACCGCTTAGCAGTTGAACCCCCCTTTTCTTTCCTTGATTTGAGTTTAGATTACTGCATATGAATCTTTAATTTGCTGCTATGTTTGGACAGGCATGATATTTTATTCTTTTGGGTTGCACGGATGGTCATGATGGGGATTCAGTTCACAGGGACTGTTCCCTTTTCTTACTGTATATCTGCATGGACTAATACGAGATTCTCAAGTAAGTACCCGTAAAACTACAGGCTGACTACTTGATGTAGATAGTAAATTGGGATCCGTTTTCTTATATAGGTGAATTAACTAAATCTTGAAAAAAGTGAGTCACTCGTGTATCTTCAAGTTGCAATTTATTATCATGCTACTGTTCTTTTGCTGCTGTTTACTGGTTGGATTTTTCTTTTTCCGGGAGTAAAGATAAATTCCATATCATCGTGCTTATCATGCTTAAGCTAAATTATTGAAGTAGTTCTGCTAAACTATATTAGCTAAATGTTATCTAAAATAAGCCAATTTCCTTGTTAGTTGCTATAGTGGTAGCTGTGAATACATGCAGTTTTCTTGAGTCATGTCCAGATGTGAATGTTGTGATCAGTGTCAACCATCAACAAGTGGCAACATGATTTATCTATGATTGCTCCACACTGATTGGGTGATGCCGAAGACTGCCCTTTTGCCAGGACAGTTTGGGATCATTTCCTTCGCTTGCTCCACACCGATTGGGTGATGCCGAATACTGTTAAGGAACTGCTAGGGCTTGGCACGGAGGAGTTCGCAAATCCTGGAAAGCTATCTGGAGACTAGTAATTATGGCTGTCTTTTTTGTTATTTGGGTAGCTAGGAATGAGCGTTTTAGTAATGATTGTGAGGGTGTAGATGAGTTCATTAGAAACATTAAAGATCTTTTCAGTGGGATGGGCTGTCTATGTAAAGGCTGCCTGGGTTGGTCCTCTTTTTTAAAGTTTCTATTCCTTTTGAGGTGTATTATTTTCTTGCTTTTTGTGAGCCACTTAATAAATTTGCTGTCATCTCTTAAAAAAAATTCTTCCTATATATTTATACTAATATATGTGAAGATGAAAAGCAATTTGTAGCCTTAATTAATTAATTTACTTCCATAAAAAAATGTGCCTGGAGAGTCCGATGTTGTACTTCTTGTAGCATTTATTAGAGTCCTCAAGAAGCAAACTTTTGCCCCATTTGACTGGCTTAATATTTGGCCTGATTGCATATTTGTTCCTCGCCTACATTTATAAATGGTTTTCATTTATGGTGGTATAAATTGTTCCAGGGACGAAAAATGTCTAAAACGCTGGGAAACGTCATCGACCCAATTGACACTATTAAGGACTTTGGCGCAGATGCTCTACGATTCACCCTTGCTTTGGGAACTGCTGGGCAGGTCTTTTGCTTCAAAACTCTAGGGTTACTGCATCCAAACTACATTTCCCTATTCCACTGCTCTAGCATGTATGTATTATATTTTGCTTACTCCCGTTAATCGCTTGTGATTTCAGGACCTTAATCTGTCTACAGAGAGGTTGACTTCAAACAAGGCCTTCACTAACAAACTGTGGAATGCCGGGAAATTTGTGTTGCAGAATCTGCCCAGTGAGAGTGACTCTACTGCTTGGGAGAACATATTGACTTATAAGGTTGGTCCTTCCTGTTCTTGTTCTGGATACTAGCAAACTGATTCTATCATGGTAAAAGAAGTATCAATGGACTGCAAGTGAAAGTGTTGAGATATATTTCCTTCCTGATTTCTGAAGATTTGTATCCTTGTTCAACACTTATAATCACCATCAAATGTTGCACTCATCAACAACTCTATCTAAGAAATAAATTTAAGAACACATGTCGTTCTGAATACTTCCATGTAAATGTTATGAAACACAATCTGGATGAGTTCAATACATGCATAAATATACTCATCCTCCATGGCAGGAGTTGGGAATGGAATAAAGGCTTTACATGTCTGTATTACCAAGATCAAAAATGAGATTTTTTTAGGCATGTCAGATCCCCGTCAGCTTTTCTTTTTAGCCCAAAAAATTTGAAAATTTGTTGGGAAAATTGGAAAAATGTAAAACACCAAAATCTATCTTTTTGGTGGTTTTAAAATGTATTTAGTGGTGTAACAGACCATTCTTTGATAAATTGTTGTCTGTCGGCTTGACTTGCTGAAATTCAATGTTATAGGCTCTAGCCAAACACAAATCAAGCATTGTTTGGTCGATTAGGGCCTACTACATTGAAATACAAAAAAAAAAAAGAAAAGAAGAAGACAAAAGTGATGGCTTAGCTATAGTTGCAGGAAGTGTGCAGCGAAGCGGCAAAAAATTCGGGTGCCGGAGCAGAAGTGTCTGTTTCAAAATGTTAGCAAGGATAAATGGCTAGGAAGTGAGAGTGGGAGCTGGAGCAGGTTTCCAAAGTGCGACTTGATGTGGGAGTAGCATCTGGTTAAAAGGATTGTGCTGCTTAATATTTCTTCCGATTTTCCCCAAAACGTTCCATTTCACTTTGATTCATTGAGTTTACTTAAGCCTTGTGTTTTGATCTCTAAAATAGGACTAGATCTAGTCTAAAATGAGTTTCTAAATATCTACAATGGTTGAAATGTATTAGTGCAAATTTTGAGAAGAAATTTTGAAAAAAAGAAAAAGAAAAAGAAAAAGAAAGGAGGCCACTTGCCCCTTCTTCTGTTTTTTCCAAAACAGTCAAATTTCTCTTTGATTCATTGATCCCCACTCAAATCTTGTGTTTTGATCTCTAAAAAAAGGCTAGATCTAGACTCAAATGAATTTTTAAATTTCCTTGATGGTTGAAATGAAGAAAGAAGTGGTAAAAAACGAGATAAATTAAAAAAATAAATCAAAACCATAACTTTATGGCCATGCCAACCTTTATCAACTCTGTACTTGGCATCAATACGGCCCATATAGGCCTGCATTGGCCGATCCAGGCATTTTACGACCCTTTCAAATTTATCTTTGAATGAACACCACTAAAAGCATTCCTTCGTATTTGGAGGAAGTCCATTTGCTTCTTGGTTCCCGTTCATCAACTAGAAGGCATTGTGCTTGAAGCCTTTGTGAGAAATATGCTCAGCAACTATGACAATCGTCATTCATCTTGTTTCCTCTACTATTATACTTGCAATAATTATTAACCAAACACCATAGAGGCTATTCAGATGTCTATCCTGTAGGAATTGAAATCTGTGATTAGGAATTAAGTTGGACCTTTTTGTTTAAATCCTCTTTCCTTCCAATTTAGAACTCTTGTAGTTCAGCTATAGTCATTGATAGTTGGTGTCAATAACCTTTCTGATCAACTATAATGTTGCTTGTAACCATGGTTCCTACTATGACAAATTTGAGGTACCTGCTTTTGCATTTTTATTCATTGTTGTGTGTATATTGACCTCGGTGTTCCAAATAGCGAGGATGTTATTGATAATATTGTCGATATTATCAGTATCGCTAGGTTACAGACATCGAACTGCATTTAATTTAAAAAAGTTTCAAATATTCCGATAATTTCGATAGTATCAGTGATATTTTGCATTTGTATCGACTCAGCAACATTTTGTGCAGCCTCCAGTTTAAAAGTTTCTTGGTATCGGTGATACCAACCTATAGAAAGGATACTTTTGTAAATCATCTAAAATTCAAATGAAAATTGGGAAAGAATCCCAACAAACAGAAACAGTCTTCATTTTTGTGGGTTTTTTTTTTTTTTTTTTTTTTTTTTTTGAATTTTGTTCCTTAGGTGATTTTGATCACCCCTTTTTGGTGTTTGTTGAAACAAAGCTTGGATTTGGGTGGAAATCTCAACTTGAAGAGGAGATAGACCGGAACTGAAAGGTGATAAAAAGTCCATAGAACTTCGTTTTTTCAAATGTTAGCATAGATTGTAATGAAATCCCACATCTATGCATGATTCTCATGCATCAACTTGGATTTGTGGAAAATAAATCAACATTTGAAAATCCTAGTTTTTTTTCATTTTTACCTCTTAAGTTGAGAATGTGTGTGCAAATTTGATATGTTGATCAGTGAGAGTTGGTGTATCGATTGACCATAATTTTTCTTCTTTTTTCCAAAAAATTATTTTTAACTATTAAATAAATATACAAAATAAATTTTTGAGTTGGTGTATCGATTGACCATAATTTTTCTTCTTTTTTCCAAAAAATTATTTTTAACTATTAAATAAATATACAAAATAAATTTTTTCTTCATTAATGTATCACGCATAATGTACGTATGTATGTATGCATGGATGGTTGGATGCATGTACATACATATGTATGTGTATATGTTTGAATGGATGGATCATTGATGTACATATACATCCATATATGTATGGTTGTATCATGTATGTATGTATCATGTGTGTATGGGTGGATGGATCATGGATAGATGGATGGATGGGTTCATGATGTACATACGTATGTATGTGTGCATGGCTTGATGGACTGTTTTTTTTTTTCAACAACACGTAGTTTAGGCCCCTATAAAATGGAAATTTATTATAAGTAGTTTTTTGCAATATTTTGATTCCTAAATTTGTAAACATATGTCTTGCAAGTTGTAATTTCTCTTGAACTTCCATTGAAAATTTCCACTTGTTTTCCAATGTTTCCTCAATTGGCAATATTTTTTTGAGTATTGGTGATAATATCAGTAATACCATTACCAATACATATGTTTCCCTAGTCATTGATACATGTAACAATTTTGATACTTTGAACATTGGTTGACCTTAAACATGTTGCATTGGCCAATTAGAATGGAGATAAGTAAGAATCCTCGATGGCTCGATGTTTATTCACATCCTCAGGGAGGGAGAGGAACACTAGACTCTCTAGCTTATTATTACACGTGAACTAATGATGACAGTTAATTGCTTGGATCATTGTCAACATAAAATGTGCATCATGTTGCAATGTAGCTGAAGAGAAATAATCAATTAAAGGTTTTCTCACGTTGTTTTGTTGTCGATTTTTTAACACCATAACTTTCCCCAGACTATGTCTCTTGTGGGTGCTAGGAAGGGTAAATAAACTTCTAGGAAATGTGAAAAGAGAGAGAAAAGGAACTCATGGGTGCTATTGCGTGTAATATGGATCAATTTTATTGACTACAACAGAAGGGATACTCTGTGCGCGTGAAGTGCAGTGGAAAAATTATGGATGGGTGGTATATTGAGTCAGAGTTATTGGAGAAATAATGTGGAGAATATTACTTACGAGTGATGCAGGACAATGGGCCTAGCAATATGATGTGGAATAAAACTAAAACGCAAATGTATAACAAATTAACAACGAATAATTAAATTAAAACTACTCAAATCACATGCACGGAAATTCAAATAAGCAAGAAATCATGCACCACAACCATAAATCACAAGCATGTAATGAAAAAACTACAAAATCTCAAAGGCCGGGACCCATGGAAGGTAGAACTTCCACGTCTAAGCATAGGGTTAATTCTAAAATTAAAGTAAGGGGTTCTAGGATTCCTAGGGTATAGCTGAAATTAGGGTTATGGTTAGGGTTTAGGTGGTTTGAGAACTAGGGATTTAAGGCCATGGGAAAGCTGAAAATCGAATTTGAGTGATAAGGGATGGTCGGATTTGAAAGTGGTGTGGGATTAGGTTAGGTTTGAAGGATTTGGATGGGAAAAGGTTGGGGTTTGGGGGGAAAACGAAGTTTAAGGTTGCGTGGGCTTATGCCGAATAAAAAAGATTCAAGGATTGAGGGGTTTCGGCCATGGATTCAAGAGAAAATTAAAGAGCCTTTAAATGGATGAAATATAGCAATAATAAATACCTGAAATTGTAGAGAAGAGAAATAGAAGAAGGATAGAAAGAGGATAATTGACATCACACCAAAGAAGCTCCAATCATAGGAGGGTTCATGTTCATCTCAAGTAATGAAGGGTTTTCTCTCAATATTCATAATCACATAATAGAAAATAGGGTTTCTAACAAGGCTTATATTATCCACGTCTGGAAAAAGTGCACTAAAGTGCCTAAATGTCAAATAAAACGACCTGCGCACGTAGACGGACCGTCCGATGGAATTGTCGAACCGTCTAACTATGTTCTGTCAGATCGTCCGACAGATCCCAGAACTATGGTCTGCTGGTCCTACTGTGCTCCTGCTGTTGTACTCCTCTCACGTGCTCCTCAAATGTCATCGAACCACAACGAGATAGGCGCGACACATCTCCTACACTGGTACACTCGGGAAAAGGAACGTGATGGTCTAATTTTCCCATCAACGAGTTTTAAAACACACTTTATTTCCCATTATGGAAATGTGGGGAACATGAAAGGAGAGAAATAAAAGGATTTTTTAGGACATGGAAGCACTAATGGAATTCCATGATGTTTCTGCATATATGGAGAGAGATTAGTTTGATTGTCTATTCTTCCACTATATGGAGACTTTATGATGTGAGACCATTCATTCATCAAGTAGGATCAACTAGTAGATACCACTGCTTTCTGATTTACAATAGGCCAAGTTAGTGGGGGTCCGTAGATCTCATTATTACTCATGCAATGTTCCAATTGACCTATGTGGCTCATAGGACCAATCAGATGGTTCATATAAGTAACCAATAAAATTATGGGGGACCCACAAAGTCCATCTGGTTAACATACAACCCTACTTGGGTAAGTGACATGTGCAACGAAAGTGGAGAGAGGAAGCGAGAGAAGAAAAAAAAAAAATAGAGAGAAAGGATGCTAGATATGGGAGCGTGTTACTCGCCACGCAAAAAGGAGCAGAGAAGAAGCAGGTAAAATTTAAGCAACTTATTTACATGGATAAATCTAAGCTATCGGTTTGTAAATACGCAGATTTATGAAATTCCATGGGTGCCCTTATATATCTTGAAAATCTCATTTAATCATCATCATCATCATCATCATCATCTTAGTCTTATCCCAACTACTTGGGGTTAGCTACATGAATCCTGTTATGCAATTCCACTCTATTGAGGACCATATCCTTAGTTAAACCATTGGGAATATCATGTTGTTTGGATTAATGATGGAAGTTATGTCATAAGTTTGACACCAGCTACCAACTAGATGCAACCCCACTCTTTTATCTGGCCTTGGAACCTACAATGAAAACACAAAAAGTCCCACAAGCACAATACAATTTGATAGAATGTTACATAGGTTGATTATAATCAAGAGCTATCATGTTCTCAGAAAACTAGGGAGTACTAGTTGAAAATAAATTGATGGTGAGCCAATTGCGATGGTTAGACCATGTACTTGGGGAACAAGTGATACAAGGGGACTTCAACTTGGAGTGGTCAGAATGGAGGACAAGAGTACCTAAAGAAACTTGGATAGTTGTAAGTAAGGCCATCCCTTTTGTGCCTAGGTTTGAAGGAAGAGAGTTTAGGGCTTGAAGGAGATTGAAGGTTAGAGATTTGCTCATCAAATTTTCAATGGAGAATCCTCTAGTGGAGGAAGGGAATCTAAGATGGATTGCACCTAAACCTCTGGATCCATGTCATTCAAAATCCCTTACTAAGGTTCTGTAGTTGACTTTGATCTTGTCAAAGAGGCAAGTCCCAATCCTAGTTAGAGTGGTAGCGATGTAAGATGAAACTCCTATTACATTGTTCGCCAAAAAGGAAATTGTCCAACTAGCAGATCCTTGGAAGGAATCGGTAATTGGTAGGTTTGTTTATGCTTAAACCTTCTCTAGAAAAAGAAAAAAGAAAATTGATGAGGACATCCAAGCACCATACCAAATGAGGGAGGTTGAACCAGTCTCCTTATAGCTAGATGACCATTACATGGGGCCCGCTTAGCCTAATTCACATTCCTAGCCACATTGAAGACCCCACATGGATGTTCGTACATATTTGAGGACCCCACACTAGGAAGATGCACGTGGGCTGCATATAGGAGCTTGATGGAAACATCAGACTGTTGGATTGAGTGGACACGATGATCGGACCATCGGAGCATCTTAATCATGGACCCCATGGGCCACGAAATAGTTTAGTTGCTTAGTTTGTTTACATGTTTCATCATTTTTGGTATAGCTTGTATTTATGTTTAGATTAGGAAGTTAGGAACAATTTTTAATTTACTAAGCATCTTTATGTTGAGAATCTTATCTAGGAGCGCCTTTTTGTAAAAAAGGTCTTTTCTGAGACTAAAGAGTTGGACATCCCCACCCTAGATATAATGCATGTTATGAATGAAAGAGATTTCTCTCCTTTTGCTTTGAGATTGAGCAAAATTTTATCTTGTGATTGGATTGGTGGTGCAAAATCATGGCGAGCGATTTCCTAGTTATCTTTTGTACATTTTTTCTATTTTCATGGTATTATTTTCCTTCTTTCTTTTCTCTTTCTCCAATTTCTCTCTTCTTTGATTTTTCTTGTCTCCGTAGAACCTACATTCAATCAAAACTTTAACTCGTCTAAAACCCTAACTTAGATTTTAGAATCTCAAACCCTAATCCACAAACCTTAATTTTCAAAATCATAATTCTCCACTCCTTGATTATCAAAACCCTAGATATCCAATTTCCAAAATCTAAAAATCCGTTGGCCAAATCATAAATCCCTAATTCTTATAAGCCGGAACCCATATTCCCAATTCTAGAAACCCTAAATCTTAAATCCCTTAAACCCAAAATCTTAAATCCCAACCCTAAACCTCCCAAAACCTCAACGCTAATGTTCCAAACCCTAATTCCTCTAAGCCTATGTCACGCCCCAAATTCGGTTCTCGACGTCCATTCGCTGTAACCCGAATTCAGAGGTGGCAGCCTCCGTAGTACCCCGATCTCGGATCCTAACCCCACACGCCAGGTTCCGATCCTGAGATACCACAAGGAGGATTTTAGGGTTTGAATTTTTTTTTTTTTTAAAAACATGAGCATCACCATATGAGTACCATAAAAGACAAACACAATATTTCCACTAAATCATTTCGTTTACATACAGTACTGAAAGGTAAATACACAATGCGTAAATATAAAAACTGTGCACAATCCGGCACCTCTTGCTACTGCACTCCCAACTCTAACTCAACGTTGCTGATATACTCTCTGGTAGAACCTGCAGCGTAACAAACGCGCATAAGCTTCGAACGAAGCTTTGTGAGTGCGTGTGTGCGTGCACAATGCGTATGACAAGTATGATAAATATCAGAGTAAGCAGTAAAGCATGATGAGAACTTTAAACTAAGAATTCGCCTAATTAGGCTACTCGATCATGTGATATGAATAATCAGTCTACCACGGCTATGCAAGCATGCAATACATATAACTAGCCTACCATGGCTATGCAAGCGTGCAATACAGGTAACCAGCCTACCAAGGCTATAAACTCATACTATGCAATGGCCTACAGGGCCTAATGTCACATACAATGATCCAATGCATGTATGCAAATCACCACCTCTCAGTACAGTGGTCCAGATACGAACAGTCATAACGCAATCACGTAAGCAATGCAGGACTCGGAACTAGTAGCTCGCCCAGTGTGGTAGCTCGCCCAGGCTTACAGCCCCGCCCACATCACACCCGCCCACGTCAGGACCGTCCCACACCATACAGAACATCAGTCACATCACTGATACCAATACCATCTCTGAAACGGAACATCACCGGGGTCTCACAGACCTCACTACTCACCAGTAGAATGCCAAAGCCTATCCGGTGCAATAGCGGACCTACTCACAGCTGGTCAAACTCAACCCACTTTGCCAACACTTTTCCGGCAGGTTAGGTCAGACCTCCTTCCAAACTGACCACGTGCAGTGGAAAACACCACCGTTTGGTATTCGGCATACTGGTGTATGATTAAACCACCCGGTCCTTGAATGGAGCACCCACCTTGGTACCAACGGGATCAGGGACTTTCACCCAGGGACATCTTTGGCATCCAGTTTAAAGATCACATATTTCCGGTGTTCTGCAAACCACGATGGAGCTGTGGTTGCAACGTAGTAACCATGCTATATGCGGCACAAGCAAATGGTGCGAAATGCAACCATGCATACAAACGTGGGACGACATGCCTGTGCAAGTCTCCAAAGAGCACCATAAAACTATAAGGTCTCAAACACAATGTCACCGTCAGCTGGTAATGAACTGCACAGCAATCACGACCGATATGGCCGGTTGATACAAGACAATCAGATGAGCCAAGCATTCATGATGCATGAGTCAAGTATACAGTATGAGTGCCAACAAGTAGTCCATCTACCATGATGGCTATAAATCAATCTAGTCCAACCTATTTGAGATATGATTAAGATGAGGGGACACATATGAATGATCGAGTCATAGTGCGGGATGTCGCTAGCTAGGGAATCTCGCACCAAGGGCTACAAGGTATGCTAAGCTATTCCTACCATACAGTGTAAGTCAGGATGATATATTCCTGTCCTCGAATAGTCCCATACCTATTGGAGAGGTTTGCGATAGAGAGCACGTGAATTACATTTGCGCGACTACATCTCGAATGCTTTATGAATGCGTTTATGCCCTAACGGTCCCCAACTAACAATGGTGATTTGGGATGCATACTCATTACACATGCATGGTGGTCGTCGAAGCATATAGTATAAAGATCACATATGAGTATTCCAACAACACTACGTGTGGCAACGGACATACTAAAAATAGCATAAAAAGATAATTTACTTATAGTACAAGCAAACATAAAGAGATAAGACTCTAAATGGATGGTATACAACAATACAGACGGTCCAACAACTGAACGGTGTGGATTAACCTTCAATATTCAGATAACTCAAATGGAAAGAAAATGATTGAAAACACTACCGACACATCAAAGGTAGAACCTACTTGAGCGGCAAGAGTGGAATACTCAAAATCATGCCGAGACCCATAATCCTGTAGTACAATTGGGATAAACACAATAATGGTCCGTAAAAGGAATGTTATAGAACGGGTTGCAAGATAGACAGGTCATGACAGAGAAACATACATGGTAGGGTAATCTGAGATAGATGGTCAATACAATGAGGTCCAAAAAGGGACGACAGGTCTAACCTCATACTACAAGATAGGCTCCATATAATGGATGGCCTAGATGACATACTAACGTCGATGATGAGCCCTACACTCGTCCTAAAGGTAAACGGACGGTGTGGATGGGATATACCCGATATGGTGGTCTTTAATAGTTGGGTACAAGGGTAGAAGGGGTGAGTCATATGAGTATACAAGCTGAGTTACCAAGATCAATCAACATGGTGAGTCAACAAGGTGAGTCAATAAGGTAGGTTGACAAGGCGGGTCAACATGGTGAGTTAACAAGGTGAATTGACAAGACGGTTCAACAGGGTGAGTTTAAGAAGGTAGCCCTGTGACTTGGATCAAGCAAACTCTAAGGATGACCTTTCAATAAGGGTTTACACAACTAATTATCAAGGTGGATCCACGGGATGGACAACGCGGTCATTCGAACACGTACACAGAGGTGGTCCTAAGGCCGTCCTGTACATAACATGCTAGGGTCCATTCATTTGGATGGTTTGGATCAAGCACAAAAATTAAGGTGGTCCTAATGGATGGCCGACATACATATCGCACCATGGAGGCCAATGGCTGACGTGGATAGAGCACATGCATAACAAGGTGGACCCGTGGTTGGGTATAACCGCACAAAGGAGTGGGAAAGCCACATATATCAATGGGCCCCAACAGTTTGGGATCAACCCGATATATGTGCTTTCCCACTAATCAAGTGAGATGGCAACCAAACACCATGGTGGGGCCCGCACACCACATGTGTGGAACCCTACCCATGGTTGAGTGACTTATGAACAGGAAGGATGGCAAATAAACATAACAGATGGGTCCTGTAAAGTTTTCAATGGTAGGCGTTCAATCACCCTTATTTTCTACGTGTGGCCCACCCAAAACTGGGCCCCACGCCTCGGCCAAGGTGGACAACAATGTATACAACACATCTATCAAGGTGGGAGCCCAAGATGGGCCCCATGGCCTTTGGTTGGATGGAAAATTAAACATTACAATGGCCCCAAGGAAGGTTTCAAAGGTAGGCATCAATGGCCACGGTTTCTTACAATGTGGTCCACTTGAGGTTTGTATATACCTCATCTTTTCTTGGAGGGCCCATGGACTAAAATAATATGGAAAAACAGATGGGCGGCATACATAAAACAGATACATCGTGGTGGGACCCACAGAGCGTAGCACCCAAATGGGCCCCAAGAGTTTTGAATCAAACTAACATTTTTATTTTCCCATTCATCCATATACATGTGATCTTATGAACAGGTCGAATAACAAATAAACATCACTGTAGGGCTGGGAAGATTTCAACGGTGGAGATCATTATTCCCACTGTTTCCGTGGCATGGTCCACTTGAGGTTTGGATATGCTTAACTTTTGGGCTCAGCCACTAAATGAGCCGGATAAACATATGGATGGAATTGATAAGGCACATACATTCTAGGTGGGCCCAACGAGTGGAGCCCATTGCCATGCCCAGAGGGCTGCGCTGCTGGGCAGCACCGTCCCCTGGACGCTGTCTGTCCAGCGGCCAGCGTTCATATATTTTATATATATATATATATATATATATATATATATATATATATATATATATATATATATATATATATATATATATTATTTTATTCTCTCCTCAAGTGGGGCCCACAGAAGCTTTCGATCAAGCTGATATTTTTGCCCTCCCTTCTCCCATGCATGCGTGAACTTATGAACAGGTTGGATCTCAAATAAACATCATGGTGGGCCATTGGAAGGTTTTATCGGTAGGGTCACTGTCCCTACTGTTTTCTGTGGTGGGGCCCCCTTGAGACTTGGATCTGACTCATTCTTGGGATCATGCCCTAAAATGATCTCCCCAGATGGATGGATGGTGCGGATATAACACATACAACACGGTGGGACCCACAGGGTGGCCCACCTGCTGGCACCCCACGACCCCAGCGTCCACGGACGCTGGGTACTTCCAGCGCGTCAGAGACGCCTCCTTTCTTTCTTTCTTTTTTTTTTTTTTGTTTTACAATGGTTTTGATCGAGTGGGGCCCACATAAGGGTGATCTACCCCATCTATCAGTTTCCTCAGCTCATAAGGAACCCATAAAGTCCTATATTGGATATGTTATGAGGGCTACAAACATCAAGGTGGGCCGAGGAAGTTCAGCAGTACAAATCATTCTCCCCACTGTTTCATGCGGTGCGGTTCACTTAAGAATTGAATCTGCTTCAGATTTGGGCCTTGGCCCTAAAATGATATGGGAAAACAGATAGACGGTGTGGATACAATAAAAACATCAAGTTGGGTCCCACGAGTGGGGACCCATTCCAGCCGTCCTGACGCTGGACGGTTCCAGCGTCCCAGACGCTGTGAACGGCCAGCGTCTGGACGTTCTTATATATATATTTTTTTTCTTCTTCTTTTTTTTTTTTAGTTATTTCAGGTGGGGCCCACTTAGGGAAGATCCAATCCATTCATCAGGTTTCCCAGCTCGTTGGGGACCTAATAAGCCCAATATTGGGCAGGTGATTTCGTCTACAAACATCACGGTGGGCCACGGAAGTTTCGACAGTGGGCATCCTTGCCTTCACTGTTTTCTATGGTGTGGTCCACCTGAGATCTGGATTTACTTCATTTTTGGTACCCAGCCTTAAAATGGGCTGGAGAAACAGATGGACGGCATTGATCAAATACATGCATCAAGGTGGGTCCCACGAGTGGGGACCCCACTCAATGCCCAAAAGGGCTCTAGCCGACACGCTGCTGGGCAGCAGCGTCCTCTGGACGCTGGCTGTCCAGCGGCATCTCCTTCACTCTTTTTTTTTTTTCTTTCTTTTTATATACTTTCAAGTGGGGCCCATATGTGTAAGATCCAGCCCATCCATCTCATTGCCCATCACAAGGTGGGCCCAAGGAAATAAAATGAAAGGTAAACCAGAAAAAAGGGGGGAAGATTGCACTCACAATGATGGTTGGACGGTTGGATTGCCGATCGGACGGTCCGGATGATGATCGGGGTCCTCTAAGCTTGATCTTCACCTTCAATTCCTCTAACTCTCTCTTCTCTCTCTTGATCTCCCTTTAAATCTCTCTCTACTTCTCTCTCTTCTCTCTCTTTCTCTTTCTCTCTCCTTTCTCTCTCTCTCTCTCAAATCTTGGATTTGAAATGGACGAGTGGTGCTTGGGAAATGGGGGGGTTTCTTAGAAATGGCTAGCATGGGAGGTATGGGTTGTGATGATGGCTAGATAATGATGATGATGATGGGAGAGGGCATGGGAGGTGTTGACTTTGGTGAGAGAGGAATGGGATAGGTATGGTGTGTGTAGGTTAGGGTAATGATAGGGGTATGGGTGAGGGTGATGGTGATTGATTTGACATGTTGTTGGGATTTGTGCAAGTGGGACCCACGCCACACGCGCGTTGCGCGGCCCACCTCGGATTGCTCAAAAGTACGCATCTCACACACCGGGTGTCGCAATGGGGCGTGCCGCGCGGCGTTGGAATCGTGACGCCCGCGCGGTCGCAAGGGTACAAGTCTTAGGTCGTTGCGGTACTAAATCAAGGTCGCGATCAAGGCTCGCTAATCTGGTCCGTCCGGGACGTACCGGTACCGGAAACTAAACGTACGGAGGGCAATTCAGGGTACGGGTCTTACAGCCTAGATATTTCAAACCCACTTCCCACATTCCCTAGCCTTTAAACAACCCGAAAACATCAAAACTCTTACAAGACACGTGATTTCCATTGAATTCAGATTTAATCCTATGTTAGGATTGGGGTTTTATCTCCCATAGGTCCTGGTTGATCAGTAATTTATGAGATTCGCATTGCGGGACTGTTGTAGGCTTGAATTTGGACATTTTATGAATATGAAATTTCTTAATTTATGGTAAATTAACTTTATTTTGTTGTTCCATTCATCTAGTTAATGTCTTTTAATTTCATGGCATTATATTAGGTTAGATCATTCCGTCTTGTGTCAAAAACATAACTATTATCAGGGGAAAAAAAAAGAGAGTAAGAAGGGGGACATGTATTTTAGTTGAATTGGTATGGACCCGTCCTTTTGTTGCCAAATTTATGATTAATTACGACTTTATATCAAGGGATCATAGGTTGTTTATGAATCAACAAATCAGATATCATGCTGGAATGCCTGGTTCATTTAAGGTAAGAATATTCCCTATGGTTTGATGTGGATTGGAATTCCTAATCTGAATCTATATAATGAAAGGTTATTTAAGATCTAATCTCGCTTTGTATCTAGATAATGAAGGTTGTTTTAGATCTATAGCTGGATCAATTGGCAAGGTTTATCAAAATCAACTCTGCAAATCTTGCAGCATATAAAACTGACCTTTCCCATACTAGCATAACTAAGAGAAGGACCTTCCTAAAACGGGTCAGGAATGTCACAGATTCGATAGGGATGTGGTTCAAAATTCTATACGATAGGGTCCCTGAATTGTGCACAAAGTGCAGATTCGGAGGACATTCTGCAAGTAAATGCTAGTTTTCTGATGTAGAAAAGAAGAAGGGACTGCCCAAGAAGACGATAATGAAGAAAGCCCAAGCAAGGCAAATACTAAGCTATAGGTGGAGAAAACTTTCTATCAGAAAAATCATCATTGCCATCATCTTAGCGTTACCCAACTAATTGGGGTTGGCTACACGCAAATCTCATTTGATGTCCCATAAAATCTCAAAGGCCACGGCTGTCCTAAAATTAATTGGATGGGTACAAATGTCCACTTGATCCTTTGGTATCAATGGTAGAGATATACCAACATCGGGTTTTGTACAACCACACAATACTAAGAGAGACAATATGGTTGTGTATAAAGAGTTTTAAGTGTTAGCTGACTTCTTTCATTGATTAGTTTCTTGAGTTGTTTTCTTTCCTCCTTTCATTAGATCTGACCAATGAGATTGTGTAAAGAGGGAAAAGAAACCATGGACCAATAGGGTCCAAGCCTTGGTTTCATTTTCTCTAATTAGGATTTTGTACAAGACAACTTATATGACCATACATATGGATGGAATAGACTTGTTATTGAATAATTTGATTAAAATAACTTCACTCTATTCTTCTTGAGACTAGAAACTATTTCTGGGGGTAGACACTTCTAGAAAATCCTAGGGGAGGTATTTCTCCAGGTTGTGTATTGAGACTACACATTTACCCTCTTTCATTTATTTTTCTTTATTATTTATTGCGGTTAGAGGATTTGGGGGAATTGAAGTTGGATCTAGATCATGCAATTTGTATGTATTCACTTTCCTCTCATTCATTTCAATTCAGTCTAAGTTGCCCATTACTGTAGCTTTTGGCTGTTCCTTTTTATGCTGGCTGGCATCATGTGGGTGCTTAAAACTTGCTTGCAGAGATGGCTCATGAGCAGTTAAAATATATAGGTATGGATGACTCCAACATATCAAGAAATTTTTATGGTTGGTATTGACTCAACATGTGGGTTTTGTTGATGTCCCCACCCTTCATGGGGATGTTAGCAACATCCCCAAAGCTTTTAAATGGCACATGGGATGACCTGTTATAGATTTGAACTGTCCATTCATTCATACAACTAGGGTCAACCATGGTGCATAAGTCATGCCAATCGGACTGATCCTAACATCCGATCAATAGCATAGAAAATGAATGGTCAAGATTGAGTGGATAAACAAAATAGGTTTGTCATCATCTTGAAACATCTATCCCATAGATCCCTCTTTGTATTATTTATGATTCCACACTTTGGCCTGATGATTGACCATACAATCTATGGCTTATAAAAAATAGACTGTTGTAATTAGTGTTCAAAGTATCGGTATCACTACTAGTTTCGCTAGTCAGGGGTACAGAAACAATATTGATATCGTCGATAACTGGAAATGTGGGGAAACAATGGGGGAGATGGGAAAAACGGTAGAATTTTTCAATGAAACTTCAAGAGATGCTAAAATACACATATTTACAAATTTTAGGAATTAAAAAAAAATTGTAAAAGGAATGCATGCATATTAAGTTTCCATTTAATGGGGGCCTAAAAGCATATGTTGTCGTACGAAATCAATCCAACTATCCCATCCATCCCTTCTATCCTATCCAACCATCCATCCAAGCTATCCATTCAACTATCCATCCTTTCATCCAAACATTCATCGATATTTTAGAATATCGGCAACACAATATTTCGCCGAGAAATCGTTGACAACTGGAAAGGAAATGACATATTGTGGTCTCGATATCAGCCATGTTGCGATAACTGATAATGTCGCAATACGATTGATATTATCGTCGACAATTTAAACACTACATACAACCATGTGCCCATAAAAGAAATGAAATTGATTTTTTTTTTTTTTTAATAAACAAATTTTGGCGATATTGATACATTAGGGATATTATCGAAATATCACCGATACACTAGTGATACAAGCAACACCTGGAATTTACACAATCGAAAATATTGATAGATCCATAAGTTCTAAAGTTATTTCCCCTTTGCCAAAGCACGGAGAATAGGAAGTGAGATGAAAAGAACTTTTGGATGTCATAGTAGCGCAAAAAAAAAAAAAAAAAAAAGTAAATTCATCTGTGTTTTGTGGCAGCTAGGAGAGGTTGGATTTGTAACTGGCTCTGCTTGAGGAAACCAAGCATTGTGATAAATGGTCTGCCCTTTCTCTGGGTTTTGGACATTAAAACATTGGCAGAAGCCAGGACTCAATTGGAATTTGCTTCTCACATGATTGAAAGATGCAGATATGCATATTGTGCCCATATATCTTCTTTGCCCTTTTAGATGGAAATTGGCATATCATATACTTTCCTACTATTTTATGTTCAGGAAATAGATACTCAATTTTGTTTTATGTTGCTTTTGAACTTATTTGCTCATCAGCTGCTATCAATGGTTATTTAGTTTCATTCGAGTGCGATCTCTATTATATGTTATTGCTTTAAGAAGTTGAATATTTATTTCATTTCAGTATTGATAATTTTAAAACTTGTGACATTCTACAGTTTGATGCGGAAGAATCCATTCTCAGACTACCTTTGCCCGAATGTTGGGTGGTAAGTAAACTATGATATTGTTGTATTTTGCTAATCTGACTACTACTCGTTTTTATTGGAGAAGTTAACTTGTTCCAGGTTGGGAAACTTCATGAGCTCGTTGACAATGTCACCTTAAGCTATGATAAGTTTTTCTTCAATGATGTTGCAAGAGAAATCTATGATTTCTTTTGGGGTGATTTTGCTGACTGGTATGTTGATTCTTTATAGCATACAGCACATCTTAAATTATGTGAGCCTTGTGTTTCTAGTACTTCTTTGCAAATGTGCTCCTTTAGTGAAAGATTGTGTGCATGTTATACTTTCCAAGTGATCCTCACAAGTGTTATCAACAATGGCCCTTCAACATATCTGAGTCAGGGGTATAGAAAAGGCTTCTTGATTTAACTAGATATGTAAAGTTTTAGGAATTATGAGCATCGAAGGACATAATGTTTAAACTTTACTGCATTGTTTTTACAACATTATTCTGGATTACTTGCTGATGAAGATTTTTCATTTGGAAGCTTTATGTTCTCCCTATACATCCTCTTGGGATTGAGGCTTTCTTGCTATAACTAAACTTTTACAAAGAACCTTTAGGCTATTCTGTGAATATAATTAGATGCAAAGGTTAATTGAGAACACTTGCACAATGTTCCCATAAACAAATATGGAAGCTCCCAACTACAATTGGTTTGGTCATCGATAGCATCCATTCTATTCAAGTTGTTAAACTCTCGTCAAATGCCTTAGTACATCTCCAAGTTGAGTGGACTAAAACATTGTAGAGTCATTATCGTTTAATGTAACTTAAATACTTTTTTTATTGTTAATGCTAAAAATCCATTTGGCATTGCGTAGTTAAAAACTTTTGGGCTTCTCAAAATCACTTAGTTGAGTAATGCATTTGGTTACCACATTCCCTTAATTACTAAAAAATTAATGAAAAAACCAGTTTTTGCGGAATGCCTTTGAGATGTTTCCGGGTGCGTTTTTATGCATAGTGGGTGAAGGCCATTTGAGGGTGTGGAACGCATTCATAGGTCTGTGCATAGAGAAATGTCTCAGGGATCCAGGGCCATTTACCAGGTGGGGCACACTGTGAGCTCTCTCATCAAGTGAGCTACACATGCATGTTGAATTTGGACTATTGAACTTTTTCTTTAACTGTCCATTTTTCTTGTATAGGTTTCATTTGCCCTGATCAGCCAACCAACATTATGGTTGGTCCATGGCATGTTCTCAGTGTACCCTACCTGATGAGAGGCCCAGATCTATGACAAAGGTGCCCATCTAACTAAATCACTGACTGATATGTGTTTTGCACCATGATGTGAGGTGCCCGTAGGCCTCAACAATTCCACATCTCTCCTCAAAATCATCTATGACACCTGTTGTAGGAAGCACGTCCAACGCCTGCTCTGGGGCTCACCTTGATGTTTGTTTGACATCTATTTATTCATCAATTGCGCCACTCAGTGTTTTAAATAGCTACGCTATGTAGCGTTTAGCTTACGCTATGTAGCATAGCTTAGCCTAAACACTACGTAGCTCATGAAAATAGCTTAAGTTGTGTGTAGCCTATGCTACATGATTAATTTGGATAAGCTACTAGACGCTACATAGCTCACATTACAAGTCATTTTTCACTATAACATTAAAATCGATAATTTTTTTTAATGATTTCTCACATTTTTCTATTTCAATGAAATTCATTAGTCTTTTCAATGCTTTTAGTAAAATAATATAAGAAATAGTTTTAAATTAGTTTCGTTGCTCTTTCTTCACTTTTATACTTAATCATTACCCCTTGCTATTACTTTAGGTTGTATTCGGTTGCACGAAATATCATGAAATATTGTTAAATTTTATTATTAATCATCTAATTTGGTGCAACCAAGTGTAACCTTGATTAAAAATCTAAGTAGTGTGTAGCTTACGCTAAATGTTATGTAGCTTATGCCTCACGCTTCAGAGGGGTGAAGGCTATGCTATACGCTATTCGGTTCACCATACATAAAAAGCATCACCCCGATCCAAAACTCAAGTGGGTCCACACCTTGGCGACAATGTAAAATCACCACTAAAACCTCCAAGTCAATGTGGACCACATGAAATCTTATATAAGGATGATTCTATGGATCTCTTCATCCAAGTGCGGCTAATATGATGAATGGGTTAGATGGTGGCATATAAGCAACATGGTGATTGCCAGGAAAGTTTTTATGGTGGGTATCCCTTGTCACACTTTTTTTTTTTTTTTTGAACTGCGCCAATTATTTAATTTGTCATCATCTTATCATCATCCAAGCCTTATCCTAATTAATTGGGGTCGGCTACATGAATCCGGTTCCACCATTCCACTATCGAGGGCCATAACTTCAGTTAGACCATAGTTCATCAAATCTTTTCTTACCTACCTCTACCCACGTGCTTTTGGGCCTTCCCTTTGCCCTTTTAGAACATTCAACTTGTACCAGCTCATTCCTTCTAATCGGTGCAATTCTAGGCCTTCATTGCACATAACCGAACCATCTAAGTCTACCTTCCATCATTTTATTACCTATTGTTACTACTTCTGAGCTCCCCCAAGTGCATTCATTTCTAATTCTATCCTTCCTCGTCTTGGCACTCATCCATCTCAACATCCTCATTTTTAGCTACACTCGTCTTCTTCTTCTTTTTTTAATTTGTTTAATTTAATAATTCGCCCAAGCAAATTAAAAACTCTAAATTGTGTGACATTTTTTTTATGAGATGAGCCAATTGAAATTAATTTAACATCTAATTGTGTGCATTTTTTTTGTCGAAATGGGCCAATTATTTTTCATATCTATGTTCACCGAACTATGTGATATTTGTATACACAATCCTCGATTAAAAAATAAAAAATAAAAAAATAAAAAAATTGGAAAGTTTTTGTTTATTCAGAATCTTATTTACACTTGCTAGATGCAACATAAACAGGCCCTAAGTGTTTGGAGACCAAAACTAAAGTTATTGAATATACAGTTGGATCTTCGAGAGTACTTTTTGGATCTGAATATCCTTAACCTGATATTAGTACCTAATATGATCATCTTTTTCGTTATCGTAGCCTTGTCCAAGCTATGTGGTTGGCTTAGTTTTTCTAATATAAATTGTTTGAAAACCTTCCTCAAGTAGTATGGTTGTCAAACCGTGGGGCCTGGGGTTGTCTTCAGCCCACCTATTGAAAATTTTGAATTTGCTAGTCCCTGGCCCAGCCCATTGACAGCCCTATCATATGGTGAGTCTTTGATAGTTGGTGCATCAGCAATCATCATCATCATTATACCCTTGTCCCAGATATTTGGGGTAAGCTTGATGATGGTCGGAGTAACTGGAGGAAAAAAAAAAAACCATGTTTTGTTTGATTTGAAGAGTTAGGATCAAAATGGAGAAATCTAACAGTACACCAATTTCTGGCTGGTACACTGCACTCAAATTGACCAAATGGAACACCAATCCATGATGAGAGCATGTCATGCGGGCCCCACTTTGGATGGACCACTGCCTTCAAATTGCATGGATTGGGCAGCCTGACCTGTCAATTGGTGGCTTTTGTTTTTTGCACTTAATGTTTATGGTTTTCAGTGCCACTTGAAAAAAAAAAGGGGGGGGAATGTCCATAATGGTAAATATATGAAGACCTATCGGATTTATATATAATGTGTGATTTAAACAGACAATTCCACTTATCTTTTTCATAAAGTATTTGGCATTGGTTAGTGTGAACTGAATGTCAGAGCATGTTCTTTGTTGTGCTTCAGAAATCTACATTATTTCCTAATGGTTTCTATCTCTTCTCCTATGTTCTTCCATATACATTATTTAGGGCCATGTTATTGTCAGGTTAATATGGTTCATTCAACAAGATTTTGACCAAGGCAGATTCATGGTGGAAGCCATTGAACTTTCCAGATCATGGACTGTTCTGATGCTTGTCCACTTTGACTGCAGCAAACCAGATGAGGAAAATTGGTGTGGTGAAAAAAGAGAATTAGTTGAGATTGCTGACAAAGAGATACCCAAAATGACCATAGTCGATATCTTGGGTCATTAATTCAGGATAGTGGGGAGATTGAGAAGTATGTAGCTCACAGAATTAGAGCTGGGTAATGAAGTGGAGATGTGCCTCTGGAGTTCTTTACGATCTCCGTATACCAATGAAACTGAAGGAAAACTTTTATTGAATAGCTATAAGACCAGCCATGCTTTATGGGACAAAATGTTGGGCAGTCAAGGAACAACATGTCCATAGGATGAATGTAGCGGAAATGAGGATGTCAAGATGGATGAGTAGCAAGACAAAGGATAGAATTAGGAACAAACGGAGAGGGAACTTTGGAGTAGCACTAGTAGGTAATAAGATGAGAAGACAAGTGGACTTGGATGGTTTGGCCATGTGCAACGGAGACCAAGATACACACCCGTTAAGAGTTAGTCAGTTCAAGTTGAATGCTCTAACAGGGCAAGGGGAAAGCCCAAAAGGACGTGGGTGGAGGCAGCAAGAAGAGACACAAGGACTTATGGTTAAGTTAACTGGGGATTTTGTCCTTGATAGAGTGGACTGGTGTAATGGGATATGTGTATCTGACCCCAATTAGTTGAGATAAGGCTTTGATGATGATGTACAGGTTAAACAGTTAATATGGTAAAATCAATGAGATTTTGACCAAGGCTGATTCATGGTAGAGCCATTGAATGTTCATGATCATGGACCATTCTAATGCTTGTCCAATTTGACTGCAGCAGGCCAGATAAGGAAATTGGTGTGCTGCACTTGAGAAAATTTTCACCCTTAGAATAACTTATATCCACACTTGAATGTAAATGATTGGTTGGAAGTGTAGTGGTGGGCAGTCTTGGTCGAATCCAAGGGAGTTTGGGAGAGGGTTTTTCGTTTAGAATTGTATAGTTCTCTTTTTCTTGTATATTCTAGGCTTCGGCCTTCTTTTTATATAATATTTCATCAATGTTCAAAAAAAAGAAAAGAAAAGATGCAATAGTTTTCTTTTCAAGCCATAATTTCTTATGGTGCTCTGGTATTTACTTTAAGAGCTCGTTTCTCGGTCGATTCCCCATTTAACCTGTTTCATGTGTTGCCCAGGTATATTGAAGCTAGTAAAACTCGTGTTCACAGCTCTGAAGGCCATTGCATAGCACAGGCTGTTCTTTTGTACGTCTTTGAAAATGTGTTGAAGATATTGCATCCTTTCATGCCATTTGTCACTGAAGAACTGTGGCAGGTAAGATGATTTCAAGCATGTGACTAGGTTGAATCTGATCTACTGGGTATTTTTAAAATGTCTATATGTTATTGAATGCTCTTCAGTCTTCATAGTTGATTTGTTAATTCTACCGAGTTAAGGTTCTTATGTTTGTATACCACTTTCTTTAATGCTTTGACTGCACAACAATGGACAGTAGGATTTTAGACATGTTTCCACCTTATTCTTGGGCCAGGACGTGTCCATGGTAGGCCCCGCCTGATGAATCGCCTGGGTCTAGGACATGTATGGTGAACAAAACTCTTAGGGTCTGTTTGGATTGGGTAAACAAGGGAAATGCAAAGGAAAACAAATTTGTGACATAAGCAAATGGTAAACTGACATCAGTGCTAGTGGAAGCAAACCCTCTGCACTTGTTTGTTTTGGTAAGAAAAGTCCTGGAAAAATGCTTTTTTCCTTTTGCATTTGAAAATGTTTGGGTTGCAATCCCAAAAAAGGTAACCTCCTTTCCCTCCAATTTTTCCAATTAAAACGTTGCATCGGGGGCAAACTCTTTTCACACCATCTGACTTTCTGAAAACACAAAAGATTCTACTTGTTGAGGTGGGAAAATCTAAGGCAAATGGTTTGCTGCAACATCCTCCACTTCCCAAGCAAGTGCAAACATCTTGTCGACGTAAATTGAATGTTTCCCCTAGTTTATCCTCAATCTAAACAGGCCCTTAACAATCTTAATGTGAGTTTGCCTTGGTTTTTTCATAATCTAAATGGTTGGGGCATGATTACAAACCCTAAGGTCCATGTCTTCTTGGGGGTGTAATGGAAAAAATGTCACAATAAGCAGTTTTTCCATTTTGCAGAAAAGAGTATTTACTGTGCAATGCCTGTGATGATATTTTCAAGATATTGACAAAAACCTTTTTGTATAATTCCAGTCTTTCAGGACTTGTTTTAAATACTTTTTTTTTTTTTCAATTTCTCCAAGTAATTGAAAGGCTAAATCTATTCGGTAAATTAGGGGGTTGCTCAGATAGTGTTGCTCTTTGTTCTAGTTATTTTTTAAATTTCAATCGTATTCTTGTGATGATGTTGTGTAGGCATTACCCCATCGAAAGCAAGCTCTTATAGTATCTCAGTGGCCTGAGACTTCACTTCCAAGGGATGCCAAGTCCATTAAAAATTTTGAGAATTTGCAATCTTTGGTGAGTTTAACAATCCTTTTTTTTTTTTTTAATGACGTCAGGGTGTCCCCGCCCCATTTTAAGGCAAGACTATTCCCTGCGGATGCATGCAATCACCCACAAACCACGTGCAGTTTAACAATCCTTTCTACAACTCTCTGTTACTAAAATGACTTTTTAGTCCCTTCTCATCATTTATGAAGAACCAAAAACCTATTTTCTGTACTTGGTGTGACTCAGATAAAAGCAATCCGGAATGCTCGAGCTGAATATTCTGTCAAGCCTGCAAAACGTATATCCGCATCTATAGTTGCGAGCACTGATGTCCTCCAGTATATCTCTGTGAGTATTCAATTATTATTTGAAAATGTTCCTCACTTGAATTGCATGTGATCGGAACAAAACAGGTATAGATATCAGAAATTTAATGGGTGTTCATGTGCATGGATCAAGGTTTAGAAAATGGTGTTAAAACACCATAACAGACGCCTTTGTTTACCGCTTTATGACATTAATGGCCATTATGAACATCCGCCTAGTATTTACTGCTTTATGACAGTAATGGCCATTATGAACATCCGCCTAGTATTTACTGCTTTATGACAGTAATGGCCATTATGAACATCCGCCTAGTGTTTACTGCTTTATGACAGTAATGGCCATTATGAACACCCGCCTGGTGTTTGCCACTTTATAGTTATCGGAAATTTAACAGGTGTTCATGTGCATGGATCAAGGTTTAGAAAATGGTGTTAAAAAAACCATTACAGCCGCCTGGTGTTTCCCAAATTTAATGGGTGTTCATGTGCATGGATCAAGGTTTAGAAAATGGTGTTAAAACACCATAACAGCCACCTGGTGTTTACCGCTTTATGACAGTAATGGCCATTATGAACACTCGCCTGTTATTTACTGCTTAATGACAGTAATGGCCATTATGAACAGCCGCCTGGTGTTTGCCGCTTTATAGCTATCAGAAATTTAACAGGTGTTCATGTGCATCGATCAAGGTTTAGAAAATGGTGTTAAAACACCATAACAGCGCCTGGTGTTTCCTGCTTTATGACAGTAATGGCTATTATGAGATGGAAAAGTGGAAAGCAAAAAAAAAAGCCGTCCTGGGAAAATAATATTTAAAAAATAATGATAATAATGTAATGTTTTATTCAATAGCGGTTTCTTTCTGTTTCCCTCTGTCTCTTCTTTATTCTTTTTAATAATATATCACCTTTCAAAAAAAAGGCTTGTGTAAATAATGACCATTTTTCTGTTATATAACAGCAGCTATTGAAAAAATAAGGCCTGCTATTTCCAAATAATGGCCATTATTTAACAGCCATTTTCAGTTACATGACACAATGCAGTGCGACTATTCATTTCAAGATGTATTTAAACCTAGGCATGGATGTATAGGTGTGTCCCTGGCCTTTCTGTCCATCTGTCATGGGTATCATGCATGCATCTTACACAAACTGGAGCATGTTTCTGCTCCAAGGTACAATGTACCTCAAAAAGTTATTGGTAAAAATTGTGAGGATCCCATTCCCAACTATGTAATTCTGTTTTTTTTATTATTTTATTTCAGACATGTTTTTTTATGGTGAAATGGATTGGTAAGTATGTTGTCTATCGGCAGTGCCAAATTGAACTGCTGAAAGTCGACCAAATAGGCCCTAATCGAACTCAAATCAAGTGTGATTTGGTAGATTAGGGCCTGTTGCAAATAAATACAAAAACAGATGGAAAGAGGAAAAAGAAAGTGACGGTTTACCCCTTTTTCCAATAGTTCCCAAAATGGTCCAATACACGTCAGTTTCAAATTTTGTGTTTTGGTCCTCAAAATAGGCTTAGATTTAATTTAAAATCAGTTTCTAAGATTCATGGTTGAAATGAATAAAGAAGTGGAAAAATGAGAGAAAATTTGAAAATAACAACATTCATTATGGACTTTTATAGCCACATCGGCCTGTGATGGCCGTATCCGGCCTGTAACGATGCCAATACGGCCCTTTTTTTCATAATGGGCCGATTCAACCGTGTATCGTGTGATGTGGGTGACTGTTTCATTTACTCAATGGCCATCACTGCCGTAACTGTTTTTAATACCATTATCTGTACATTTGCAGGTATCACTGTGTATATCTGTTTGTGGATGTATGCCCACTCTGCTTGTGGATGTATCCCTCTACATGCACATACATATATCAGCTAATCTATGCATGTGTATTCATGAATGTGTACACTTATTCTTTTCTAGCGTTCCTTGGTTAGGCATTGATTTTTGTCAATTGATTTTTGCAGGCAGAAAAGGATGTTTTGGCACTATTATCCAGACTAGATTTACAAAACACCCATTTTACAGAATCTCCTCCAGGCATGTTTCATTATAGTTATATATAATTTGACATTTTCAACCAAGATCTAGCACCTTGTGCAAACCGTCCCGCCTATGTTTCTCATAGGTGCTTTTCTTGTTTATCAAAGTTTAAAAAATCACATTCAGTTCAGAAATTTGTCGATTTGTACTTTGCTTCGACAATAAAGGAGTCCAAGATGCTTGAGTAATTTCTTCATATCTCAGTTCTGAGCGTGATCAAACCAAGTGAACTGCCAAGTCTCTGATGCGTACAAGTTAATCCATGAGTTTTCGAATGTGATCATTTATCAATAGCCATCTTATCGGTGTTGGGTGCTGATTGTTACTTTGGTGGATTCCACCACTTATTGTTACAGATGATATGAAGCAATCAGTCCACCTTGTTGCCGGGGAAGGTTTAGAGGCTTACCTGCCTCTTGCAGATATGGTAGATATCTCCGCCGAGGTCCAACGGCTCTCTAAACGCCTCTCCAAGATGCAAACGGAGTATGATGCACTCGTCGCTCGCCTCAGTTCTCCTAGTGTACAACCTCTCTTCCTTCCATACATGCACATAATAGCATGCATTCATAATTCAGTATATGCTTATGGAGTAGTGATCAAAATGTGAATTCTTCTTCCCTTGTTCCAGTTCAAGTTCCTCTGCAGGGCCTACGTGGGCTCACCTCACCTGTGAATTTGTGGTGGCTGTTGGTTGGATATGATCCATCGAGGACTTCTCATGGCCCCAAAACCAGCCATTTTTGGATGATCAAAGTCCTCTGATTTGAGGCAACAGTTAAAAGCAATCCTACTGTTCATCTACAAGCCCCCAATGTGAGACTTTGATCATCTGATTAGGTGATTGTTGCATCATCTGCAGACGATGCTGGACTATTAACCATTGTAATTGCACCATAATCTTAGGCCTCAATAGTCCCACAAAGGAATTTGTACTGGCTCATGAGCTTATGTTTACTTATAAGACGTTCATTTTGCATATACATATTAGATACTTGTAACATACTTGCAGTTTGTGTCGAATGCACCCGAGGAAGTTGTTCGCGGTGTGCGCGAGAAAGCAGCTGAAGCAGAGGAGAAGATAACTCTCACCAAGAACCGGCTTTCTTTCCTCGAATCAACGGTTGAGAAACCCATATCTGCAGCTTAATGTCATCTTGTTTTCCCATGGATCTCTTTCATGTCCTCCAATTTAATAGGATCTATCCATTTCCAAGTTAGAATGGGGTCCCTGATGCCTGACCAACCGAATCTTGCCTTGTCAACAATGGCCCTTGCCTTTTTTTTAGATGAATCTTGCAATGCCATGGCTGCATCTTGTGTTGCAGTGTCACACCTGAAGGTGCGGTTGCCGCTTCGAAACGTCAAACAAATGGCTTTTTAAATGATTTGGGAAATGGAGAGAGAGAGAGAGAGAGAGAGAGAGAGAGAGAGAGAAGAAATTCCCTATGCTTTGAATTGCTACTGTCAATTTTGTATACGACATCTGATGCCAATTAAGATTATTAATCTTGTACTCGCTTAGTTATGATTTATTGTAATGATTCTTGAACCAGAATGAGAATAATTCTGGCAATGTGAGAGAAAAGGCCTGAGGTTTGCTACAATACAGCTTGATCTATTGGTGTAGGTTTCTTTTGGACAGTAGTCATAAGACCTGGGGTCATGTTTCAATAATCCAAACCTTTTATATGATGAACCCATGTTTAACAACACTCTCATCCTACCAAAGTGAATCCCAACTAAGCCATGATGTGCAACTGTTTGTTCTGATGCATCGTGTATCAATATAACATGGTTACTCTCATGGATTACCTAACTTTATTCAACATATTCTAGATAATTTAAATAAGATGACAGTTTAAATGAACAAAAACTCATTTATTAGGTTTCCGAGACCAATTAATCTCCGATATTGATTTTCGCATCCAAATTTTCTTCTCTCCAAACAAATGAAAAGGATTGATCATAAACCTATTATCAATGGAACTCAACAAAAAGTTTAGAGAAAATTGATTTTTTGTGGATAGTTCATGACTTTCCTAAACTTTATGAAAGGGAACTGACTCAATTGTGATATTGTTGATACGTGCAATACATATTGACGGTGTTAAGGAACTTGTAGCAATAATATTTTCAGAATATTGTAATGTATTGATATGTTGTCAATACATTATGATATATCAACCGATACTGGAAAGTTTCCCAACAATAAGCATTTTTCGTATTGTAATTTTGCGATGTTGATAGTATCAACCGCTACCTTTGATATTGAATTCACTGGTTAAGCCAATGTCACAGAAATTCATTGTCCATGAAAATTATATTCACAACTGGGAATGTGCTTGAGCATACATGTGTGAAGTTGTCATGGTATTAAATGACTACAAAAGAAGTATTGGGTATTCACATTAGTATATGATTGCAAACAATATTGGTAGTTGGATCATGTAACATATTGTTCTTAGGTCTGTGTGAGTATACACTTCGAAGCACCTTGTCCATACTTCCTTAGCCAAGAGGACTAATTGTGGAGACTTTGTTTTCTCTACGGATAGCTTAACAGAATGTTCTTAGGTCTGTGTGAGTATACACTTCGAAGCACAACAGAATGTTCTTAGGTCTGTGTGAGTATACACTTCGAAGCACCTTGTCCACACTTAGCCTAGAGGACTGATTGTGGAGACTTTTATCTCTAAGGATAGCTTTGACCCATGCCGTGAATCTCCGGTTGAGGAAGACATACATGTGGTTGTGTCATATAAAGGGAAAAGTGTAGTTCAATGATATTTCAATGAGGAACCCACAATATTAAGGGGGTGTTAGGCATCTCTACAAATAAGAGCTTATTGGCTTATTTCTTAAAAAACAAGCTTTTAGGCTGTTTGGTAAACGTCTAATGTAGTGCTTATTATTTTTTAGAAAGTAGTAAGTAAGCTCTGATTTAAAAATAGGGAAGGGGTTACTTTTTGAAACGGAGCTTATTTAGCTTATGGACAAGTTTAACCTTAAACTTTTCAAGTAATCTACATCTTACCCTCCTATCTTCTCTGTACAATTTTTTCAAGAAAGGCTCACATGATGAACGACCCATAGTGAAGGTGGGCCCCACATGATGAATAGCCCATATCAAAAGTGGGCCTACATAATGCACGGTCACATCAAAAGTAAGCCCCACATGATGGATGGCCTACTTCAAAGTGTAGCCCTGCAATAATGAACGATCTACATCAAGCAAGCCCTATCTGATGACGGTCCACATCAAAGGTGGGACCCACATGATGGATGGTGGACATTGAATGTGGGACCACATGATGGAAGATTGACATTAAAGGTGGGCCCACATGATGAATGACCCATATTGAAGGTTGAGCCCCACATGATGGGCTGTCCATAGCAAAGGTGGACCTACATGATAGATAGTGGACATCAAAGGTGGGTCCCACATGATGGACTATCCACATCAAGTGGGCCCCACATGATAAATGATCCACAACAAATGTGGGACCCACATGATGGATGGTGGGCATTGAATGTGAGACCACATGATGGAAGGTTTACATTAAAGGTGGGCCTACATGATGAATGACCCATATTAAAGGTTGAGCTCCACATGATGGATGGTCTACAGCCAAGGTGAGACCTATATGATGGATGGTGGACATCAAAGGTGGGTCCCACGTGATAGGACTATCCACATCAAGTGGGCCCCACATGATAGTGGTGCCATAACAAAGGTGGGACCCACATGATGGATGGTGGACATAAAAGATGGGCCCCTCATGATGAATGACTCATATTAAAGTGGGGCCCCATATCAAGGTGGGCTCATGTAATGAAAGGTTTACATCAAAGGTGGGCCCCACATGATAGATGACCTTGCATCAAAGTGTGGTCCAACATGACAAAACATGGGCATCAAGTGGGTCCCATTTGATGGACAATCCACGTCAAAGGTGAGACCCACGTGATGGATGATGGTCATTGAAGGTGAGCCCACATGATGGTCGGTGGATATCAAAGATGGGCCCACTGATGAATGACACACAATGAAGGTGGGGCCCCACACAATGAATGGTCCACATCAATGTGGGCCCACATAATGGACGGAGTGGGCTTCGCATGATGGATGACCCATATAAAAGTGTGGCCCCTCATAATGGACAGTTCACATCAAATGAGCCCCACCTAATGGGCAGTCCACATCCAAGGTCTCTCATGATGGGTGACCCATATCCAAAGTGGACCGTATGATGGATAATCCACATAGAAGGTGCACCGCACATGATGAATGGTGGATGTCAATAGTGGGCCCCATATCATAGACAATCCACTTCAAAGGTAGGGCCTACACTATGGACACATCAAACGCGGAGTCCACGTGATGGGTGATGGGTAGTGAACATTAAGAGGCCCCACATAAAGAACAATTAGAAATGATGTTGGGCCCCACTTGATGGACGGTCCACCAAAATAACCATTTGGATTGCTCTTATATTAAAGTTGTTGTAATGTTTAAAAATAACATAACTACCATTAAAAAAAGCTCTTATTTGAAAGTTTTTATCAAACGTGCTTATTTTAAATAAGAGTATTTTTTTTGAAAATTTTACCAAACTTAGCTTATTTAAAATAGAGCTATTATTGAAGTAGCTCTTATTGAATTAGAGTAGAGATGCCAAACAAGCCCTAAGTCTTGTTTGTGTAAACTTATTCATCATGGATGGCTATATGAATGCCCATGCCCATTAAGTCAGGAACTAATGCAGTCTTTTGGGTCTTAAAAGATTTTGATAAAATAGTTTTTGCGAAAGGAAAAATCGCATGTTTTTATGTGTTTAAAGTGAACAGGGTTTTTTTTTGGCATTAATCTATTAAAAATCCAACAGTGAATCTTCAAGATTATCAAGTGATGTCTACATTTTAAGCTTGGGCCCTCTTAATGGTAGAGTGATGATGATGTGGAATAATGTATAGTAGAAGTGCCAAGAGATGAGAATACATGTCCAGAAGACCCATTTGCAAGTGATTGGTGATGGCTCATATATATAAGAGAAATAGGAAACATATTGGTTTAGGCCCATTAGAAAATCTATAAATATTAGTCCCGACGGATACTATACCCAAGGCTGAGGATGTCCCTCACTCTCTTTTAAGGTTTGAAAGTAGTGAAAAGGCTTCATCTCCTAGAGCTGTAGGCTGACTAACAATTGATGGAAATGGGTTTTGCTAGAGCTATGCCCTGTTTGAATTGATTGCATCATACCCTATTTGTGTGACACGTGGTATATTTATACTACTAAAAAGTCAAATAAGAAAACCCCAAGTTAGGACTTTGCATCATTCCCTTGCATATGGTATACCCATGTAATATAGCACTTGCATCCTTCCATTGCACACGCACTCACCTTCATTTCCCCATTGAATATTTGACCATTAATCATTTTCATTTCCTTTGGTAATTTAAGAGCTTACAGTACAGATGGTTAGGATAATCTGATTCAATATATTTTCAATCATTTACCACCCACAATAGTTTTTAACTAGATAAATGGATCTAAATTGATACATATGTTAGAAGTCCTTTGATATACATTGACACACCATCCTTTAATGGCTCGAGCTTTTATAGCTAGTGGTTGTTTGACATGGTATCAGAGTGGAAGGTCAAGTGTTTGAATCAATCCTGAGGGTAACAAATATGCCTCCGCAATACATTCTCCCATGGGGGACCATTTTTATGGTGTGAGTAAGTGTCCCAGGCGAAGTTCCACCCCTATAATGCCCAATGGAACCAGATAACAATTCCAAAATCAGATTGGTTGAGCAATCCTAACGTCGGGTTCATGGATACTTGTGCCCTAAAACAGTGCAGTTGGATAATCTTGATTTCAACAATCATAGTTGTAAAATCATGGTTATCATGGGGAAAATAGATGCTAATCTACATGTTTTTGCTATGGGATTAGGAGGTAATTACGATGAACCTAGAAGAACTAGCGGTCTAGTCATGGATTCCGATCCTTCCGAGCACCCTCCATTGCTATTGGTAGTCCCAACTAGTGTTGTCAAAATCCTATAATTTATGATTTATGATATACGATTTTAATTGAAGCTTAAGCAAAACGATTTGAATCCCTTTTTATATGAATCTTACGATTCTATGATTTGAATACTATGATTTATTATTCAAATCTCAATTTACGATTCAAATTATACTTGTTTTCTTCTATTTTAAGCTTAACTTATCCTTCATTTTATGTTTTTTAAATTGATAGGGGCTTTAAGAATTATTTAGAAAAGTTAAATTATTCTTGTTTGCTCTTTCTAAGAGATTAAATAATATATAATCTCTTCCAAGTTAAATTATGTAGCTTTTTTGTGATTTCTTATGTCTTAATTGGTCAAAACACCAAATTGATGTATGATTTAACTGTAATGTATTTATGGATGGTTATGATCCTGTTGACTTCTATGTATTATGGAATGATGTTTAGAAATCAAAATATCTTTTTTCATCAGTCTACAATATCAAAGGCCTCTTTTCCATCATGATTCTAACGTATAAGAAAGATAAAAAAAAACATAAATTATTAAAGGACCCTTGTATTATTATTTTTTTTTGTAAGGAAAATTTCATGGAAGACAAAAGATAAAGGAATAAGAATCCTTTAAAGGACTCTTCTAATATGGTATTACTTAGTGCACATTGATGGCAAAGGGAAGATAGATGAGTTTTAAAGAAAAATTCTGATATACTTATATTTTCATATTTTTTTCAAAATTTAAGAATTATTAAAAATCTTACAATTTGCAATCCTAATACGACTTCAACTCCTACTATGATCTATAAAACGATAACGATTTTGACAATTGACAACATTGGTCCCAACTGATTCATAATCTCAATGCATGACCCAAGATCCATACATGCTACAACAAACACTTGATTTTCATGATCCAAATCAAGTTCTGGTTGAAAATGGTATTGGGATTCCAATCTAACTAGTTGGTAAACTATCACTCTCAACTCCCAAATCTTCTTTCCCTATCCACTAATAATATAATGCCATTCTTACTCCCTTGGGTATAGTCCATAGTGATTAGTATTTCAACTGGAATGCTAAGGATCATCACACTCGAAGTGATAAATTGACATTTTTAGAGTCTATTAAGATTAGTCAAATAAAAAAATTGTTACTCACAATAAACTGCAATGTGAAAACTGTATCATGTTTATTCCTTTGAGGATAAAGAGAGTATATAGAATGTTGGGATGTGTACCCTTTTGGTCTAATAAATTATATATTTTCTCTTTATTAATGCTTTGATTATTGTTTATTTTTATTATGTATACATGACAATTGACATGATTGAGATGAATTTGTTAGGAGACTTTGTTGAGGTTTTTATATTCCTAAGGAATTGAGTAGGAAAAGTTTAAGGTGAAATACATTATAAAGCCTAACTTATTCTTTATATATATATATATATATATATATATATAAACCTGTAATATTTTCATGTTGAATGGATAAGTTAAGATAATTCATGGGTCACTGTAAATATTGTGATTGTTGTATGTATGATGAGTCTCTATCATGAGACATTGATCCCACACATGTTTAGGTGTGTGCATGTCTACATGTTGACTAGTTTTAGGAAGATGGGTTGAATTTAATTGAATGGTATTGGCTTGCACTTTCTATGCATTTTAGGCTTATCCTTGGACTTGACGAGGACCTAGGCATATTGATTTGATCAATTGCTTTATTTCACCAACTATAAACCTTTTAGGTAAAGCATAATGAGTTGGGTGGTAAATCATGTTCTTACGATGATTAATATTTTCGATAAAGAATTCATAGCTTTTAAGGGTTTAGCCTTATACCAAGAATCAGAATTATTAATCGGACATAGCTAATTAGTCTAGGTTTGTAAATGGTTTTAATTAAACGATTGACTTCAGAATCATCATGCATTGTTTTATAAAATCAATTGCTTAAATTGTTTTTGGATGATCAATTATAGTCATGGGATATGATGGGCTAAGACAGTGGGAGTTAAGGTGATACATAGAAAGATGTGTATGATAGCATGAGATAGGATGATCATGTACATCCATACGGTGTACACTTGGGAGTGTCGAAACTTAAATGGATTTAACCTGATAAAAGCTATTGTGTGGCTAGATAAGTATATTATAGGTATTGCTTATAATTTAAATAACCTATAAGGATTGCTCTAGAGAGATCCTCTATGATAAGGAAAACTTAGAAGTTATATAAATATATATGAGAGCGGCTTGGAAAATCGCTTAAAGTTTTAGGAGAGCTTCCTTAACACATAAAAGTGTTAAGTGGCTAATGTGAGCTTCCTTAGCACATAGAGACGAAGTGTTAGCACCCAACCTAGATGTCCTTACGTAAAAAAAAAATCAGTGTGATCACCTCATCATATGGGCCATGCATCTAAAGATACAAATCTTAGTATCGATTTTCAAGTGGGGTGTGGCTAACAATGGGTGTATGTACTAACATGTTAACCCATAAATTAAAAAAATTAAAAGAATGAAAGAAAAAAGCATATGCCCCCATTCAATGAACACATGGCTCACCTGGTAGAACCAATTGAAATCATCTTCTTCGCAGGACCCATCAAATGCCCACTTTGGCGTCCCACAAGAGAAATGGTCTCTCTTCAAATTAGGCTAGACTCCTAAATAGTAGTGACTCATTTTCCTCAAATGTGGCACTAGCGTGTACAGTACAACTATCAAGGCCATCCAAATTTCAGATCCCTTTGTGGAAGAAGAATATCTCTGAAAGCACACTGATCAGGAAATCTTAACCATCCAATTAACAGCTATCAACTGGATGGTACAATAGTGAGTGCTCATTGGAAGGGGAAAATCATATGGCCAGTATCATCTTTTCAGTGCAATTATCCGGTCATGTTTAATTTGGACGGTCTGGATTGCCGTACCACTATGACCATATGTATGATTCTAGAGTCACCACCATTTTTTAATGGTGTAAAACTAACATATGAGTTTGGTCCCTTCCAAATTTCCAATGTAGGGATATTTCTAAACATCACCCCCTCTGTTTTATGGCAGTTGTTAGCGCATCCCTTTATTTTAGATTATTGTCAGGTACCTCCATCTGTTAGAGACAATAGCCTATGACTGCTCAGTTTGTTTTGCATGCATATGGGGGCCAGCATTATGTATACTGAAATCCAAGCCAGTCCAGAAGGTAGTTCTAGCATCAAAATTGGACACACAAAAAATTCATACTAAGAAAATCATTGTGTGGGCCACAACATATAAAACAATGACAACCATCCAAAAACCTCCAAATTCACAAGGTGGGCAACCTGATGGGACGGATCCAAATTGCCTTTGTGGGGTTCATTTGATGCATTTTTACATTCCATCCATCCTTTCAGAAGCTCATTTTAGGGCAGGAGCCCCCACATGAAGCAGATACAGAGCTCAAGTGGACCACACCACATGAAACAGTGGGGATAAAGACACCCACCGTTGAAACCTTCCTCAGGCCCACACTGACATATAATCCAACCCGTTCATAAGGTGACTCCGATCTGGATGAAGGAAAATAGATCTGATAGTCAGATAATCAATAAGCATATTTCTATTATTATTGATAAATCTAAACTGGGAACATAGTCTGGATAGTAGCTGGTCTGGATAGTAGCTTACCTGCATGCCACGTGTGCATTTCAAAGTGCCTGAGTATCATCCATCACACTACGTCAGAGTATCAAAAGTTTTTTGCAGTGCTAAAGCTTACACGTACTCACGTGCAACGGGTGCTGTCCACAAGTCAATTACGTACCACAGCGGACACTGCCGTGACCCAAACCTCCATCCACGACCGGACGTAATGGACCAACGGTCTGGATCATCCGACGTTGGTTCCACATTTTAGAACTGGAAACCCATGATGCCGTTGAAAGATGGTGACCATCGTCACACCATTCAATTCATTTTGGCCCAACATGATGTACGTGTTTTATATCCATGCCGTCCATCCATTTTTTATCCTCATTTTAGGGATGATCCAAAGAAATGAAGCAGATACGAAGCTCAATTGGACCACACCACAGGAAACAGTGGTGATTGAACATTCACCATTAAAAACTCTTTGGAGGCCACAAAAGTTTTGGATCGGGCTTATATTTGTGTTTTCCCTTCATCCATCCAGATCTAAATGATCTTATCAACAGTTTGGATGATAAATAAATATTATTGTGGGATTTAGAAAGGTTTCAACGGTGGATGTCATTATCCCACTGTTCCTGTGGTGTGGTCCACTTGATCTTCTGATCTTCTTCTTTTTTTGGTTGATGCCCAAAAGGGATCTGAAAAAACCGATGAACGGCGTGGATATAAAACATATTCATCACGTTGGACCCAACAGCGCCCAACAAATCAACGTGGGGTGTGGTGTTGGCAACACCACCAAATATGCGTCCTCGCATGAGAACGCTGACTTACACGTGGCAAAGTGTATACGTGATAGGCAGGGGCCACGTACGAAACGTGTGGGTGACTGGCACGTGCGTAGAGTGTTGGCAACACTGTGCGTTACACGTGGCAAGGTGTATGCATGATAGGTAGGGGCCACCTACAAAACGTGTGGATGAAACGTGTGAATGAACTGGCACGTGCAGTATAACAAGTCGATGTAAAAAAAATATACCAAAAAAATAACGCGCCAGGAAGGGGTCGAACCTTCGACTTTCTGCTTAGGAAACAGACGCTCTATCCACTGAGCTACAGGCGCTTGCTGGTATAAAATGGAAAACCTTATTATTTATAGAGTTAATCACTTGAGTAAACTTCGTTTAACAAACCTTTATGGGTTTTACCATATTATTTTATAGCATACCCAAAGCTCAAATAGACCACGCCACGGAAATAGTGTGAATGAACACCTATCGTTGAAAACTTGTTAGGCAATGAGAACTTTGGATCAAGCTAATATATGTGTTTTCCCTTCATCCATATTTGTGTGACCTTATGAATGGGTTGGATGACAACTAAACATTGCTTAGTAGATGTCATTGTCCCCATTGTTACCTGTGGTGTGTGGTCCACTTGAGTTATGGATATGCATCAATGTTAGGGTCATACCCTAAAATGAGCCAGAAAAAATGGATGAATGGAGTGGATAAGACACATACATTTATGGTGGGCCCCACAAAGTTTACTCGGTAAAGCATGCTGAGTTACTTGGAACGCAATTTGCTTTTCACTTATACCTTATTTGGATTTTCAATTTGCATCGTAAATACACAAAATTCATGCGCCACATTTTCCTACTCGTGTGTAGATTAAAGAAAAAAATATGAGTCACGGTCTCCTGGCTAACATTAGACAAGGAGATGAAAATCTTTAAAAAAAATTATCAGCGACTCGAGGTAATCATGTAGATGGGCAATTGGTGGTTCATGTGACTATGGATACACCATGGTCTTCAATAAAGGTTTTGTAAATATATGTTAAGGCATCCATCTCCGACCCTTCAATTCCTCCCTCGGTCTTTTTCTTAGGGCCCGTTTGATTTTCTAATTTCCTATGAAATAGAGGTAAATGAGCTATCATTATCGCTTGCAAGTGTTTGTTTACACATGAATTATGGCCCGTAAACCGATAGTCAAATACACTTGTAAAAGATGAAGGTAAAGTAAAATGTAATCATTACATTTTTCTATTATAAGTTCATCATTTTCACGGTAACTCTAGAATAAAACAAACAAAGCTATAATTATAGTTAAATACATATGATGTGACCATACACTTACAAGGGTAAATAATCATGGCCTTTTTACAATCATTTACCGTTGTAATTGGAAAATCAAACGGGCCCTTACAACGTTGTATCACTCCATCCTACATTTTTCCTACTTGAGTTGTCTTCTTCATCACTACATAATGTGCGGCCTTGTTAATTCTTCCAACGCTCCATCTTTTCTCCTCCAAAGTATGTAATCTCGTTCGTTATTCGGTATGTAATCTCAGCACACTTGTTATGGATTAAACATGTCCAACAGCGAGGGAAAATCATCCATTGTTCACATAGGATCTCTCTTCCTTTTGATTTTATCTTTCACCATAGAAGATCAGAGAATATTTCCAATGCATTAAAACTTATTTTGTTTGATTGTAAAATGAAATATAATATTCATCTTATCCGTTAATTTAATCGCTTTAGGATTTTTACTAACTTACATGTAGGTATACTTAGTCAGTGATAACATATACACCTCACATTCTAGGGCATTAATTGTAGTTAGGGTTAAGAAATCATTTTACACACTCATTTTCATATGCTCGTAATTCTCCTCGATCTTCATTTTCAGGTGGTTTCTCATCATCTGTATAGGGCATCGTGCACCCACATATCCTTATAATTCGTTAATAACCATTCATGTCCACTTCGACTCTCCATTGTTAACCTTGTTTGTGATAATTTTTCTTATTAGTTAACCATGCTTTTACTGCATGATTGGTTTATTGGGTCCGAAGTACATGCTCTCCTTATTCAAATATGTAAAATAAGGCATTCAAAATTAGGGATTAATAGGAGATTCATTTATATGTTGCCTCCATTTCTTTAGCTACTTGTACTCGTATTAATTAACTTATGAAAAGAATGTTTAATAACAAGAATCAAACTAACAATGTATGAACTTATATAATTGGTTGTTTAGTCTATATTCATCTTGGATAGCGATAAAACTTAGGTAGTTAAAATTATTACTTTGTTTAATATGTTATTAGTAAAAGCATATTCATTTTTTTAATTCTTATTCATTAATATTTCTTTAACCACTTATTTTATTTGCTCAAATATATTTTACAAATTAGCATGCAAATAACAAGGATAGTCAGCTAATGATTTGGGTGATGTATTCTTAATATGCATGTGTTCTTTTATTATCAATTGAATTCAATATTATATTTCTTATATTATTTTGTATGTAAGCATTCTTTACAAATATTTGCTCTCTGTAAAGGATTTGAGACATTTTCTACTTTTATGATTGGAGAAAAATAATATCTCTTTATAAAAATTGATTCTTCTAATCAATGGTGGATTTCTTCTACAATATCCATTTATATAAATTTTTTCTCATAGATCATAGATTTCTTCTATAACATCCATCCATCTAAATATTATTCGATCAATCGTGAATTTCTCTTACAATTACAAATATAAAATCTATGAATAAATATATAGATGAAATAAGTTTACAACAATGGTACTAAGACACACGATGGAGAATTTGTACATCTGAGAATATAGATGACCAGTTAAATATATATTTACCTGTATATGTACTATCAAATAGTTCTACTGAGTTCATTTTAGTACCAGACAGTTACTAGCTTCATAAGTGAATATATACAACTGAATATATAAAAATATAAATTGATAGCTATACGTAATTATATATAAAAATACGATATATCTATATATGTGCAGGTTTATCATATTAATACGTAAGGAAATAAGTTGCTCATGATGGTTAGAAATGATTGGAATGACGATGAAAACATACATATAATTGACATGCTTGTGGTGACATTACGTGTTATAGCAATGAGCGAACATTGTCCTCAATACTTCGTTCATACTCTTCCACAGTCATGATAGCAAATTATCTCCTTCCATGTATCAAGATTTTGTAATTAATTATTTTTTACTATACATAAGTTGTATATCTGCATAAAATCTTATTTGAGGCTAAAGCAATATATGAAAAACCCTCAGAAGAATTCTTCAATATCCTGTGCTATCATGGTATCAAAATGGGTTATCTAGGCCATTATTTCTTAGCCAATTACTCCACATATCGCTATCGGTGGTCGCGAACCATTGCTCCTTTGGGATTCAATTGCAATCATTGATCCACGATTAAATCTACCATCTCTATCTATGTTCATTACGAATATATAATCTATGTTTCATACGGAACTCATCTTTGTTCCATATGGACCTCCCCGACCACCTTGGTGAAGATTACTATCAACCCTAGACCTCCCCTACTATCTCTATCTCGGTTTCATACGAAAATCATATCTGTTCCATACAGATGTCATTGGCCACCGTAATGAAGATCACTATTAACCTTAAACCATCGGTTGTCGCAGACTATTGCTCATTTGGGATTCCATTGCAATCCTCGACCCACGGCCGGATCTGTCATCTCCATTTTTGTTAATTATGAATCTATAATCTATGTTTCATACAGAACTCATCTCTGTTTCATACGGACCTCCACGACCACCGTGGTGAAGATCACTATCAGCCCTAAACCTCCCCTGGCATACCGTCACCACCACCACCATCACTTACCAAATGCCCTGTTGTAGCACAAGAATCTCTTGTTGTAGCCTAGGAAGGCTCCATTGCTAGCACATCGTCCTTGTGCGAATCTAGATCTCCAAATTCATTGTGCGTTAAGCCTCTGTGCTGCAAATCTAGATCCACAGAGCATCTTCTCTGACAGATTCGAAAGACCCTTGCTGTACATATATTGTATATCTCTATAAAAACTCATTTGGGGCTAAAGCAATATATCAAAAACCATTAGGAGAATTTTAAATATCCTATGTTATCAAGTCAAGCTTACTTGATTGCATACAATTTATCAACTGTATAATTAGGTCTAGCAACACAGATTGTATGACATAACTATGTATGACGAATAAGTCATTCTTTTGCCTTTTTAGCTACTTCACGATATAAGGAGAGTTGGCTTGAAAGAATGGGTTGTAATGTTCCTTCTGTTGGGATAGGAGGGCCAGCAGCGGAAACAAAGCCGAACATAAACAACAAATTAAATCAAACAAGCAACACAATGCAATCACAATGCATAGTAACTACCTACACATAGACAATTCGAATTTAACGTGAAAAAACCCCTCACGGGTAAAAAACCACAGTACAAAGCGACACCAATCCACTATAATATCAGAAGTTACAAGAGATAGAACCCAAGGCCCAAAACCCAAGTCCACAAGAGAAATCTCAAGCTTACCCAAGAAAAAAACTCTCTTCTTTAAGCTCTTTCTCTCACCTATAAGCTCCCTCAATCATCATTCATGTCTAGGAAACAATCTAGGATACATCTATTCCTGTAATACATCCCCTTATATAGGAGAAAGCCAAATATAGAAACTCCTTGCGCAACAAACCACGCAACAAACCAAGTCCAACAAAGAGACTACTAGATGGCCCAAAAAGGTTCCAGCAACTTGCGTTTTAAACTCTACCGTGACCGATCGGTCGGTGGCCTCCGTCCATGGAGAGTAGAGGCGTCCATCCCAACAAACTCCACCACGACTCTAATCTTTATACAACACCTTGCCACGCACCATCTTCAATCTCTACTCCGTCATCATCATAGCCCCACCACTTTTCATGCCTCATCGACTTCATCCTTGCACCTTCACCACCTGCTCGCTCATGTGGCCCCTGCACGCACGCCATACAAGAGCAATCGTGGATCTCGCTGTCAAGATTAGGGTTGCAATCAATGGGCAAAGGGATTGAGAGGGTTCTAGAGCAAGAGAAAAAGCTAGGAGGAAGCTTGGAGTTCTTTGGGTTGAGAGAAATGGCTATGTTTGTCCTTCTCATGTGAGAATTAGCTCTACGTAGCTTGAGATTTCTCTTATGGGCTGTGATTCGGGTTGTGTTTCTTCTATCTCTTGTAACTTCTGATATCATAGTGGATTGGTGTTGCTTTGTGCCATGGTTTCTTACCCGTGAGGGGTTTTTCCACGTAAAAATCGGATTGCCTTCTTGTGTGTGATGATTTGCCTGTTGATTGCCATTGTGGTGTGTTTCTTGCCTGCTTTGATTGCTTCCGCTGCGGGGCTCCTCACCCCAACACCTTCACACATTATGACACAACACGCGTAATAAAGTCATTGGTCATCAATTCATTCGCTCTGAAAAAACAACAGGTCAACACTTCAGTGTTAGGAAAAACCAGCCCGCAGCGGAAGTGAGAAATCAAACGAGATAAACCACAATGATCAAGCAAATTAACATGAACATCTACTGCAAATAATCAGTGTCTAATGCGGGTGAAGTTTTGGGTTTCATTGTTGTCGTGCTCATTTTGATTATGAGCATTTAGCTCCTGTGTTACAATTGACATGAACATCTACTGGAGTTGGTTTTTAGGTAGTTATTTCGCATAGATCGCCGAATGCCACAAGTCTACCTTGGCTTCTTCTCTTGATTGTTTACCATGCTTCTTATGGGTAGGTTGATACTCTATATTATGATAGATGATTTTTTATTTTATTTTATTTTATTATATGGTATTGTGACTCTTGCTTACATGCTCGTCTTATATGGAGTTCGAACCATTGACGAATGGGTGCGACCTTCAATAAATATCTTTTTTTTTTGCATTGATAGTTATTGTTATGATCAAAATTTAACTTCTACGATTGATGGTCAAAGTGAGTGTAAGATGTAAGTAATGAATGGCCCACAACATTGGTGACATCATTTGATGCTACGATTCGTAGTGGTATACGTAAATTCTTATTATGAGGATCCACCATTACATAAGGTGATATAGAAAAAGTGGTTATTTGTTTTTTTTTCCTCCTTATTTAATTTACTTACATTCATCAGTTCCTTGAGAAGTAATTGCAAATTGGGACCTTTTTGTTGGATATAGTGGACATTGAATCAAGTGTTGTCTTCATATCATGGGGTACTCCATCTATTGTATTTATCAACCTCATTTTTCGGATAATGATGGGAAATAATATAGATAAATGGATGGATGGCGTGGATAAATGAAAGAGTCTTTTGTGTGATGCACGGATGCGCACTCGAACCTTATGATAGCTGATATGTTGTGACGGTGTTATGTGCACCACTACGAAAGAAACAATAACTAGATTGAATGCCCACCATTAAAAACTTTTAAGAGTCAAGATGTTGCATATAAAGTTGATACATGTGGTCTCTTCATTGATGACTGACTGAACTGATGGATGTTCACTACCCACTGTTGTTTCCGGTGTGGTCCACTTGAGATGTGAATCTAATCGTTTTTTTCGATCATGTGCTCATGCGAGTTTTTAATATGTATGGACATCGTGGATTTACATAACGTAGATCACAACAGGCCTCAATATCAATGATCTAATCTTCTCAATGTGTATAGGGGCACACACAAACACTAGCCGTACAGTTGGTTTCATAGAGAGCATGTGTGCTTTCAATATCAAGAGTCAGTGCACTGTACAAATTCTAATACCTTTGATGTAACACTTACAACTACTTAATGAGAAAGGACATCATTACTTATTTCCCTCTTATATTAAAAAACGGAAATTTGTTTTAAAAGTCAAAATATTTTGACATTTACGGAAAAATCTTTGGAGAATTCATCATTATATATTTACTAGCAATATTACTGCTCCCTCCGAGTAAACAGATGCGCCCCTAATGTAAGTGATGTCACCACAAAATTGCAAAAGTAAATAATCATTAATCATTTATAACTATACAATTGTAAAAGTAAAACTAATTAAGGAGAATTTTTTCATTTCTCATTACCTTTAATTAAGAAATAATGTTTATAAAAAAAACCACTATTTTCTTGAATTCTTTAAGGATAAATCTGAATAAGACCTAAGTATGAAAGTAGCTTCAGTTGTATACAATGACCAAATCTCTGTCCACATTATTATCAAACAACTCTCCATTGTTACTCTTGGGGAAGTAGATTAGCTGATGTTCTGCACACTAACAATCTTGTATGTACATGGTGCACGCAAAAGATCTCGACAGTCCTCGAGCACCGTAGCGATACGAACAATGAAAAAAGATCAAAGTTCTATGGGCCCTTCCATCATGTATTTATTATATCTACAACGGTCCATCAATTTGGCAAGACCAGTCTAGGGCACGTTCTAGAAAATAAGTTATATCCAACACTCAAGTGGCCCACACCACAAATAGCAGTGGGGACAATGATTCCTACTGTTAAAACATTTGTAGGGCTCATGTCTTTTCTCCAGCTAATCTGTTCATAAGATGACGCATGCAGAGAAAAAAACAAATATCAGATTGATTCAAAACTTTTGTGACCTCAAGAAAGTTTCAATGATAGACATTCAATCTCCCACTGCTTTCTGGTGCATTCCACTCAATCTTTGGATTTGTCTTATTTTTGGGCGCAACCCTTAAAACTATTTCGTAAAATTGATGGACGGTTGGATATAACACGTATCTCATTGTGGGGCAAAAAAAACTTAGTGATGTGAACACACCAGCTATGTCAGGGGGAGGTTCGCTCGAATACATCATACAATATGATATGTCAAGACTAGCCTTTGAATCTGGTTCATATCCCAATGATCCAAACCGTCTATATGATCGAGTCTCACCTTGTATGGTGTAAAGTTATCTAATGAAAGTTCTCAATTGAGTTATTTCAACACCTTTTATAATTTGGCTCTTTTGCATTCAAAATGAACGGTGTAAAGAATCTTTATAATTTTGAAGGTCTTATAATATTCAATCCCAAAGAATTTTCTGGAGTTGGCCATCCAAGAGGATTGCTATCAAATAAACGGTTTAGATCATTGAAAAAGACTCAATCCAACGGCTAAGAGTCCTGATGTATCTCATTACAATGACTCCACTCCACCGTATTTTGCAATCCATTTCCCCCCAAATTCCCCCTCGTTTTAAAATCCAAACCGGGAGAGAGAGGAGAGAAAGAAATGGAAGACTCCATCTCTACCGTCTGCAAAACCCTCTCTTCTTTTTGCAATCACATCCAATCCAACTCCGACGCTCTGAAGGAATCTGTCCATCGCCGTCCCATCCCGCTCGGTGAATCTCTCTCGATCCATCTCTCAATCATTCAAAGATCCATGCTGTCGATCCGATGATTCCTGCTCTGGACAGGGGATACCATGAAATTCTTCCAATTCGGTAGATCCTAACCTTTCTCCTCTGTCTTAAAAAATCAAATAAGCGGCCCAGGCCAAGGAATGATGAGTTAGGATCGTCCAATCTGGGAGATATCTGTTGCATCTCTCATCCATGGAGGATACAATCCGATCGAGGGTACTGGATCACCAAAGAGCTCCATGTATGGAATTTTCAGTGGACCTATTCTTGTGCTTCCCCGACTGTCCTCACTTATCAATCATCCTCTGCTCAGATTCTTTCAGTTTTTTCTTCTGATGTTTACTTGGATTCCATCAGACTCGGCATCCTCCACCTTCATCCAATGCCTTAATCGCCGGGTCTCGTCTGCGGGCCCTGATCTCTACCGGCTTGAGTCGATGGTGCTGGGTACCGTCTCATTCGAAGAGCTTCTTGGCCACTGCAACGAGGTCTACGGGAAGAACCAGACTGACCTTGAAGAACTCGAAGATCGCTTCCAGAGCTTTGGATATGTCCCTGGTAATGAGTCGAAAACTCTAAATTCCATCTGATCATGGTGTGAGTTTTCTGTACTGTAAGAGAGCATCAGCAATCCATGCTCTTTACATGTGGTATATGTCAAACAGTGGGCCCCTCTGTGGGCGGAGTATGAATGAAAAGTTCTACTGAAACAATGATCCTAACCATCCAATTTGTTGGTGCTCATCAGAAGAAAATGGTTATTGGTCCATATTCAATGTCACGGAGTTGGATGATTAAGATTGACTGACCAGTGTGAGTTGTCATCATCATCGTTCATCTGCGCCTTATCCCAACTAATTGGGGTTGGCTATCGTATCCTGTTCCTTCATTCTACTCTGTCAAGTCTTATGTTAAATTCTATCCACAATGGGCCCGCAATCTGGACAGTCTGGATTGGCTTGCATACTCCAATTGCCAGTCATCTGATGCATGCTCATAAAGAAATTGTCAGTAGTCCAAATTACTGGGGGAATCAAAATGGTTGAGGTTGTTTGGGCAGACTGATTTTTGGGCCATGCCCAAGATTGACCATTGTGTATTGTGTGTTCTTTGATGGCCTGGGTTGCAAACCTTCTGTCTATCAGTGCAAGCTCACATGAGGAGTCTATTCCTAGGATCTCTAAATGGTTGCAAGATTTTCTTTTGGCTGTAGAAGTTGAAGTGGATGATGAAGATGGAGTTTCAGAGTTGGCGACTCCTGTTGGTATAGACTCAAAGTTTCTAAGCCCACAGGATGGATTGGACTGAACTGTCCCTTGCTTGCCGGTCAGTTTCTGCAGCGGATTCTCTTAGGAAGAGGCTTGAAGATGATCCTCTGTATCCTTTTTTGCCTGTACTATATTTTTACTCCATTGGGGTTCCATTTGGTGCATTTTCTTTTTTCCTTTAGCTTTTGAAGTTTTCTTTCAATTACACTTGTTTCCTTCTTGCAGTTCTGAATTAAGTGGATGATAAATTTACAAGATGCTTTCTTTTTCAGGTTAACTAAAACTTCCAATGAAAAAGAAATAATCAAACAACATACATGAGTCCCATATGGTCATGACAAACTCTTATCATTGATAAGCTCAAACCTGACAAATATTGGATTTAACCTCTAGCATCCAAACCCAAACGATTTAGAAACAATCAACCAAACTTATCAGAGGAGCCATATATAGACTATATTGTCTTTGGTCCAAAATATACTGATCTTTATCCGATTAACCAAGCTAGTTTTTTTAGTTAAGAAATTCCATTTAAGTATTTAATTGACATACCAATTCTGGGTTGGGGGGGGGGGGGGGGGGGATGAACTAATGTGGAACGCTCACATTGAAATTTCACTACTGTTGGTAAATCTGAATCTCTGTCCTGAATGCAATGTGAAATGGGTTGCACTTATGAGTTTAAGAAAGTATTTAATGCATCCAAGTGCTGAAAAAGCTCTGTATCACTCCTTGTGGTGCAGGCACCTGTAGGTGATCAGTCCTTTAATAATTATTTGCTAACTGGTCATAGCTATCGTTTTAATTATTATATTTTTGTTGCACCATTGCCAATGATATAGTGCCTAAATTAATGCTAGTGGATACATCATTTTTAAGATATTAGAAATACAAAGTTTTCTTCTATACTTTTTACTAATTCCATCGAGGATTTATATAGAAGCATTAAACTTGCAAAGATTAGAGAGGAAGAGGAGGGACCTAGATCATGTTAGATGCATTAAGAGTGCTAGCCAGAGGGACATTGAGATAAATGAAAGGTGAAGAAGTTATTTTAGAACTTCTTAAATGACAATTACTTTGAGAGCATAGGGATAGAAGGAAACATAAACTCAAATGACGTTGGAGATCATAGATACTTTCTTAGAATTAGGATATCTAAAGTGAAAGTATCTTTGAGAAAGATGAAAACAGGAAAGACCCTACTACTAGATGGTATACTAATAGGTGTTTAGAAGTGTATGGGTGATAATGGGTTATTTTGGTTGACAAAGTTGTTCAACAAGATTGTTACATTGAAGAAAATGCCAAACAAGTGGAGAAAAAAGTACCGTGGTACCTATTTATAAGAATAAAGGAGACATACAAGCTAAGGCATGAGATGAATGTATGATAAAAGCAGTTCGATTTCGTGCCTGGGGGGTCTATCACTATTACTAAAGCTATTTTCCTACTTAGACAATTGGTGGAAAAACATGAGGAGAAGAAAAAAGATATTCACATGGTCTTTATTGACTTTGAGAAAGCATCAGATGGTGTGAAAAGCATCAAATAGGTTCCTTAGGGAGTTAATTTGGTGGGTGTTGGAAAAGAAAGGAGTTTCAAGAGGATATATTAACATAAGTAAGGATATGCGTGAGGGAGACAAATGTGAGAACCACTAGTGGAGAGACAAATGAGTTCCACATTACTGTAGGCTTGCACCAGGGGTTGGCATTGAGGCCGTACCTTTTCACATTGGTTATGGACGAGTGAACAAGGCATTTGTAGGAAGAAATCCCATTGTGTATGTTGTTTGCAAATGACACAATTTTGATTGACAAGTGTAATGAGGGCATAAAGACAAAGCTAGATTTATGGTGGGCTTCTTCAGAATATAAAAGATTTAAAATTAGTTGGAGTAAAACAAAGTAAATTAGTGCAATTTTGTTGACAATAGGAGTGGGAACGAGGAATTCGTAAAGATTATTGACTAAGAAGTTTCCTAAAATGACCACTTTCAATATATTGGGTTGATAATTCATGAAAGTGAAGAGATTTAGATGGACGTTACCTATACACTTCAAGTGGTGTGGAACTTGGAAGAAGTGGAGATGTGCCTCTAGAGTTTTATGTGATCATCGTGTACCACTCAAACAAAATGGGAAATTTTATAGGATAGCTGTAAGAACAACCATGCTTCATGAGACAATGTTAGGCTGCTAAGGAACGACATGTTCATGGGATGAGTGTAGTTGAAATGAGGATTTTGAGATGGATGAGAGGCAAGACAGGGATAGAATTAGAAATGAACACATTCTAGGGAACTTACGAGTAGCACCAATAGGTAATAAGATGAGGGGAAGTAGACTTAAGATGGTTTGCTCATGCTCCGTGTGTTGACAAAAAAAAAGTCACACTTTCCAAGTTGTTGAAAAGTGGACAGCGTGCATGGCCCATGTTTGAGTCAGCAAATCAAGGGTCAAACAATATCCAATTGAGGCGATTCCTGAGCCATCAGAGATTCAGAGCGGATCTCTCTGGTTAGTCGTTACAAGTCGGATTGGGTTGAAACGAATTTTGGATGAAAGCAGACTCAATGCTCTTTCCGATGGCTTAGGAATCACCTCGATCTGACACTGTTTGCCCCTTGATCTGCTGACTTGAACACAGGCCATGCGCGTTGTCCATTTTTCAACAACTTGGAAAGTTTGACTTTTTTGTGTTAACACCATGGTATTAAAAATTGTTATATTGTGGGAGTAACAACGATTACGTGATCATAATGGTGGTTCCTTTAAGTGATACAAGGCTGTAACACCCAATTTGAAAAAAATAGCCGGTAATGGACTAATAATGGCCATAATGGGCTGATACATTTTTCCTTGAAAAAAAATTCTTTGACTTTACGGGGCTGTAATGGCTGTTCCAACCTGTATCGGCCATAAGGTTGGCCATTACGGCAGCCATCACCATTATTAAATACCTTGCAATGGAGACCAGGAAGTGCACCAATTATAAGTGAGTTGGTATGAGTTGAAGGCTCTAAATGCAAGGGGAAGGCCCAAAAGGATGTGGATGGAGGTAGTAAGAAAAGACTTGATGACATATGATCTAACAAAAGTTATGGCCCTTGATAAAGTGGAATGGTGGAAAAGGATTCATGTAGTTGACCCCAATTAGATGGGATAACGCTTAGATGATGATGATGATGATGATGATTTACATAGGAGCATTAGACAAATGCCAAACCCAAACTATAAAAGAGAGTCTTGGGGTTGAATAAATGAGAGAGATCTCTTAGCAAAACAACCCGTGCTTCTTCTAATGCCTACTTGATCTTGCACTTGCATTTTTGGGATGTGCCCCCTCTGTGCATCCGTGCAGGTACTAGTAAATGTTTATGCCAATCCACCCTGAGTTTCTCTTGTTGGAGTTATTTCAAGTGTTTAATCTTGTGTCTTTCTTGACATTCCAAAGATTTGATGATTCCATGTGTTTACAAGATCTTGGGCTGTCAGATGTTTGTCTTGCCACTCTAGCCTCCGAAGGTTTGTAAAAGTTCTTTCTTTCCCATGGTTAGGCTTGTTGATTTTCATATAAGATAAGCATATCTATCAATTTCCTATTGCTTAGCTTACTATTGATAGATGAACCACTCACAACATATTGTATTTGATATCATTGGTTTTCAAACTATAACCTTAACTGAAGAATGCCTTGTAATTTTCCATAATATATCTCGTTTGTGATTGATTGATTATCTGAGAATAATTAAGGGGATGCAGAATTTCCATCAGTTTCATGGCTGTTTCATCAAAATAATCATCAACCTGATGCACTTCTTTGTTTCAATTATGTTCTAATTGGCTAAATATATTCAGAGTTACTGTAAAAATTTAGTTATCATAAGGTGCATAGTACATGAAATTTCCATGACTTATTTTATTTTGGTATTACTTGTACAGTGCAAGTACACGAGTTTGTTGGTTGCTTTTTTCCTTGTGAATCCCTTTCCTTGTTACGTGTGCGTGCGTGTGTTAGCAGGTCTCAAGTCCAACCGGTTGGACCACAAGTTATAGTCTACCCAATCAAATACTTCCATCCTGTTGAGTGCATGCCTAATTCAACATATCCAATAGCTTAGCCCCACCATGGGGATCAATTTATGCAAAAAACAGTCCTATACACTCATCAAGAAGGCCATACCATAGAAAATAATATCTAGCTATTGATAAATAGAAAAATACAAGTGTAGCCTACTCAATGAGTTTCTATGTATGATTTTTGAAGTAGGTGATCCTTGTGGTGGGGCAAGCTATTGGATGGGTAGGATTTTACATGACCTTAACAGGCTGGAAGTTATCTGCTGGGTGGACTGTGACTTATGGTCCAACTAGTTGGATTTGAGACCTCTCTCTTTGACAATTCTTTGCAATTCTTTGCTTGATTATCTACCATTGTCTAGGGAGTCAATCTTTTTCCTTGATCATGGACGTTCAGTTCACTTAACATATGCTTTAAGACTTTGCATTTGATGTACTACGGCACATAAGAGAACTGGAACTTTACAGATTTGTTTTCCATTAACCTTGTGCAATGGTTTATTTTTATTTTTATTTTTGCCGTTCTTCTGGACGGACCTCTCTTTCTTTGTAAAATCCTTTTGTGGTTGTCATTATGTCTCATGCTCATGTGGGCATCCTTTGATGAGGTCATATGGATACACACTATTCTATAATCTTCAAGGAGTTGAAACCTACACCATCTGTAATGTTTTTAACTGTCCCCTGGGAGAAGTTCAGAGCATGAGATACATTTCAGTTGCCACTTTATACAATTGAAACTTCAATAACTCCACTCACATTATTTTTTTGATAATAAATTTGGGAATTTGTTATGACTTAATTTTAGCTACTGTTTACAACCATTACCTTTTTGCAGCTGATGATGAACTTTCGAGTCCAAAGATGTCGTCACAAAATCCAACAAGGCAAGCTTCAATAGTTTCTGTTGTTGTGTAGTGACTTTATTCTTCCCCTCTTTGTAATTGCTTTATCATATTGATAAGAAGGAACGTGAAAGTCCTCACTTCATCATCTGTGAGTTTTTTCTGTTCTTTTAGTTGTGACAATGGCCAGCCATCTGAAACAAAAGTCAACAATGAACCTCTCATGAAGGACTTGGGCACTATAGGAGATAAAAGTATCTATCCTCTTAGTTCTTCAGGTAAAACTTTGGATTGCTCTACCAACACTGTAGTTTGATTCTCTACTTGTAAAGATCTGACATGCAATCTATGTTTATATTTGATAATTATAATGAAATGTAGGCCCATTGGGAGATGTTCCTAAATCAATTGGAAGAGTTGCTAAAACTATAATAAAGATTTCTAAGGATGACTATGATGAACTTCCTTCCTATATGAAAAGCCTAGCATCATGGGAGGTATGGATCTCTTTTCTTCCTTGCATTTGCTTCCATTCATTGGTTTGAGTGTTGAAGACAGAAGTTTTAGCTCATATGCCAGAAAATATATTTTTCTTTTGAAGCTATGTATAATGTAAACCTGCCCTATGATGGGTTTACTTGTTTCTTGTTAACATGGGTGTTATCAGACTCCATACCTAAATGAGTATCTATATACTCATTATAATTTCTCCATTATCCCATTGTGTGCTATGTTGAATCAAATTGATGAACTTCACATAGTGCTTGTACCAAATGCATTGGCTTGATTCTTGATAAATTCACAAACCAAAAAGGTCTAGTAGCTGCATGCGCTATCAATGTTAACCCCAATGGAGATTGCCTGGGCAGGATCTAAGAAAGCCACCATAGTGGTAACCTTGGGATCCGACAACAAACCCCCGATCCTAGCCTTACCTGCTTGTCTGTTCCAAAACCTTTTGACTATAGTACAAATCATTTCAAATTGGACGATTATCGTATCAAATGGTACAATAATCGTAGAATTGCATAAATGGGCCCAAAATTACACATACACACACATATTACTTTTATTATTTATCCTCTTGCTTATAAAACATGAAAAAGGCCCCCCCTATGCTTATCCATTTTTTCTTCTTTTTTAACCTCTCTTGCGATTTTATCATTTTACATCTGATATGTATATTGTATGCATGCTCTCAATTGATAATATCATGATATGCGATAACTTTTCATGGTGTATATTGATGGGAAATGGATTATTGATGAGTTTTTAATTTTTTTGGATTTTTTTTCCTGATGTTTTCGATTGTTTTAAGGAATAAAAAACATGCGATTTACGATATGATTTGTGATGCAATAGGATTTGACCCCTATTATGATATATGATAGATAACGATCTGGACAACATTGTGTGCATGTCTTGTTTAACTGACAGACTGCCATTACCCTGTGAGGCAATTTCTTATTATGCTATCTCGGTTGGGACTTAAAATATTGACATTGTCATGGGTCTAACATGTCAACGGGAAGTGAAATGAATGTAAAATTGGTATTGCACATTTGCTATCCAGAAAGTGCGGGGCAGGGCATCTTGCCTAAAATAGCGTCAACGTGATGCGGCATAAGCCTTGGTGCTAATTCTCGAGTGCTCTTGAGAGAGGTTGCTTATTGGATGCCGTTAAGCATTGGAGCAGTGAGAAGGGGGCAAAGAGCTTGTTCTTGAATTGTAGTCCTTGGACAAAGAGAGGAATAGCACAAGTGTTTGAAATGAAGACCCAAAGGGTTCTTATAGTTGAGGGGGGAGTGGTTTCCTGCTCACAAATGATGATTATTTCCCGTTGAAAAATGGTTATGGACACCTGTTACGTTGCTATTGGATGAGTGTTGCAAATTTCTGTCGAATGAAAGTCCAAAGTGCCGAGTGATAGACAGGCTTTGCATCTCAGGGTGTGCAGGCCTTGCACCATCCTGTAAGAATGAGTGCAAGCTGTTTTCTTGCCTAGTGTGCTTTTTGTCATCTTGTGCATATAAGGAGATGGTTTCACACCAATGCTCAGTAATGTGCAAGAAGCGGACTAGAGTGCTGTGCTTGCAAAGGATGGCTTCACACAAACGCTTGGAGGTTTGCGCAAGCTGAAGAAACAAATGTGGCTTACCATGTTAATGATCTCGTCCCAGCAGCCTTTCTTTGGTGTGCCATGCCTTTAGTCTGGCACGATGGTTTAATACCTCAACAAGCACAAATGTTAATCATGCCTAGCTTGTCACATGTTGACCAGTTGATGAGGATTGATGCCTTTGGTCAAAAAGTCAGCAAGCTAATCTTCTAATTTTTCTGATAGGACATGCAAACTACTTGAGAAGACACATTTTCACAAAGGAAATGATAGTTGAATTTGATATGTTAGTATGCTCATTGTAAATTGGATTGGAAGAAATTTGAATAGCAGCCAAATTATTACAACGAAGCGTTATAAGAAGAGACATGAATGCTCAGCTCAGTTAATAATGACTTCAATATAAAAGATCATGGACCCAATGAGGCATGGCTCGACACTCATCCTTGGGACTAGAACGGGCCAAAATAGGTTGCCCTTTACTTTTCCACATAACTAGATTTCCACCCACCAAAGTACAATAACATGCAGTTGACTGTCTATTAGTGAGAGATCCAACCAAATCTACATTTGTATATGCCTCAACTTGATTATGGTAATGCTTGGAGTAGAAAATTCCTCCTCTACATGTACACTTTCCAAAGATCCCCATGGAGAAATGCATTTTGTTTCTTCATCTAGGTGATGCAAGGGTCTCGAAGATTCCCATGGGTTACTTAAGTACATGGTGTGGGAATGAGTACACAGTTCTCTACTTCCTTTAATAAATGATACGTCAGGGTAGGATCATGTTGGTTGTCCTAGTACACACACTAGGTATATGTAATACAATCGTATATGTGAATCTATGCTGTAGACTTGTAGTTTATATATGAAGAATGTATGTTCATTGTAGATCTTGCATGGATAGTATTATTGTATACACTTCCTATTACATAAATCGAAGTATAAATCTCATCATCATGAATCCTATTCCACTACTCCTAAAAAGCATGGGTGGCAATGGGCCGGGCTTGGGTCAGACCAGGCTAGGCAGTAGGCACATGCCCAGCTTGACACTTAAGATCAAAGGCCTGAGCCTGGTTTCAACCTGTCATGGGTGATGGGCCTAGCATACAAGCCCAAGCTTGAGCCTTAAAAAAAAATGGTTGGTGCTTGGCCTAGGCCAAAATTGATAAAAGCCTTATTCCCCACTTGAATATTCCTAATCTATCCATTGAATCAACTGGGCCACATATGCACAAAGAATCGACCTTCTAGAGGAATGAAACTGATAGTCTACATTCAAAATGAAGCAAACTATGGCATCGCATACTTAGATGGGAGGTTATGCCATCGCATACTTAGATGGCATAACCGCATAACTATGGCTTATGCAATCGCATACTTCTATATGCGACCGCATAAGCCCCAAAGGCACAATAACCTCATATGCCACCAGGGTGGTCCATTGGTCCAAAATGGCATATGTCATGGTATAATCACTTTTGTGATCGCATATAACAACATTGGGCACATGTCCTGTTGAGTGTGGAGACAGCCACACATGTCAATGGTCGGGTGCCCGGACGATCTGATGACCGGGCGCCCGATATTCAGATAATTTGGGTCATAGGCTGCTGGACCGTTATGTGAACGGCCGGGCGCCCGGAGGTCAAAGTGACCGGGCGCCCGATATTCACCTTCTTTTGGCATCAGTCCACTGGACTGTTTTATGAGCAGCCGGGCGCCCGGCGGTCAAAGTGACCGGGCGCCCGATAATACCCTGAATTATGCCTTTTGGTTGCTGGACGTTTTTTGTATTGGCCGGGCGCCCGACCCAGTTACGTCCGGGCGCCCGACCAGCCGCGGGCTTAAGACGCGGGTTTCCTATTTTGTGTTCTAATTGCGGGGTTTACTATATAAAGGGATGTAAACCGGGATTAGGAAAAGGGATTAGGGCTTCTATACGTCCAAGGTGAGAAAAATGCAAGAAGATTAGCAAAAGGACCATCTCTGTGTATGGAGCATAGGAGAAGGTAAGTGCATTGCTTGTAACTTCGTTTTTCTTCATAGTGAAGTTTGCACCCGTGGTTTTTTACCCTTGTTGGGGTTTTTCCACGTAAATCTCTGTCTTGTGGAATGTTGATTTGTGTGATTCTTTTCTAGTTATTATTTTCTTCCTGTTTATCGTTTGTGGGTGAGACCGGAGATTGGATCTCGGTTCACCGGCATTGTTGGCGTGCTGCACAACAACTGGTATCAGAGCTATTGGTTTAGTTCAACTGGGAGCGATGGCGAAAGATGGAAAAACTAAAATTGAGAAGTTTAATGGTTCAAACTTTGCCTTCTAGAAGATGCAGATGGAGGATTATCTGTATCAGAAGGACCTCTACATTCCTCTGGAAGGAAAAGAGAAGAAACCAGAGAAGATGACAGATGATGAATGGGCTTTAATGGATCGGAAGGCTTTAGGAACGATCCGACTCTCTTTGTTTAAGAGCGTCGCCTTCAATATATCCAAAGTAAAGACCACAAAAGAATTGATGCAGGCTTTGGCTACGATGTATGAGAAACCCTCGGCATCAAATAAGGTTTATCTTATAAAACGGCTATTCAACATGAAGATGTCAGGTGGTGGGGGCGTGGCTGAACATCTTAACGAGTTCAATACAGTCACGAGCCAATTGGAATCCGTTGGCATCACTTTTGATGACGAGGTCAGGGCACTATTGATCTTGTCCAGTTTGCCAGACAGTTGGGATGGTTTGGTGATTGCCGTGAGCAATTCTTCAGGATCTACGAAGTTGAAATTCGATGATGTGGCCGTTCTAATTCTAAGCGAAGAATCTAGAAGGAAGGCATCAGGAACTTCAGGGGATTGAGGAAATGCTCTAAACGTTGAAGGAAGAGGAAGATCTTCAAACAAAGGAGGCAATAAACACGGGCGTTCTAAGTCAATGAATAAGTCCAAGGGACCGAAAGACAAGGACGGGTGTTGGCATTGCGGGAAGAAGGGGCACATGAAGTGTGATTGTAGGGCGCTTAAGAAACAAGAAGGAAGCTCTCAAGGTGGGAAGGATTCAGTGAATCTATCTGAGGAGAGTGACACAGAAGCGTTGATCTTGTCTCTTGATGCGTGTAATGAGTTTTGGGTTATAGATTCGGGTGCTTCGTTTCATGCCACTTCATCAAAAGAAGTTCTTCGTGATTATGTCTCAGGTACCTGGGTGATGATGAGCCATGCAGTATTGTTGGAAAAGGAGACGTTCATTTAAGTCAGAAAGACGGAACGGTCTTGAAGCTGAAGGATGTCAGACATGCACCGAGTTTGAGACGGAATCTGATCTCAGTGGGGCAGTTGGCCGATACCGGATATGTGACGACATTCACGAGCGATGCATGGAAGGTCACAAAAGGTGCCTTGGTTATATCTCGAGGCAAGAAGGAAGGTACTTTGTATGTGACTTCCGGATCGTATAGTTCACTCGCAGTTGCATTAACTGGAATGAACGGGCAGTTATGGCATCAGAGGTTGGGACATATGAGTGAGAAAGGGATGAAAGTGCCATTGTCAAAGGGGAAGCTACCAGGGTTGAAGGCAATCGATCTGGAATTCTGCGAGGACTGCGTGTATGGCAAGCAGGAGAAAGTTAGCTTCAAGAAGACAGGACGCACTCCAAAGACGCATCTATTGGAGCTTGTACACACTGATGTGTGGGGACCGGCACAGGTATCATCTTTTGGTGGCTCACGTTACTTTGTTTCTTTTATTGATGATGCTAGTAGAAAACTGTAGGTCTACTTCTTAAAACACAAATTAGATGTATTCGATGTATTTAAGAAGTAGAAGGTTATGGTAGAAAATGAGACCGGTAAAACTGTGAAGTGTCTCAGATCGGATAATGGGGGAGAATACTGTGACAAGAGATTTGAGGAGTATTGTGCAGCAAATGGAATCAAACATCAGAAAATGATTCCAGGGACACCGCAGCAGAACGGTGTGGCTGAGCGCATTAACAGGACCATCCTTGAGCGCACTAGAAGCATGAGACTACATGCAGGGTTGCTGAAGACCTTTTGGGCAGATGCTGTGAATACTGCCGTATATCTCATCAATAGAAGTCCCTCAGCACCATTGGATGGTGGGCTACCAAAAGAAACATGGACTGGAAAAGAAGTGAACCTTGCACATCTCAGAGTGTTTGGTTGCACCTCTTATGTTCACATTGATGCAGAGCACAGAAACAAGCTGAATGCGAAGTCCAGAAGGTGCACATTTATAAGCTACGGGCAGAATGATTTTGGCTACAGGTTTTGAGATATTGAGAACTGAAAAATCATCAGAAGCAAGGATGTAGTCTTCAATGAAAAAGTGATACATAAGGACAGTGTGCAGCAAAAGCAGAACAAGGCCGATGAGAAGGAATTCGTAGAGTTGGAAGAGTTACCGGACACAGGTGTTACAGTGCCACAGGATGAGCATGCACAGGAGCATGATGAGGCAGAGCCGCAGACACCGGTTGTGAGGAGGTCTACTCGGGAGAGGAGACCCAAGGTCTGATATTCACCTTCCTTACATTATCTACTGCTGACAGATAATGGTGAGCCAGAGTGTTTTGAAGAGGCGTTACGGTCAGATATGCGGGTTAAGTGGGAGCAAGCCATGGAAGATGAGATGGACTCTCTTGAGTCTAATCGTACGTGGGAGCTAGTCACTCTACCCAAGGGCAAGAAAGCTCTTCATAACAAGTGGGTTTACTGACTGAAGGAGGAGCACGATGTTTCGAAACGACACAAGGCTAGACTGGTTGTGAAAGGGTTCCAACAAAAGGCGAGTATCGATTTCACAGAGATATTTTCACATGTGGTGAAGATGTCTATGATTCGCATGGTCTTAAGTATAGTGGCTACAGAGGACTTACATTTAGAGCAGCTAGATGTTAAGACAACCTTTCTTTATGGAGACCTTGAAGAAGAGATATATATGCATCAGCCGACAGGATACGTGGCACCAGGAAATGAGAACAAGGTGTGTAGACTGAAGAAGAGTCTGTATGGTCTGAAGCAAGCCCCAAGGCAGTGGTACAAGAAGTTCGATAGTTTCATGTCGGGAAACGGGTACAGGAGATGTCATGTAGACCACTGTTGCTACTTGAAGAAGTTTGATACGTCGTATATCATTCTTCTTCTGTATGTTGATGATATGCTTGTGGCCGGATCAAGCATGAAGGACATCTCAGATCTCAAAAGACAACTGTCTAGAGAGTTTGCCATGAAGGATTTAGGAGCTGCAAAACAAATCCTAGGCATGAGGATAAAGCGTGACAGGGAAAACAAAAAGTTAGTTTTTTCACAGGCAGAGTATATAGCCAAGGTACTTGATCGATTCAGCATGGGAGGTGCTAAGCCGGTTAGCACTCCATTAGCCAACCACTTCAAGCTTTCTAAGGAGCAAGGAGCTAAAACGCAGGAGGAACAGGACTACATGGCCAAAGTCCCTTATGCGTCAGCCATAGGGAGCTTCATGTATGCTATGGTTAGCACGAGGCCAGATATTGCTCAAGCAGTGGGAGTTGTTAGCAAGTACATGAACAACCCCGGGAAAGAACATTGGGAAGCTGTGAAGTGGATCCTCAGATACCTGGTAGGTACTGTGGATGTAGGGCTATGTTATGGAGGATCGGAAATCAAGCTACAAGGCTACGTCGACTCAGATTTGGCAGGGGATATCGACAGCAGAAGGAGTACTACAGGGTATGTCTTTACCCTGGGTAGTGCTGCAGTCAGTTGGATCTCTCAGTTACAGAAAATAGTATCCATCAGTACAACGGAAGCAGAATATGTTGCAGCTACAGAAGCATGTAAGGAGATGGTGTGGATGCAAGGTTTTATGGAAGAGTTGGGGAAGAAGCAAGCAGATTGCAAGCTGTACAGTGATAGTCAGAGTGCAATACACTTGGCTAAGAATTCAGCCTTTCATTCAAGGACCAAGCATAGTGACATCAGATATCACTTCATACGTTCGTTACTGGAAGATGGATCGATTGCTCTGGAGAAGATTCATACAAGTGAGAATCCTGCAGATATGTTGACCAAGGCGGTCACACGGGAGAAGCTGAAGCTCTGTTCAGCTTTGATTGGTCTTTAAGCTTGAAGATTGGGAGGTGGTGCACTCCGGATGTAGAAGACGAAGGATCAGGTGGTGATTGTCTCCAAGTGGGAGATTGTTGAGTGTGGAGACAGCCACACATGTCAATGGTCGGGCGCCCGGACGGTCTGATGACCGGGCGCTCGATATTCAGATAATTTGGGCCATAGGCTGCTGGACCGTTTTATGAACGGCCGGGCGCCCGGAGGTCAAAGTGACCAGGCGCCCGATATTCACATTCTTTTGGCATCAGTCCACTGGACTATTTTATGAGCAGCCAGGCGCCCGATAATACCCTGAATTATGCCTTTTGGTTGCTGGACGTTTTTTGTATTGGCCGGGCGCCCGACCCAGTTATGTCCAAGCGCCCGACCAGACGCGGGTTTCCTATTTTGTGTTCTAATTGCGGGGTTTACTATATAAAGGGATGTAAACCGGGATTAGGAAAAGGGCTTAGGGCTTCTATACGTCCAAGGTGAGAAAAAGGCGAGAAGATTAGCAAAATGACCATCTCTGTGCATGGAGCATAGGAGAAGGTAAGTGCATTGCTTGTAACTTTGTTTTTCTTCATAGTGAAGTTTGCACCCGTGGTTTTTTACCCTTGTTGGGGTTTTTCCACATAAATCTCTGTCTTGTGGAATGTTGGTTTGTGTGATTCTTTTATAGTTATTATTTTCTTTCTGTTTATCGTTTGTGGGTGAGACCGGAGATTGGATCTCGGTTCACCGGCGTTGTTGGCGTGCTGCGCAACATGTCCAACCCATCTGTCAATCAAGCTTCAGGTCCATTCCTGACTCATATCAGGCTGGGACCAAGACCTGATGGGTCAGCTTGGAGCTTGGGTGCAACTCAGTCCTCTGGGGAGTCGAGTTGTCCAGGATTTCATCATGTGAACTGCACAAGAAGTTCACATAAGAAGTTTTTGCTCTCTCTCTCTCTCTCTCTCTCTCTCTCTCTCATCCTTGGCTGCATTGCAGTAATAATGTTCATGAGCTTGTATTAGATACATTGGGTTTTACTGTTTTAAATTGGTGAAGGTGATTTGTCTGTTCAATCATTAAACTCAAAACAGTAGAAGGATTTTTTTATTTTTTTTGTACTTGCTTTTGTGCTGATCCTGAATTTACATATGCCTCTACATAGGATTTGCAAGCAGTTGTTTTAAAGATGAACTCAGTCCTCTGCAAGAGAGAGAAACCAGTTGGAGGCAACTCGTTCAACCCAGACGAAATTGCGTCGCTGGAATTGGGTATGTTCCCCTCATGAGCAACGTTTCTCTTTCCTTTTTGTTCTGCCTTTTTTTCTCTCTCATAGAAACGACTTCAGCTTTGCCTTGGTTCGACTCTTCTGGGGTACTGAGTCCGAACTGAGTGTCTACATTAGTCTTGTGAGAATGGTCCAGGGCGATAGTGTCAAGTCATTTACAGTGGACCCCCCTGAATATTTTGGACATTTGGATGCTGGGCCCACCCACTGTGGATTGCTATAGGCCCTTAAATCCCCCTGGTCGTGTGATCATCATAGCCATCAGCCTGACAGTCAATTCTGCAGGCTCTTCATCATCTGGTGTCAAGTCCTTTGTACTATATTGTGGACCACACTGGATCATTGCCCCATTGACCTGTTTGTCCACTCGAAGGCTCCACCTGGTTTTCAATAATTAAATGAAAAATATTTTTAGTTACAAATATTGTAGTTATTTTAAAGAGAATTTAACAAAAAAAAAAAACTGGCTAAATAATGTGAATTTTACCTTTCAATACCTTTTTCAAAAGGTTTTCAAAAAGTTATCTCATTAATTGATATTATTATCATTCCGCTATCTTAGTTACATTTGTTAATGGTGGTTTGGGTGGGGCGAGCAAATGGGTCAGTTGCCTGGGTGGGCTCCACCATGATGTTTATATAAAATTCACCTTGACCATCAGGTGTGTCACCTCATTTTAGGCCAAGGGCCCAAAAATTGCCCCCATCAATGATTGAGGTGGACCACATGATTAGAAACAGTGTACGGGATGACGATCACCCTCCAAACTGTTTCCCTTAGTATAGTCCACTTGAATCATGAATGCACCTAATTTTTAGGCCCCCAACTCTAAATTTTGGTGTGGTATCTAATGGTTGGAGTGGATTTCATATGATCATCTTGGTGGCCCTATAAATATCAAGGTGTACGCCCCTCTCTCAACTGTTTTCATTGGTGTGGCTCACCTGAACCATAAGTCAGCCAGCTTTTTTTTTTTTTTTTGGCTCTGGGCCTATTCTAGGTTTATGCATCTAATGGTTGGAGTGGATTTTGCATACACTAATGGTGGGCCTTGGAAAAATAGAGTCTAGGTCCACTCCAATTGTGCTGGGCTCTCGCACTGCGCACAGACCATTTAGAAAAAGAAAGGAAAAAAAAAATGAGATGCCCTTCTTGATTACGACGGGGCCCATTGTGAAGTTTATGTAAGATCTACTCTGACCATTAGATATTTAGTTCCATATCAAGCTCACAAACAAAAAATTAAACACTTGTGATTTTAGTGGGCCACATTGAAGGATACAATTGGGAGAGATGTCCACCCTTAAATATTAATTCTTAATTTTTACAGGGATCACTTTGATAATTATTCAAAATCCACTCCAACTATTAGATTTTACTAACTGTCCCATCTGTGATTCATGTGGGCTATGTCAATGGAAAAAATATGGAGAATGAGCCTTCCCCTATATACTGTTTCCAATCATTTGGTCTGCATGATTCATGGAGCTGATTTTTAGGCCCTTGGCCTACCATCATGGTGGGGCCCACCTGAGTCACCAACCCAATTTTGCTTGCACGGCAGGACAAAAAGTAGTGGACGGATAATCATATCCATTAGTTTTTTTTTTTTTTGGGGGCAGAATTTCTTATTTTAAATTATAATATATATAAAGATGCATCACGTTAGCTTACACTGTTGCTGGGCAGATGTGGTGCCCACTTAGGTGTGTGAACACCATCCAACCTGACCCAAAGTGGCCGCAGTTGTCATCTGGACGATCAGTCTGTTAAGCCTTAAAATGGATGGCCCACGCCCCAAAAATTCTCCCTGAGTGGAAGAATCCAGCCACTAATCTTGGGACCTTTTATGGGTTGCTCTATTTTTAGCCGGGTCACTAATTTAAAGACAGGGATTGGTCTTTATTTGGGGCATGATTCACTTGGAGTGGGGCCCAACAGAGCAATTGTCTTAGACCAAACCATATGGGCTCCAGTGGCACGTAATGAAAAGGGCGCGGATTAGGTGAGACCCCGGATCCACATAGGTGGGTCGGACCCCCGACTGTGGGGCTCACAGTGATGTATTTGTCTTAAATCCACACCGTCCAACTATTTTGAAAGCTCGTTTTAGGGCATGATCTAAAAGATGAAGCTGACTCAAATCTGAAGTGGACCACACCAGAGGAAACATTCGTGATTGAATCCCCACCATTAAAAATTTCTTGTATTCTATCGGAATGTTTATTTGCCATCCAACCTGTTGATAAGGTCACAAACACCTAGATGAAGAGACCACACAAATATCATCTTGATCTAAAGCTTTTGTGGCCTGCAAGAAGTTTTTAATGGTCAATCATCACTGTTTCCTGTACTATGGCCCATCTAGGATTTAGAACTGCTTCATTTTTTGGATCATGCCCTAAAATGAGCTTTCAATACGGATGCACGGCGTGGATGTAGTCACATACATCACGCTAGGCCCCACAGTCAGGGGTCCCACCCACCTCGGTGGATCCGGGGTCTCACCTAATGAAAAGTACCCTTACCAAATAATCCCTCCAAAGCATCCGGTGTGACATCCTTTTTTTTTTTTTGCATTTTCTTTTCTTCTTATTTTTTATGGAGGGCGAGAAGAATGACACGTGTCTTTCGTGGCAGGGCCGAAGGGCAGGTCTTATTTGCTGATGCTCTTGCGAATGAATAGGTTGGTTGTCGAGACCCTTGAAGGCTCCATCTCCTATCGTGTTACTGATGACACGTGTAAGTAAAGAGGGCCACATAGAAAAGAGGCACACGTGTGCATGATCTGGACTGTTCATCAGGTGATCCCAACACTTCAAAATGATATTTACATCATATGAGACGTAAATGATCATTAGGTGGGCCACACTCACAAAAACAAAAATAACCGAAGGCTACACGTGATCATACCCACCCAATTCTATATGGCATAGAATCTCCACTGTAGATTGTATATATGAAGTTTGGCTGTATATTTGAATGACCCAGGTATTGAACATCCTGATAATATTTTTACACGTATATGATTTTTACCATTTAAATGGTGGTAAATTCACAATGATTACTTTTCATACCTAAAGGAGGTAAGTGTGCTGGAGAATGGAGATTGCACGAGGATTAACTGCATTAAATCCATGGGACCCACCCTGATGTGTCTCTGATCCATGCTGTCCATTTATTTTAACAGCTGATTTTAGAGGATGAGCCAAAAATGAAGCAAATTGTAAGCTCAAGTGGGCCACAACTTACGAACAAGGGGGTAATGATATCCACCGTTAAAAGCTGAAATTTATACAGGGACCACAGTGAAGTATATCTGTCATCCACAACCTATTCATCAGAGGTAGGCCTGGCAACGGGTCGTGTTGAACTATGTTTGTGTCGTGTTGTGTAAAAAATTTGCTCAATTTAGAATAAATGGACAGCATGGATCAAGATAGTTAACGGGTTGAAATCTAAAAATCCAAACCCATTCGTTAAATTAATTTAACGGGTTACCCATCAGGCCAGTCTACACATCAGTCTAACCCAACATAAAGCTGTGATCTACCTAGTGGGCCCATTCTATCACCGGAAACGATAGAATTCACTAGTGAGACGAGGAGAAATCACATGTACATTGCAATATTGCATATAGTGGAGTGCCGAGGTTCACAAGTGGGCCATGGTTTGGTGATTTAGACCATTATGTTAATGGATTAAACAGGTTTGCGGGTGAAACATTGACCCGACCCGTTAGTGACCCAACTCGATAAGGTCGGACCTGAACAATGGTTTTATCTTACGTTCTCAGCAGACCATTATATGATTTTGACTCTGAAACTTTTTTTTTTTTGTTTTGTTTAGTACGCACTTCCCACTGTCAGTACTCACCCACACACGTTGGGATTCGATGCCTAGACCTTCTGTGTTGAGACTGGGTTATCTTCACTCAGTCTACCACTTGAGCACATTCAACAGGAAAAACAAAAAATCCAATTTGGGTGGATGGATTTTCATTTCATCCAAATTGGTCCCCATCAAATCAACGGTTTGGAACACCTAAATATGGGCTAACTTGCACATATCACAAGGCCATCGGATACTAGGCATACTTATCCTTGGCACAGGCTCTAAAGTTCTAAAATAGGCCGAGTGCTGCACGCAATCCCATACATGCCAATATAAAAGCTCCATCGTGAAGCCCATTCTAGGACATGGTCCTAAAAAACAGTAAAGATTTCTCGGAGAAAATGATGACTTTGCAATTTCAGTGGGGGCAGCAGATTGGGTGTTACCCTGACCGTGTGGGGCCCACCTTGATGAATATGTTGTATATCTAAGTATCCATTCGTTTTTTCAGCTCATTTTAGGATGAGATCCCAAATTTTAATTAAAATCTCAGGTGGACCATACCACTGGAAACAAGAAACAATGCCGAATGACCCATTAAAGACTTTTTTTGTGCAACAAAAGTTTTGAATCAGCTTGATCTTTATATTTTCCATTCGTCCAGGTCTGCTTGACCTTATTAAGGGGTTGTATGGCAAATAAACATGACGGTGGGCATTCAATCACCACAGATTTCCTGTGGTGTGGTCCATCTGTGACTTAGATTTGCTTACTTTGTAGGACCGTACTAGAATGGACTGGAAAAACAGATGAATGGCATGGAAATACAGCACAAGGTGTTAGCCCTGAACCATGCGGCTCACCTGGATGTATCAATGCTGTCTATTTATTTTTTCCACTCATTTAAGGGCATGATCCGAAAAATGAAGCACTTCCAAATTTCAGTGCGGGTGGATGCCTGACATGCCCACAGGATCTGTGCGTCCTCTAAATTAGAAGCGGATTGTGTAGGAGGGCCTCCCCGCATTGCGGCATGGTGTGGATAATCTGTGGAGGACACCATGTTGCATGAAGGGAAAACACAAATATCAGCTTCAACGAAAAACTTCTGTCGCCCCTAAAAAGTATCTTATGCTGTCCACTTGAGCTTTAGATATACTTCAATTTTGATCTCATGCGGAAAAAGGATTGAACAGTGTAAATAAAACACATACATCACGATGGGTCCACCTAGAGTCTCCACACCATGGCAAGGGATGGTGAGTGGGCTGAGATGTGCTGGGTGGATAGTTGTGTAAATGGGCTCTCTGCCGGAGTGAGGTGCTGTTCATGAGCTTACTACATAGGCATGAGCCAGTTCGCCGGCTATCCACAGCAGGCCCAAGTTAGTCAGGTAGGTTGGGCTATTTCTCACACATCAACTAGCATGTTCAAGCAGCTTGGCCCACCTTAACATAAAGCGTTGGATGATCTTATCAAGTTTATGAATTATTTAGGCGGGCCATCATACATGCTCAAATCCATGATAGAAAACTGGCGAAATGGTGGGAAGCTCATTTCATAGCTGGGGGCTATGATGATGAGCTATGAGCATCCATGAAGGAAACCAGATGGAGAGCACCAAAGAAATACACGCTGTTGATGTCGATAATGTGGAAATTTATCTCACAGCCAGAGTATCATATGCATGTTTAGATACATGGAATCCAAGCCAGAAGGCGGTACAAGACAACAACCATCTAATATATTTCCAAGTTTTGAGTTCTTGTTCGGATTGAAGGTGAGATTCTATAGAAAGCAATATAATAATGATAATAATATTATATTAATAATAATAGGTGGAAATCTCATTTTGCTCTCACAATATTCACCTAGTCTCCTGTGTCAAGAATTCTATCTAGGAAAAGGTGAAATGATTACTTGGTTGAATCCACCCTTTTCCTATGCCATCCCATCCCAGCCCAGTGTGCTAGTACTGGAAAAGCTGAGCCCCCCAACATGACGTATGCCGCTCATCCAGTTTAACAGCTCATATTAGAGCATGAGCTCAAAAAAATGAGGCAGATCCAAATCTTGGGTGGACCACATAGGAAACAGTCGGTGATTGAACACCCACCATTAAAAACTTCTTGAGGGCTACAAGAGTTTTGGATCAAGCTGATATTTGTACTTTCTCTTCATCCAAGTCTGTGACCAAATCAACAGGTTGGATGGCAACTGAACATTACAGTGGGCCAAGGAAGTTTTTTTTATTGTGTTCAATCACCATGTTTCTTGTGGTGTGGTCCACTCATGCCCTAAAATGATCTGACAAAATGGATGGACTGTAGATAAAACACACACATCATGGTGGAGCCCACACCCTTTCCAGTCCGTCAGTGCTATGTGCCACTCCAGGCAATCCAAGTCCATACATACAACCCAAATTGTCACATCAAAGGAGAGCTCTTTTCCTCTGAGACATGGACTCTATGCTTACAAGACATGGCCCTGCGAGGCAAGAGCAAATGGCCTGGCTACTCCTCACGCCAGGCTAGAAAGGATAAGACAAATTGTACTTTCTAAAGTAGTGGAGAGGAAGATACTTCAACTTCACTCTTCGTAAGTCACTAATTTAACTAGTTACAATTATTTCTTTTTCAATTTTCACTTTTCCTAAATATCACAATTTCATGGTATCTTGCACAAAATCAGACTTATTAATCATGGAATCTCATGAAATTGACTGATATTTGCAGCAGCCAAATACAAGAGCTAAACATGCACGACTACTTGAAACTTAGCAACCAACTATTCTCATGAATCTGTGTTGGGTCTAGGTCTAGGTCTAGGTCTAGGTCTAGGTCTAGGTCTAGGTCCGAGTTTGAGGTTTGCAGCTAATTGGAAAGACAGCCTACATTCCAACATTCAGGTCTTGGGTCCGAGCACATCTTACCTACCAAAAATAAATTATAATATCAAACCTATTAAAAAAAGTGCAAGTTGATTGGCTTGTTCTGAGCTTCTGAACCTTATCTATTTAGTAATCCCATATATAACTTAAAGACCCAAATTGGCAAATTCTGAACAAAGACCTGCTTAAAGTAAGGTCTGGTCCAATGCCTTAATTATCACTGGCCCATGCACTGAATTATTCCTCTTGTTGCAAACAGAAGGTATAATGATTTTGCTTCTTTGGTTGTCTTTCCCTCCCACTCTTCCAACCCAACAATTTTTTTTAAACATAAACTTCTCGGTGCATGGGGTCATTCCAAATTGGGTCCAATTGTATCAACTGTTTGGATAAACTAACCATGTGTAACAATTTGCTCCACCACCTCTTCCATTTACTGGAATGGAGAATCACAGACACTTGTGCATGACAGCAAAGTACCCATCGAACTCTGTAATTGTGACTCAAATAAGTGGACTCCGGATCTCATTACTCACAATGAAAAACAAATGAAAGCAATTGACAGAAAGAGGGAGGTGCATGTGGCAATGTAATCTCAAAAATGCAAGCTAAAGACGGTAATTTCTTTTACACAAGTATCCCTAAAAGCTCCCCAGAAACAGTGGCACCAAACATTTTTAATTATACAGCCCCCGTCTCCTTAGCACAGCTTTAAAAGATTAAAAACAAAAAGAGAAAAAAAAAAAAAAAAAAGGGCGAGAAAATGTCAAAAGAGAAACAACCCAACTAGCTATATACCCTGTATACATCCCCCTACTCCAAAATCTTCTTATGTACTAAATTACACTGGAAATGAAGGCAAAGGTGGGGAGAAATGCGGCCAAACCCATGGGGGAGCCTCCATTAGAACCGAAGAAAAAGCTCAAGATAGGGGCTGATGTCATCATCGATAAGAGAAAAAGGCACGCACACACGCATTTCAGCAAGTTATCTCCCCGCCCAACACTAGAAAGAATACACCAAAATCAATAACCAAACCCGGCGACCACCTCAGAGCCTTCTAATTCGTCTTTAGAACGTATTTTTGTTTCCCATGTAGCATTGCCGGAATGGAGATAATCCGGACATCGGATTCGGCCTATACCGTTTTGGAGGTCCGCTGCAAATTTTTTTAGTTGTAGATTTTCACAGGTTTCTCAAATGTGTGACGGTTCTGCAAAAGGAGTCGTCATCGGTCATAAGAGCCATGGATATATGTAGGGAAACATGGGACAGTTCTTCACTTGAATTGGGCCGGATGTTAGTGACATACCATACCTAGGATTCATTCAGCTGAAGGGCAATAACCCACACAACGAAATAAACATTCGGTGGAATCATTTTTTTTTTTTTTCATTCGGTGGAATCCAAATTGAACAGAAACATATTTTGCATTTCTCTTCCAAATGGACGCTAGTTTTGCTTAAGCCAACACGCCCCTCCGCATGTATGCCACACGGAGATTCGAGTGTTTCAGCCTGTACACTCATCAGGCAGGCCACATGCCTATGTTGCATAAAGACCATTGGCAATTATTAAAAGAAAAGACGTCCATCGTTTCATACATGTGTATCCCACCTGATGCCTGGTCATAATTTTTGGGCCAGGTCAGCATGTGTGGCAATATGTGGAGGTGCAGATGGACTCAGCAAAAGCTCTAGATTCTATGTCAGAAGTATCATTTTTTCTAGTAAGAAACTGAAGGTTTCCACAAAGAGACTGAAAGAATGGGACAATAACCAACACATGCCAATCAGAAAGTAAACAATATATATGTGGAGAAGATGAATGAGACATCAGAACTGTTACCTGATTGGCTGCATAAGCCCTTTTTGGAGCACTGTCTGAGTGCTCCAGCCCAAGGTATTGCTCCCAAGCTCCATAAACATCTCGTCTCTGGAGCACAGAAGGGGGTAAAAAAAAAACATCAGGCGGTTTGATTGAATCTCTAAAACTGAATTTAGAAACATGTGACATATAAAACATAGATGTACCTGAAAACGACTAGACACAATGTCAGTGTCTTGAAGATATTCTGGTCGACCCAGCGAAAGGAATGCAAATTTCCACTGATCAAACGTAGAAATAGTTAAGACTTCATGGTAATTTTAGCTTCTATGCAAGCAGGATGAGCATAATGTTTAAGACATAGTATGGAAGGGTATCGTGCTTGGTTGCTTCTTCAAGCATGGTTATGCAAGCTTATTCTTGCAAATGTTGGCCAATCTGACAGGTTGACCCGTGAGTTGCCCAAATTATTAGAAGTGGTGCAGACACAGTGATGGCACAAAAGTCAATGAGTTGACCCATGACCACCATGAACCGACCTTTTTTTTTTTATGCCACACCAAGTGAAAAATTTCTACGACTCACGAAGAGCACAAAATCAACATGATTCTATGAACATTTTAAATGACTGCATAACTCAGCCGAGTCATGTCATGTCACAACGTGTTGTGTGAGGACACATGGAAGTCATACAATATTAATAGTGTTAGAACAATTAAAATCTAACACATGGATTCAAGATGACATAAATGTCCACTCTCTGTCATAAGTAAATATTTAAAACCTAATATTATGATGAGGCTTGAATACATTCCAATGTATTTCAATACGATCAGTCAGGAACTTAGCCTTTAAATCTGATCATCTTACAATGATCTGAACCATTTACATAAGAAGTCTTCACTTTGTACAATTGAGAAACAAATAAAAGCTCTAGGTTGGATTATTTCAACCATTTGATAATTTCACTCTTTAGCTTTGAACATGAACGATCACCACCACCTTTCTACAATCAGAGAGTTGAAATATTCTATCTGAGAATTTTTTACGGGAATCCCTCATCCAAGGGAAGCCCTATAATAAATAGTTTGTGCCATTGAAAAGGGTCAATTCCAATTGCTAGTCCCGATATATCTGATTGTCTTGATCTCCTGGACTTGAGATGGGTTTGTTTGAATTTAAAGGTGGAAATTGTGTGCATGCTTCTGTGCATGCATGTTTTGAAAAGTGCAGCCGATCGATAGATTGGACACAATCATTTACGTTATCTCAAAAATAGATTTTTTTTTTTAAATGAAACTAATTGATGACCATCATCAGGTCATAGCCTGGGCATAGTTCTAGTGACGTGTTAGAGAGTTATGAGCACAAAAGGTATGTTAGAGAGAACACAGCCGCTTTGTAATACCATGTGGATATTGACCATGAGGTATATGTTTTCTTCTTATTTATTTATTTGATATATTGGTTGTGTTTCATTATCTGTATTGTCTGATATTTGAATTATATGGATTCATTTTGGATATAGTTGCATCACTATTGTCCAACAACACGTAGTTCCTATACAGTGGAAAACTATTAGCCATAGTTGTTTTTTTCTAATGTTTTGAGTTTTAAGCATGTTTCTCCTGAAAGTTCCATTGAAAAATTTCATCAGTTTCCCATTGTTTTCGTTAGACTCTGATACATGAGATGTTTTCCCTGTAATACTTATACATGAAATATTTAGTTACCCATCATCCATGCAATACTGATACAGGAAACAAGTTGATGAAATGTTCAAAATAGTCCAATCTAAGATTTTTTTGCTTTTAGGACATCCCCCATCCATGAGAGTCCCACGGAAAAATGATTTGGATCACTGGAACGTATCCCGGATGCAACGAATGTCTTTAAACTACACATACATTGAACAGGAACAACTGGTGTGTGCCTTTAGACCATATATTCTTTCTGTATAATGCAAGGTATTCCATAAAATGTAACAGTGGACGTAACGGCCACAGCCATTACTGTTACGATATGGGCCATAACATGCCAATGCAGTTTTTTTTTTTTTTGGAAAAGGCTTGTTTCGGCCCAGTGACAGACCATTACGGGTCATTCTTTCATTAACAGCCGTTACAAACCGGTAATGCATAACGGTTTATGTGCCGGCCGTTCCATAACCATTTTGGAATACCCTGGTATAATGGTGTCCCATTTAATAACTCAAAAATTGACAAATGAACAAGGGACCATAGACTCATAGTTTTAGGTAGAAACAGGCTTGCTTGATAAACAGTCTCACACTCACATGCACTGACACTTGTTGGATACTTTCCCCTTTATGATTTATTCTTGTAAAAGGTCTCATTTACTTCATAACAGATAAGATCACATGTAAATTCTAAACATAAGCCTATCAGTTTTACAAGTATCCGGAATTTTTACTATTTATATGTTTTTTTTTATAATCCTAAAACAATCTAATTAAGAAAACATGACTCGCCCGAGTCAAATTGTATACATGAAGTCAGTCAAGTTCGAGTCCTGAGTTTGCCAACCTAGAGTTTTGCGCGATGAATAACTGTGATAATTATTTGTTTCTCCACCATTGCTCAGTTATGTAACGTAGGCATGACTCACTGTAAGACATCGTAATACCCAGAATCTCAATCATGGGCATGCTTGTAAGCTCATTATATGGCAATAAAGAGAGAAACAGAAAGCCATACAATAGTTGTGTAAGTTGTGTTTAAGCATGTCAAATGCATCTCTCCTAGTTATGTAGCAAAAAAAAAAAAAAAAGGTTCTGACGTGAAGAACAGAAAATACCTTCGAAAACTCCTCATCTGGAACCTGCAATTTCTTCTGGATACGGACTTTAACCTCAGCTAAAGTCTCCCCCTCATGGATGATCAAGAAGAAGGGCTCCCCAAAATTCTGAACCTGCTGTTGAGATTGGAAGTTGAAGCAGAATTAATATATTATACAAACTAGAACAGAAGAATCTACCAGTACCTGCTGTAGGTGAAATAGATTACTGTGTAATAGAATATCATTTTAGTCCTACCATCTGATTCTGAGCAGCATCTTTTGTGAAGTGGTAAACATGAATCAATCGATCCTGAGGGCCAAGGTTTTTCTCTTCTTCTGGGATCTGCAGCAATGAACAAGGATCAGAACACATACAAAGCTCAATTGCGCAAAAAGATAAACACCAATGTTTTTAAACTAATATAATCTCCAATTTGATCCTCTGCTGCAATAAACAAGGCTCAGAACATGTTCGAAGCTCGATTGCGCAGAAAGATATTCACCAATGGTTTTAAAATAATATAATCTCGATTTGATCCTCTGCGGCAATGAACAAGGCCCATAACACGTTTGAAGCTCAACTGTGCAGAAAGATAATCACTAATGTTTTTAAATAATATGATCTCCCATTTGATCCTTTTGATTGATATAAATACAAAAAATACGATTCACAATTCAGTTCCTATATTACTTTGTTAAAAATCATGCATAAAAACGTGAGATTCATTTAAAACTGGACAAAGTATTTCATGACCACTGATTTTAGGACTAACAAGTAACATGCTATCACAGACTTCTTCCTAATGTTGGATTGGTCCAAGAGCTCTATACAGTGAAGTACAAGATGGAATTCCATGAACTGATAGAACTGGGGAACATGAAGTGGATGTTCTCTTTGGCATGTAATATGGGTATGGATCTTCAACCTCAATGTAATCATCCAACTTAGTAAGCAATTCACCTCCTTCATTTGGATTAAAATATGCTTGATTTCATTATGCTGTAGCAAACCATTTTACAATTCTATGAATTAATTTCAATTTTTGTAACTCTGGCTATTAATTCACAAACTGACACCACAAAGGACTTGGCTATTATGATGACGGCTATCACTTTGCAAAACCAAGAGATGTAGCATTGCTTATTGTGCCATAAATTAGATAGTCAGGGCAAAGCATTCTAGTTACGCATCCCTATGCTACAAATTAGAAGAACGTTTGAGCCCTAGCTCAATCGGAAGGTGTTGTTCGCTCCAACATTGAGGTCTTAGGTTCTGGCCCAGGTTACCTCCAAGAAAAAAACATAGATAGTGCACCCATCTAATCAGATCTTGGCAACCTAAAATCCAGACAATAGGTTGTGACATCGAGACAAAGCATATGCCCAAAATTGCTAGTCTATAAACAAAATATTGCTCAATTAATAACTTACCTCCTCTGCACGCAATGTCCAGTATTGATCATTTATATTCTCAATCTTTTCACTTGGTGGAAAAATCTGTAGAGGAGTGATTGAACCATTGAGGACTTACTAAATACCAACAAAGATAATACTTGAAAGGATGTAAGATAAAATTTGTAAACTCTAATCGCAGCCAACCCAAAGGGTTAATTGGTAAGAACTAAGACAATTCCAATCATATAAACTAACATTCTCCCAGTTGATTCATACTTTCCTTCTGAAACAAAAACTGCCAAGACTCAAAAGGAAGATGTGAGTTGCCTTGAAGCAGCTGTTTGAAGGGGACCGAGTACAACTAGGCTTAGAAAATCCCGAACCAAAGCAAAGTATTTCTGGTCATTGCCAAAATCAGTTCACAAGAGGATGCCAATTAACTTTAACCACTGGCTAACAAATTTCCAAAATACAAACATGCATACCTTGTAGATCTTGTGATAGAAAACCTCAAGCAGTCGAAGCTCAGCATTAGGATGAGACAGCTCAACCTATTGCAGAATGCATGAGAGAGTAAGTTGATTTTCTTCCAAGGGCACCAAAATAGCAGCAGTCAATCAGCCAATACATGAGAACCATCCCGATTGCATATCAACTGGGTTTTCAAAAACTCCTAGCTTAGAAAAGCAATTTTCCTCTATTGAGAAAGAGTGGGATAATGGGCTCGCATTAAGGAAACCTTGAAGAAGACAAGGACCACATCAACTAGAAGTGAACAAACAGTTGCAGAAATTAACCTTGGTTTTCAAGTCGTTGATTACATCCCCTACAGTGCTCTGTTTGGGCAATCTAATAGTGTGAATTACCACCTGAAAAGAAAGCAAAAGACACCTAAGTTTGTACTCGATCCAGAATTAGATGGCTCCCATGGTTTGGGATCTCACCTCATCCTTTGTGGAGTGATGGAAAGCAACTTTCAGAGTTTTCAAGCCTTGCAATTCGGGCAAAGGAATGTCCAACACTTCATAATACAAGATATCGGAAGTCTGCACCAAAAGAAATGAACTTGGAAATTTCCAGTCATTAATGAGATATTATTGGATATAACTTCTCAGATATAGACTTATAGTAGATGACCAAAACAGTAAGATGAGAGGAAGGCACTGTGATGGACAACCTGGTTGTAGTGGACCAGCATGTCAGACAGATGCTCAACACCCCGGAACTTGATGGGTTGGGGCTTAGGCTGTTGAGAGTAACAGTTGTGAGAAGTAAGCCTAATTTTTGTTGGATCATCCAAGCCAAGTTGGCGAGCAACTCTCTCCACAACATCATCATAGGTGAAAAGCTTTGACCTGGATATTTCCACATAGGTCAAATGGAAATTAATTAGAATAAAGTATATGAGAAATCTATAAAAGAAGGGCGGAAAGCTGACTGGTTCCGATTTAGGACTCAATTTCTAAATAACCTTAATTTTAGGGTTGGGGGGGGGGGGGGGATTCTCTCTAAAAGGCAACACTTAATGGGCAGCTGGTCTATCTATAAGACTTCTGTTCAGTTCACTTATCTAAATGATAGCTTTACCCCCAAAATATCACCATAAGAGCCAGCCTTTCTGTAACACCTCTGTTTGTCCAATATGATTTTCACCCTCCAAAATACACCATTTCTCATAGCAATAGAAAAACCTAGGCCTTTGATAAGAATGACATACAACATCTTATCAAAGAATGGTTTAATAAACCATTGAATACATGTTTAAATACACACACACACACACACACACACACACACACACACAAAAGATAGATTGTGATGTTTTTACATTTTTTTCTTGTTTTCCCAATATTTTCAAGATTTTTGTGCTAAAAATTTCTGGCCAACACCGTTCAAATATGCCCAATATGGTATGGTATCGTTTTTGGGTCCGCTCGATATGCCCACTGATACCGTTATTCAAAACCTTGCATTTATCTGTTCAGCTACATTATATCTCCTAGATTGCAAGATCCTAGCAACCATTCTTGGGCCCTTCTCAAGAAAAGACGGTTTTGTGGAGGATGTCGCTTCTAGCGATCTGGTGGTCTGTTTGGGAGGAACGAAATGCAACATGTTTCTGTAATGAGAGCAAGCCTGCTGAATCTGCTTCCCAAAGGGCGAGTTCCCTAATTGTTGAATGGGCCTCCAATTGTGATAAGCTTAAGGGCTGTAACTTTTCTTTTCTGGGCTTGTAGCTGGTTCGCCCCCTCGGCGAATTAGCCTTGTTGTTCCCTTTGTTTTGTTTGCTGTTTTGGCTTTTACAATATTTCAGTAGCCTTTCAAAAAAGAAAAAAATGTTGACTGTTGTTGCATTCCTCTTTTCACCATCTTTTGGCAGGCTGCAAATTGAAAGATTAGAATAGCCCAAATGAGGAGATTTTTTGGGCATTGTCCATCAATGGTGGTCCCAACAGACCATATGTCCATATCACATAATCATTGGCCTTGCACAGACTCAAAAGCCAAGTACAATACACAGCCTTGGGTTAATGACCATATAATTCCTCTATTGGAGAATTGTGAGACCGCACTTCCCTCGTTCTTGCCTCTCAAAACACACCATCATGTCATATGCAAGCCACTCAGAAAGTGAGAGATGTGGGAGCCTCAATGTAGATGGCTATGTGTCAAAATGAGGCAGGTCTTGACATCTGGTGGGACACACAGCTATGTTGAATACGTAATGTTGATCAAATTTTCTTACACCTCTTTTTCTTAACAAACAAGCAATAGGCTAGACATTGGGGCAAGGCAGGTGGGGTCTGGCTAACGAGCAGCAAGGATATTACAAGTGTTCTAGGGGTATGCAGTTTGCAAGGTTTTGGAGGGTGAAAAAATGAAGTTTCAGTCTGAGAAATCATAGGGTGCTGCTCATCCACAAACATACTGTGGATGGGGCAGACCCAAAAAATCTCCGCGTTGGAAAATAACACCGATCATTGAAATATTCTCAATTGAACATTGGTGGTTTCCTTAACCATCTTCTGTAGGCCATTAATTGATGCAATCTTGAAGATTTTCTTGGCAGGCTCATCAGCTGTGTAATCGGATCAATTGTTTGGGTCAGCCAAACTTGATCCCGCATATACGGAACCATGCACATCAGCAAACCGTATGTCTCCTGACCCTATAATTCCTCTTTAATTATAAACCATAGATGTTAATTGGAGGGTAAAATGGCCGTTTGAACAAATAGCCCAAGTGAAACCTTATGGAAAGATGAGTTCACTATGAAGCATTAATAACTTGACCTTTTAGAGAGAACCCAAAACTAAAGGGAATTTTTTAATAAAGAGTCCAAAACAGGATCATTAGGGATTGTTTCTGGAGAAAACATGAGAAAGACCCCTCAAGTGTTCAAAGTAAAGCAAAAACTAATTTTGTAATACTTACAGCTCTAAACAGAAATCATCCTCCTTGGGTTTCTCCAGAGATCGGAAGTGGACAACCTACAGTATCACACATTATGCAAAGGCTTAGAGTCCACATATACATGTTCAACACAGAGAAATACAACGTCATTTCCAGGTATCCATATTCCAGTAGTAATGACAGTGATGTAATTGTGCAACCTCTCATACCCAATAATATACCATATCTTTTTAGTGAGCATTCATAATCAAGCTCACCATCATATATATGAAGTTTCATCTATCAACCACGAAAGTAAACAAAGTACATGAATTAACAAATAACTACCCTAATCTGTTTCCTAGACACAGAAAAGAATTGTTGAAACAAATATGTGATAATGTCATGAGACACCCCAGGAAAAGAAGCTTCTTCTTCTTCTGTTTTGAAACAAGAGGAGAAGCTGCAAAGGAAGCTTCTTCACAAGTTAGCATCACCAGAAAATTGTCCCAACTGTACGCAACCCCCGTATCCATCCGCAGACTATTACAGCTCTATGCAAGATCAGCCTCATTTATTCTTGTTCTATTGGATCTTTATTGTTTTAGTACCAGATGCTGACATGTTTGAACTCTCGTCATAAAAAACGAAGATTAGCATTTCCCAGTGCTGGGAAGGTCCAGAAGGAGACCAGGATTTCTAACTGGCAGTAGCAATTTGTATCGAAAACTGGCTACCAAGGCTTGAGGCTGCCTTGGGATGATGGAAATCACCTATGCTCGCCTATGCTCGTTCTTTATATATATAAAGAACGAGCATAGGTGGTCGCTGATCTGCATATTTAAACACATTTCCATCAACAGAATTAGTACCATCTAGTGACGTTTCACATTTTATTCCACTAGCAATCTGCATAACCTTTTTCTATGCAAACCAGAGGGCATGCAAATGGATCAAAGAAAAGAAGAAAAGATTGTGGGAAAGAATGAATGATCATCTAGCTGAATGCTAGAGATGGCAAAACCCCCTCTGCAAATCCTCTACCAAATCAAAGAAATTTTATTTCAAATCATCATCATAATAATCCATTACATCTTCCATAGCATAGCCTTATAAATGCTTAAAGCAAATAGGGAACCCTAATAACAGAAAATAACTAAACTTCCCTGTATCCTGTCATTGCCATATGAACCTTATGTAAATTGGACATAACTCACTCAAAAGGCCTTGGAATTGCATGATCTTGGGCTCGTTTGAAAGCCAACTATCAAACGGGACCAATTTTGTGTCATTTGGACATCATTTGGTGCCCCGAAAAGTGGCCCACCAAGGTAGTGACGAAAATGCAAAAGAGAAATTCATTAACTAAATCATTACTCCATCTCTCAGGTGCCTTCCCTCTCGGCTCCTTCCCATCCGTTTCACCACTGGTTTTATAGAGCCTCAGGTTGCTGTGTTCTTTTGGATAGTGGGCTGGAAAAATATTCTCACCATTGACAACCTTCAAAGAAGAGAGATGGTCCTCCCTAATATTTGTCTTATGTGCATGAAGGGTGAAGAGACGATTGACTATCTGTTTATCCATTGCTCGTTTGCTAAGAAGGTGTGGGACTTCTTTTTGGCGGCGAGCCAAATGGCATGGGTTATGCCGAATTCTGTTCACGAGTTACTCTGGGCTTGGCATGGGGCTGGAGGGGGAAAAGCAAGAAAAGTCCACTGGCGCCTACTTATTATGGCTATAATGTGGGTCATTTGGGGCTCTAGGAATGCTCGTTGTTTCAGAAACGTGGACGAAAGGGGAGAATGTGGTCATTTGTAGGGTAATCTCCCTAGTTAAGGATTGGGCAATGTATGTCAAGTCAGCCCCAGCCAGCACTTATTTTTAGTGTTTCTTCTTCTGTAGTGTGGGCGTTGTATTTTTTTCTCGCTTTGCGAGTTTTCCTAATAAATTGCAATTCTCTCTCAAAAAAAAAAAAAAAAAGTAAAAAAAAAAACCTATGAAATTGATGCCAGACAATTGATTCCATGGGCATTTCCTAGATAGACTTACTTGGGTGGCCATTGGGTTGCATCAATTCTCCCCAGCTTCAACAAGAATTCACCATCAAGAATAGATTGGTGGTCTTAATCTCATGCGAAGATTCCTATTTGTGTGTTTCTTCTTCTTTTTTGAGGTAACTGAAAATTTATTAAAAGAGCCCACAAGAAAACAAGAAAAGAACACAACACAACCAAAATGTTAGAACAAAAAGGAAAGACCATCAAACTGAGTTGCTTTAACATAAGAAGCCCACTCCAAAACAGTGCATTCTTTGACTTCATTGGTAGCTAATGGTGGAGAGTTGCATGCCTGACAGGCAGCTTGTGCATAATATGGTGTTGAAACGCACAATCTCTTCTTTCGCTTCTTAGTGGTCCTTCACACTCTAGGTGTCAACTTCCGCTTCTTTTGTAGAACTAGATTCAACAACTGGATGGCGAACTGGATGGCTACAACATCGATCGTGGCACCATCGTCGCTGCCAACACTCAATATGCGGGCCATGATAGACATTGAGATGGTACAACTAGGTCGAACACCATAAAGTACACTATTCATCTCTTCAACTATCGAATTGTCAATCTCTACCGCATCATTTTGGCTAAAAAATCGGTCGCTCATTTGCTCCTATGGCCTATCTTACAACAAGGCCCTTGCAATGTCAAGCTGTAATAACCTTAACGTCCACCCGCCTACTCAAGAAATCCTAGACCAGTTGTAGGAGCTCTTCCGGTCAGGGAGCCTTGGCCCGACCTATAGGTTGCCTAACATAAAGCGAGGATTGAGCCTGAACTAGAGAACCAAAGTTACTTTCGAAACCATACTTCCTATAGCAAGCACGTGCCCAATCTAATGGGAACACGCAGTTGATCTGTAGGGGAACGAATCACTCATTCTTCCATTGGGGACAAGTGCACGAACGGCAACTCCAAAAACCACACATCCGTCGCCTGCCTACCGTTTAGGTGGCACCAGCAAGATTCAGCTAAGGTAAGGAACTTAGTGTCATGGCTGCTCCACTCCGTTGCAATGTCTTGAACCGAACTTCATTGCCTTTACGCGAGCGAAGCTAATGGGCATTGTGCCATGGGTCAGTTTCGCATGCGGGAAGAAGGGAGACCGTTATGGCCACTGTTACTATTACGGAATACCTTGCTTATATGGCATGCCGTTGCCACGTATTATTAGCGCTCAATATGCATTTTTGTTTGATCAGATCTTTCACTTTGACGCCTTGTTTGATCAGATCTTTCACAAGCAAGCAAAGTAGAAGCTTTGCCAGAAGCAAGACGAGGAAGCGGAGCTGTCTACGAAGCGGTAGCTTCCCCCGACCGACTACAATACAACAGTCGCGACCTACTTTGATTCAAAAGAAAGGCGAACAGGGTTGGTTTGGCAACAAGCAAGCAGACGGCTCTCTATCATAGTAGCAAGGGGGGCTGTTCACTACAACCTATTGTATTGTCCATATCTGGTGATCCTTCAATTTCTTCTATTGTGTCATTCGATGGTTGATCCAACTTCATTGGCACTTGATTAGGGCATCGATCCATCGTAGATGCATCGATATCCATCAAGCAAGCTAGCAATGGATTCCTCTTGAGCCACCACACATGCTTCAAACATGTCTTTCTTGAAAACTCCAAATACAATGGATTCAAGTCCATAGTGCTTTTCCCGTTCAATTAAGAGCTCAAGGCAAGATCTCACCGCCTCCACGAGTTCCTTGAATTTTTTTTCAATATCTTCCTTGAACGCTCTAATCTCCTCCTGCAACTTCTCCTACTGCCTCAATTGAACATTCTTAGTTGGAGTTGACGTTTCCATGGGATGGGATGCTTTTGAGTAGGCAACATGTGCAACATGTGCTTGCCTACATTAATCACATCAGAAGGGATGTTGAAAGTAATCACCATGAGGCACATATTAAGATGGGTTAAGACACAAGGAAATATGAAGGACGATCGCAATATTCGAGGCTAACCCAAATAAGAATAATGCAAAAAATATGGATAATGGTACGAAGCATATGAACAACTTCCTATCCATGACATCTCTAAGAAAGAACATGGGGTGGCAGAATTCAGGAAAAGAAAAGGATAAGATTGGGAGGCGAGGTCAATGTTGTCAAATCGTGAATCGTATTGTGAATCATAATCAGTCTGAATCTTATAGTAAATCGTAAACCGTAAGATTTTTTCAGATTTTCATAAACATATCATAACAAAATACAAAAAAATTAAAAAACATATTACCCATCCATTTTCTCATGAATATGCTAAAAAAATAATTTAACCATAACATGATTCTCGTCATTAATTGTATGTTTGTATCCTTGTATAAATGTATCATTGTGTTGTATCATGTCATAATCAAGTTAAAAGAAAGAATAAAATAAAAAAAAACATTTGCATATCCCATGAGAACCTAAGGATATTTTATTTAAAAAATTAAAGAAAGGAAAAAAGAAAATATTAAACAAGGAAAAGATGAGATATTCTAATGTAGGTGGTGTTGATTGTGTCTTGTATTATGTTTCCCTAGAGCTCTAAGTGCACCCCGACAAGGGATCTCCCCCCACCATTCGGAGCGGGGGATCAAAGGGAAGCGTAAATCGCAAGATTTTCCCAACATCATAAACAAGATGTGAACTGATGAACAAGATGTTTTCCCGACATCATGAAAAAGATGTGAACTTATGAATAAGATGTTTTCCCAACATCATGAACAAGATGTGAACTAATGCATATTCGTATCATAATTCGTAAGATTTTTTTAGATTTCATAAAACATGTCATAAAAAATATAAAAATTGTATATAAATAAAAAACATTAAAAAAACACATCAAGCATCCATTTTGTCATGAATATGCGAAAACAAAAAGATTATAATAAATATCCCCATTTACATGTATAAAAAAAGATAAATAAATATGGTTTTCTGGAGAAAAAAAATGATTGCTATCAAATCATACGATTCATACCGAATCGCACCCCGACAAGGGATCTCCCCCCACCATTCGGAGCGGGGGATCCAAGGGAAGCGTAAATCGCAAGATTTTCCCAACATCATGAACAAGATGTGAACTGATGAACAAGATGTTTTCCCGACATCATGAAAAAGATGTGAACTTATGAACAAGATGTTTTCCCAACATCATGAACAAGATGTGAACTATGCATATTCGTATCATAATTCGTAAGATTTTTTTAGATTTCATAAAACATGTCATAAAAAATATAAAAATTGTATATAAATAAAAAACATTAAAAAAACACATCAAGCATCCATTTTGTCATGAATATGCGAAAACAAAACGATTATAATAAATATCCCCATTTACATGTATAAAAAAAGATAAATAATTATGGTTTTCTGGAAAAAAAAAAATGATTGCTATCAAATCATACGATTCATACCGAATCGTATGATTCACGATATAATCGTACAATTCAAGTATGAATCGTACGATTTATTCCAAATTGCAATTTTGTAGTACAATTTGAATCGTACGAGTGTACGATACGATCCAAATAGTATGTAAATCATACGATTTTAAGAACATTGGGCGGGATTAGGGTTGGGGGATAGGTATGATTAGTGGTTCACAAGGTTTAGGCAAGGTTTGAAAAAATTTGGGTAAGAGTGGGAAAGGGAAAAGAAAGACAGATGAAGGATAGAGGAAGAGAAAGAAAAGTAATTACTTATTCTTTTAGTTTCCCAAGAGCAAAACTTGCTCTTCCATTATCCTTTATAGAAAAAGAGAGCGCAGAACTTGCTCTGATTGATGCAAACCCCAAAGGAGACGCAAATTGATTGAAGAAAAGAAGAGAAAGGTTGTGGAAAAGAACCCAACAATACTCTAGCTGAATACTAGAGATTGTAGAACCCCCCTCGTCCTCTACCAAGTCAAAAAAAACCAAAAACCAAAGAAATTTTATTTCAAATCATCATCATTATAATCCATTACACCTTCATAGCACAAGTCTTTTTTAGGCTTGAACCAAATAGGGACGCCCTAATAACATAGAATAACCAAACTGCCCTTGAATCCCGTCACTACCACTTAGATCTTATGTAAATGGGTTATAACCAGTGTTGTGAAATGTGATTGCATATGCCATGATGGCATATGCGATTGCAATGCATATGCAATCGCATATGCCAAATATGCAATGATATGCGATCGCATCAACGGTCAGAAATCTGACCTTTGACACTTTTTTTTTTTTTTTGCAAAAAAAAAACTTTTGCCCATTAAAAGGCACCCAAACCTCCTTCATTTGCAACATTAACACTCCAAACTCTCTATTACTATCTTTTACTCCTTACATTCTTACTTCCAAGTTCCTTTATAATCTCTCTCTTACATAGTTCCTACTTCCAACCAAGTTCCTAGTTCTCTACAAGATTAAAGCCAAGTAAATCAATCAAGAAGAGAAGTTTCTCTCTTTTGGAAGATCAAGATTCAAGCTTCAAGCAAGATTCTTCATTCATTCATTCCTATCTATATCTCTCCATTCATTCATTCTACATCTCCTCATTCATTCATTGTAATTATCTTCATTCATCGAATTCATTCATTTTCTAGATTCTAGAATCTACAATTCTACATAATATCCCCAAAGTTCTTACATTTTTTTCCCTTATTTTTCATTTTCTTTTAATTTTTCAAAAAAAAAAATGCGACAGCATATGCGATTGTGCGATCGCATATGCGCACAAGCATATGCGGTCGCACAGAACCACATTTACGGTTTGACAACATTGGTCATAACTCATTCAAACAGCCTCATTCAAACCCCCACCTTTGAGACAGTGGTAGACCAAGTGAAGATAACATCGTCTCAACACTGAGGTTCAGGTATCGAATCCCAATGGTGGGGGTGGCTAACATTGCAAAGTGACTAACAGTGTGGGTATGTGTACTACCAGTGGGATGTGTGTACTAACAAAACAATAAAAAAAAAAGTTTAACTCAAAAGGCTATCAAATGGGGTAAATTTCATGTCATTTGGACATCCCTTTGGAACCCCAAAAGTTACCCACCAAGTAACGAAAATATAAAAGAGAAATTTATTAAATCATGATCCTATCTCACCCGAAAGATTAATTAAATAAATATACCTCATGAAATTGATGACCATAGTATCGATTCCATGGGCACCATTGTGCCAATTGGCCATTGACCCCATCCAATGGATCATCAGACTATAGATTTTGTCCATGAAATTGATGACCATAGTATCGATTCCATGGGCACCATTGTGCTAGTTGGCCATTGACCCCCATCCAATGGATCCTCAGACGATTGATTTGGTCCCTATCGTCAATCAAGACAATTGGAGCCAAGGTATGCAAAAACAGTTATGTAATGGTCGTTACATAAAGGTAACGGTGGCCACCATTATGTGATATGTAACGGCCGTTACAGAAAAAATAGCCAATAACTGACCTGTAATGGCCCGTTATAGCCCCATTACAAGTGTAACGGCCCAATAACGTTCCATTACAAGGCCAATACAGGATTTTTTTTCTTTTTTTTCAAAAAAGAAGCAAAAGAAGAAGTCGTAACAGCTGTTACGGCTCGTATTGTAACAGTAACAGTGGTGGCTGTTACGGCCACTGTTACCATTATGGAATACTATGATTGGAACAGTTGGATTGGGCAGATCTTAGATCAACCAACTTTTCTGGCCATTTGGTTGCATCATTTTTTCTTTTTATGGTAAGTCAAAATAAATACAGCTGTAGGCTAGAGCAACAAAGAGCTGATTCTAAGCGCCCCTCTTATCACTCCACTTTAGCAACAACATGCTTGAGCTTCGTTGCACAAAGCATGAGGGGAAGCTGGAGGGAAAGTCTAGTGCAATAGCAGAGAAGCTTCTATTTCAAAATGTTGGCAGATGTAAAAGTCAAAGAGTGCAAGTTCTGAGCAAGAGCAGAAAAGCTCTAGCCATTATGTTAAACGATGTCTCTAGCCAAGACAAAAGCATAGCAAAAAACACCTTGTAAGTTTTCAAGAGGGGATTACCTGTCGATTATGTACATATTCCAAAAATGAAGGTACATCGGGATAGCGGCATTGCTCATCATTTTCTACCAGAGGAGATTTCTGGAAACAAATAATGTCCCCATCTTCAAGCTGCACAAAAGCATCAGCAAATCTCAGCACCATATCCAATTTCATATTCAACTAAATAGAGCTAATATACATACCTGGCTAGCCCGAAATGTGAGTTTCTTGTCAATGTGTTCACACATGACAGTCGGCTCAAATTTTATTTCCTAATCAAGAGTCAAGACAAAAGAAAGATATCAATTTTTTTGCTTCTCATACTTTATGGATGTGGATATAACAGTCAGCTTGAATTTTATTTCCAAATCAACACGAAAGAAGGACAAAAGTATTTTCTACCCAGGCTGCCAGAATATGAGATAGAACAAGTTGCATGTGACATCACATAAAGTGGATTGCTCGCCAGGAAATGAAGATTACACAACTTATCTAAGCAATTGAAATTAAAGAGAGGACTTGCCTCATAAAGTTCAATTTCTTCATTTGGAGGGAAACCCGCCATTTCATTTAATTTTGTTAGGATTTCTGCTGGTTTACCGGCACCTTTGACAAAAAGCCTCCCCAAGTACCTGAGATAATCAGAAACAATAAAAGTTTCACACATAATGCTTACATGTGCAAATCAATTGCAAAGCCAGCAATCACTTAACACTGGAACCTCTTCTACTCTTCTTTCTTTTCTTGATAAATCACATAATTTTATCAAAATTAAGATTATAAAAGACCACAAACAAAGGTAGAGGCAGAGGTTGCCCAATACCGGAGCTCTTCTTTTTCAGAATCATAAAGCTTGAAGAAAAGCAATATATCTTCTTTAGTCTTGTCAGGTGGAGGAAGAGGGCGTAAATCCTGCATGGTCATACAAAAGAGTCAATTCCTACCCAAAAAAAAAAAAGGTGATATTTGTAAGGCAATGACGGTGTATGCCAGCACCTTTTCTTTGAACACCTAAATAAAATTGAAATTGAAGACACGATACTAAGGCAACCATATGAGAAGTTACACTAAATTTGTAAAGCAACTGTTACCAGTCCAAGCTCTACTTCCAAAAATAGCTTCAGTTCTGCATTGTGAGCCTTGTTTGATACCTCCCTCAGTTGTCCAACCTACAATGCAACAGAAGGTGTGATTATATGATTGAAAGAAGCATCTTTTCCAGACTCCAGCTGGCTCTAGCATGCACATTGAGAAACCATGGGGGTTAAATCACCACAGCAACAGAGAAACTCAAAACTACATTATCTCTGAAGCACATCTCTGAAACTTCGATGTCTATAAACTACAAAAAGTTTTCAATAAGGAATTATCAAGTGATGGGCTGAATGTCAGTATCAGAGTGGCATTTTGAAGAAATCCATGAGACTATAAAGTTGAACTTTTTTCGGATGATTTCTTAGGATTCTAGAAGAGTTCAATATTTTCTGGAGGATTTATTTGAATTTTTCAAGTAATCTACAGGGCCATGAAGAATTTCAGCTCCTTCCCATCATGGTGTCTTTCTATTGAAGCTTTTCTCAATACGCTTTGACCACAACAAGATAATTAAAATTTCTTTGGTACTTTATGAGTGGGGCAAAACAATAGTTACCTAATTCAGTCAATCAACCCTCGAACTTTGAACTGGTTCCATCGAACAAATTCGTATGATTCACCCAAATTCGATTGACAGTATCGAACTAGACCAGTCCAGTTCGGTCAAGGGTCCAAGGATCATCAGATTCAGTTTGAAAGCCAATCATACATAGGTCGTTCATCTGCTTGATTTGCTCCTGGATAAACAGCAAACCTATTTCATTGCGGGGAGAGGAAGATGGGTTGTAAACTTGAATAAGCCCTGAATCAACATGTCTCATTGAAAGAAGAAGAATAGTGTCGAAAGGGATATGGCATTATGATAGAGACGACCGCACAAGAATGCCTTCGAGCCATCTCTGTATAGTACATGTGGCATGACGATGCATAAATCATAGCTGTCTATCTAATGATACCGATAATGGATGGAAAAGATCTCACAAATTAGACATTTTTATTCATTACTTCACATCACCTAATGTTGACCGTAAATTACTTCCGTTTACTAACACCACTTTTGTTTATTAACCCCCTTTCCTCTTTTCTATTCGTCATTGTCTTGGAGGCTCTCAACAGAATGCTGAGTAAAGGGCAATCAGTGGATCTTTTTCAAGGTTTTAAAGTGAAAAATGTTGATAGTAGGGACTCACACCTCCAGATCGCTAACGATGCCCTCATTCTTTGCGAGGCTGTTGAGTCTATGGTCGATAAATTGCAAATAATTGTGAGGTGTTTCAAGGTCATATCAAGTCAACATTTCCAAAAGTGAGATCCATCTCCCCGCAGCTGATGTGTCTATTTTGGTTGAAGTCCTTGGTTGCAAGGCTAGGTCTTTTCCATCTTCTTACCTTGGTCTTCCCCTTTGTATTGGTAAACTACCCAAACATTTATAAGGTTAGGCCATTGAGCGTAAGAAGAGAACTATCTTCGTAGAAAAGAAGGCACTCTACTTTAGGTGGTAGGATCACGCTTATCAAAGCTGCTCTTTCAAATCTCTCCTTGTATTCGCTGTCTCTATTCAAATGTCCAAAATCTATTCTCGGTAGGGTAAATAGACTCAGAAGGGACTTCCTCTGGCAAGGAGCTTCGGCCAAAGGAAAATTCCATTTGCTAGAATGCAAGAAAGTCAGCAAGCCCTCTAGTGAAGGAGTGAGGATTAGGTGTTTGTAAGACGTCAATGATGCCCTTCTAAGGAAGTGGGTATAGAGATTTGAGACGGAAGAAGGTAATCTTTGGAGTTCCAGCATAGTGGGAAATTATGGTGTCATGCTTTGACTGGCGGATTAAGCCTTCTCCTCTCTATAAAGCCTCCGCCCTGTGAAAGGCGGTAGCTCGATTCTAGGACAATATATTGACTAGCAAGTCTCCTTTGAGAACGACGTTCCCAAAACTTATTGTCATTTACCCTCCCCGGATGTTTCCATTGCCCAATGCTTCTATGGGTCAGGTGCCAATGCGGCTTGGGCTCCTCCCTATAGGTGGAATCTCTCTGTTGTTGAGGCAAATGATCTGGTGAGCCTTCCCGTTTGTCTTCAAGGAGTCTGTCTTCGAGGTGCCATTTGTCAGTCCAACTAAAGGATAAATCTAGCATATTCTTGGTGAAATCATTCCCTTCTCTCAACTCTAGGAATTCAGATGCCATTTGATGCAGTTGTACTAGTCCTTTATGGTCTTGCAGTGCCCTAGTTAAGGTTGCAGCATTCGCTTGGCTTGTTGAGAGGACGAGTCTTCACCGTTGATAATCTTAAGAAGTGGGCCATGGTGCTTCCTATGGATCATCTCTTCATCCTTTTGCCCCTTTGCATGGGCAAATGATCTATGGAGCATTCTGGAGGTCCTCAAAATCCCTTGGGTTATGCCAAGATCGATTGAGGTGTTGTTCTCAACTTGGCATGAAGGTGCTCTTAGGATTCCTCTTAAGCAGAAGTGGGGACTGGCTTTGCTTGCTAACCTCTGATCTCTTTGGGCTAAAAGGTACAACTGTTGTTTCAGGAATTGCAGCGGATCCCTTTCGGGTGTTGTAAGTAAGGCCATTTTGTCTCTTAAGGAATGGGCCCCAATGGTCCTTAGTGTGTTGTGGGTGTGTTTGTATTCTTTGCCTTTGGGCTTTTCAATAAAATCCTTTATTTTTTTTAAAGGTAACGGTTTTATTGAACTCCGCCAAAAGCGACAACAAATACAAAAGAAAGCAAAAGAAAGACAGCACAAAGCAAAACAAAAACTACAGCCCAAGCAGAGCGAAAAGGATGAACACGTCCAAGTCCTTCCTGCCAGCGGCCCAATCTAAGATCCAACGTAATGCTCTACGAATGACCGTGTCTTTAGAACTCGCTGAATTTTCGAAGCTTCACCTATTCCTTTCTCCCCACATTGCCCAAATGCAAGCCATGACCCCTAGACGCCACACCATCTTGCCTTCTTCCCCTACTCCCCCTTCATGCCAAGCTGCAAAAAGAGACGGGATAGATGCAGGCATCACCCAGGCTACGTTGAGCATATTAAGAATTGTGGCCCAGATTTTTCCAGAGTAGGGACAGTGAATGAATAGGTGATCCATAGTCTCTTCATCCCTCCGACAGAGAGCACAAATATTGGGGAGGACCATTCCTCTCTTGCGCAGATTATCCACTGTTAGGACCTTGTTTCTCACCAGCAGCCAAACAAAAGTTGCCACCTTAAGCGGGGCACCATATTTCCAAAATTGAAAATTATGAGCAGGTTGAGTTCGAAATTCTGATAGAATGTTATAGAAGGAACGGACTGAAAATCTGCCCGAACTTTGTCCTCTCCACACCATAGAGTCAGCCGTAGACGGAGTAATTCTCAAAATAAATGATGGATGTTTATTTTAACCCATTACCCATACATGGTACAGAAACTAGGGGGACCTATCTGATTAATGTATTGCCCTTCCATGTCAATTATAGTGAGATTGGTTGTATCAGATTTCTGTTCTACCAGCTCTACCTTTACATCTCTGTCCTAGAAGTTGAAAGGAAAGCCCTATGTACGATTCTAAATTGTGAAAATGTGAGGGTTTATACAAAGGTACTAAGAAAAATTGCACTTATGGCATAAAGTTAACTCAAAATTAAGTGTCCAAAATGTGGTTCTCAAATTCAGATGGTTTATAAACCAAAAATTGTACTAATTAAAATTTTCAAATAGCTGATTTTTGGACAACTAATGGACGGACAAATGGAAACTATCAATGGCCAAAATTCAACACAAGTGACCTTTAATCTGAGGACATGATTGTTCAATAAATCTGATTCAAAGTTTACGGTCTATCTACATTGCGTTCCACAGTTTGGGCAGTACGATTTGAGTTAATGTGCTTCACTTACACAATATCAGAGTGCCTGATATCGGCCATCGCACTTCATGAGGGTATCAGATTACTCACCTTCTTACCTTGACAATGACAGAGTGCTTTTTTGGGTCAACAACAGACCACTTAATTTGTAATCCTCATCCATTGTACAGGTGATATACATATACATTAATCAAAACCATCCAAATCTTGTGACCCACTGTCGATGGTGCATTTCCTGAAATCATATTGATCAACTGATCATAACCATCAGATCGGTGGCATATCACATGGATAGTTGAATAAAATGGTCAATGGTCTCGGTCTAATTAGCAAAATTAGATGGTTAGTGTCAATTTTAGAGAGTTTATATGCCAAATGTACGTTGGTTTATATGCCAAATGTATGTTGGATGAGGCACCACTACTTAGAAATATGGTAAAATAGCCAGTGGTCCAAATTTCAAGCACAAAACCAGATTGTTGCTATCTTCTTCTCTGTACAATTTTAGGCTATGCTCATCCACAAGTAGGTTCGCTATTTGGACATATTTGGGTTGCCATACAACTTACCATGTGTCCAGTTGAAGAGTCAAGACCAATTCTAAAATGGTGGTGCACTGTCATGAAAGTACCAACCAATAACAACTCGTTTGTAAGCTTAGCATACAACCTTATTTTTCCTACCATCATATCACATTTGGTGTACATTTGACTGGTAAAAAGGCTGGCCCACTGTTGAGGATCACTGTTGCTGGTCCACTAAATTGGGCGAACCTGAACTGTGACTTGGGTGAATCGAAAAACAAACTAAATGAGCCTACCCTTACGAGCTGAGAAATTTTGAAAAGCATTGAACCACAAATTACGAATCCGAACTCAAATCGATCGAACAACGATTCAGGCAACCATAGGCAAAACCATAGCACCAAGGAACTTTTTTTTTTTTTTTTGAAGGTTCAAGGAGCTACTATTTAATAATTAATGAATAACGATAAAAGTAGCCAAAGCATGAGAACATCAAGAGGAAACAAACTCCCCATGTGAAGATTCTCCCTTCCCACACCATCTTCAGCCAATGAATCCACAACTTCAACAACCCCTCTAGAAATATGGGCAATAGAAATTTTTAGCTTGTCATACACACACATGCACATACACGCACACACAAAGACAGACAGACACCCACACACACACACATGCCCGCACACCAGCACCCACTCCCACGCATGTGTGTGTGCTCACTTGTTCGCCAAGGATGGAGGGTAGTCTCCAGAAATGGTTCACCATGCTCTAATTCTTCCATATTTTATCTTCCAGAAAGTGTTGAAGAAAATCTTGGCCCTTCCAAAAGTTTTAGCCATCCATCCAGACCAAAAAACAAGTCAATTTAATCATTCCCATATCATGTCTAGTGCAAACAATACCTCAATTCAACCTCACACATTGGCATGGAAGACAAGTTACCCTTGCAAATGTGAACCATGGCCTCACATGGGCCAGTTTACCAACCCAACCTATTATGGGTCATCGCGGGCTTTATTTCTTAAATTTCTTCAGTTGTAGTTAGTTTAGTCCAGAGTTAAGTTTTATCACATGGATTAATTTGCATTTAGATTGGGGATAAAATGAAGGGGAACTGTGATGTCTAGGGAGAACGGTTTCGGACAGCACATGGGGTTGTTTGCTGTAATTAACAGAGTTAGGAGAACAATCACAAATGGATTGAGAAAAAGAGAAAGGACAAAAAAGGACCAAAAAACATGCATATTATGGTTTGGTGCTCATATAGAGCCTAACATGCATGGATATGGCTGCCAAAGGATACCCAGTTTTGTGGATAGTGGACTCCCAAAGGTGTATCTGATTCGATTAAGTGGGGATCTGGACCAAGATTTCCAATCCTATTAATAACTGAGTCAGACTTGGGTCCAACAACCCAGATCCGATTAGAAATCAGGTCAGGTACCTGATGGGTGCATGAATATATGATTTTTTATTTCTCCTCTTCTAATAGAATTTTCATTACCTTCCAAAGAAAATTCTTTAATCATTTGTATTATCTAAAAGTTATAAAACCTTATTTCTTAAGGACTGCATATCTAGATCCAAATCCAAACCAGAATAGACCTGTTCTGGATCAAAACCCCTTTCAGAATGCTAATTCATCCTTGAAAGCTTAGTCATATCAACCTAGTGCTCTGACTTCGAATTGTGCTTCGGAGTCACGTACCAGCCCCACTTCCTTACTGTTTATAATTGATAACAGGAAAAAATCACTACAATGAAAAAGACAGAAAAAGGGAGTTTATGCACAATCATCCCTATTGATAAAGAAAAACACTCCAAAAAGAAACTGCTTAAGAAACACACTTCAAGATAGAATCCCGAGATGAAACAATGAGACAACCAAATAAAAGCAACGGAATATGCAGAAGATTCCAAAACCATAAACTGAATTTTCTTCTTGAAGAAATCAATCAATGTTGCTTTTGTCTTTGAAAATTCTGCAATTGCACTCGTTCCAAATTCCCCATAAAACCACATAGGGACAACTAAAGGTACTTTTCATCCAGCTCATAAAGCCCTCCTGCATAGAACCATTAAAGATCCAAGAGAGCCCAAGCAAATTGAAAAAGGTCCATATATCAAAAGCCGTTTGATCATACTGCGAAGAAAAATATGGTTGACCATCTCTTCCGCCTCCCTATGCACCATACACATATATTAGGGATTGTGAGATTTCTCTTCTAGAGATTATCAATTTTGAGGATTTTATCGGGCATTGCAATCCACACAAAAGGTCGGACTCTAGGCAGGTGGCACCAAAGACTCAGACACTAACACTAGAGGAGATTGGGGCTTGACTCTAGCCAATAATGAAAGTATCCATTTTTGTTCCATTCCCACACCTTTTAATCCTCGGCCTCCAGATTATCAGAATAAAATTTCTCCGTAAGTCCACTAAAGGATCTTATTTCCTCACCACTGAGATTGTGACGAGAAGGCGAGTTCCAAACCACTGAACCACAAATATGCTCTTATAAGATGGCAAAACTTTGCATTCTTATCAATTGAAATTGAATACAAGGGAAAAGATGCTGCCAAAGAATATTCCTCGAACTGAACATCATGCCAAAACCTAACCATGTCTCCTCGATCCACAATAAAGTGAATACCATCTTCAAACTCCTTTCCAACTATGCAAGCAAGAGAAGAATCATCTCCAGTATGATACCGCCCCAGAGATGCTAATGGCTTTCCATACCTTTGAAACCATATTTCTTCACAAAATGTCTGGAACCTACCCTATCTATATAACGTTCATCCAAAATGCATCCAGCTCCTCAGTAAATATCCACCACCATTTTCAAAGGGGCCCAATATTTTTTTTCCTCTCAATTTCCCTACCCAATACTTCCTTCCCTCTTTGATTCACACATCCTCCAATTTACTGGGTGAAATTTATGAATATCACCCTCTTTGGTGAGTATATAACACCTGTAAATGTATGGTGCATCGTAACCACTAACAAGAGCTTCGATTTCTAACAAGTTCAAAGTTTAGTAAAAGAAACAAACTGTTAATGGTCATAAAGAGATTCAAAAAAAATGTTGCAAAGCCCATTGTAATAAGGTATGGTAAATGCATGCTAATATGTTACAGATGATGGAATATTGAAAAATGCTTCCTTATTTCATTCATTCTAATCTTGATTAGTTATTTTGAAATTCCATATATTTTATTTCAAATTAAACATTCCTCTGTTGGGCCTGGCTAAATTGAATCTTTTCTTTTAGAAGTTGCCAAATAGCATCATATAGAGACCCATGAGAGTATTCAGCAGAGAGAGAGAGAGAGAGCCATACAAGTAACAAGTGCACCATTGCAACTAAAAGGAATAATTATCTCACTACTATAAACGAAATAAAACAAATGTAAGACCAAGGAATAAAATAAAAAAGAAACAACTTGATAAAATTTACTGTCTTCCACCGAAATAGACGGAGAATGAGCAGTTTCCATCACACCAAGTTGATTCCAAAGCCGCAGCACCATATAATATTTAGAGGCAGTTAGGGAACGAGGATTCCTTGTGAAATCAATTGTTTTCCCATGTATATGGTGTTTTCTGCTGTTTGTATTGTGTAAAAAGTAGCTTTTGATGGCCCTCCCAAAAAGCTAATCCATGGGCATTTCCGCGATAATGTGAGATAGCTTCACTGTTAAGTGTTAACCATTGACCTTTGGTTCATTTCCATGGAATCAACTGGAAGAAAAAAAAATGAACGTGCAGTGACACGTGGGCCTGTCTACATTTCCACTGTTTCCCACGTTGACCGATTTCCAGGTGGTTTTCCATATCCATGTGTAGACATCACACCACTCAAACAAGCCCTCATAGAATGCATGTTCACTTGTTCAGATTACAAAGTGAAGCACATCTATATAAAACAAAGAGAGAAACTTGAACCATTTTGCATATCTAATATAACTTTGCTACGACAGCTCAAGAATCGATGAATGTGTGCAAAAAGATAGGACACTGTGTTTCTTGATTTGCATGCAGTGATCTGACTACAGCAAAAAGTTTTGGAACAAACTAGACTGGCCTGAAAAACAGGTGGAAAAAAATAGTGGCAGAAAGTATTTACAGATTGCATCTCCTCTTGATGCGTCAATGGCCTGTTGGGACGATACGTATGGTTTTGACGCTTAGCCCACAGCCAAAATCGCTGAAATTGCACTGGTATGCCAAATTCTTTAGCCACCTCCTCCTGTCAACCAATTTAAAAAGTAGAGAAATAATAAATAACAAAGAAAAGATATGCACGTCACAATTAACATAACAATGGGAGTTAATGAGCAGACTGAGCATCAACACCACTCTAAGCTCAGCATCCATCCAAAATGGGTCTGCACAGCTCCCCTTAGAAGACAGGAACAATGTACAAGAAAAGAACTAATCAACCTAACATACGGCAGAGCTTCCCAAATTGCATTCAGTGACACAAAAATAAGGGATGACCAAATGCACCTGCATATTTGGTGACTGCTTTTTGCTATGGTTGCAAAGGGTAAACACATGCACGAGACAAATGCATGAACGAAGTATCAAAAGAAGATTTTGAAAGACAATGGGTAAAATCTTGAATTGATAGGAGTAAAAGCCAAGCTTCCCCAAATGAAAAATAATTTTCGCATAAAGAAGAGGCCAGGAAAAGGATAAAGAACCAGCAAGGAGAAGAAGTAGCATGACCGAGAAAGGTCCAAGAGGAGAAAGAACAAGGAAAAAAGTAGCAGCAGTTGAAGTTAGAAGGTCCAAAAGGTGTAATGCTACTAAAAAATGTGATCAAACAGGTTTGCCAACCCAACTAGGTTTCCAAAATTCCAATGCCACATGCATTTTCCCCGGGCAAAGGGAAGGTACCTTGAAAACGTTAAAGGGCATCTGCTTCTGAATACGAAAACTACGAACTTTATCATGATCCACAAGATCAAAATATATGTCTCTTCCAATCTGTTCTGCAAGATCCTCATTTCGAGCAACCTGGACAGAGAAACCACCAGTTTATAGAAGAACATTTGACTGGAGGAATCAATGCTAATAAGTTAACAATCAAATTGACAGTCAAAACCTTTATAATGGTATAAAGATGCGCCTCTGCTTTTTCCTTCTTCTTATGTTCCTTTTCTTCCTGTTCTTTCTTTAATCTCATCTGGAATAAGATGTTGACCATGCTCAGTTCAAGGTTTTCCCCAAATCAACCTCTGGAGAAGTAAAACTCATCCAATGAACAAAAAGTATCTTACCCTAAGATGTTCAGCAATGTCCTTCTCATCCACATTACAAATTATTTTGTCCTTGTCACTTTCACGAATATACACAAGCATATATGCATTCGAGTATTTTGTAAACTTAAATGGAGTGTTATTGAAGCCAGGATTTGTTTGTGGCAACTGTGGGATAGAAGCAGAAGAAACAAAACAACGTAGGTTCATCAAATAGTCAAAGAGAAAAGAAATAGCACAACAAAGTATTCTAAGCAGAAAATCCTCACCTCTTCCTCACCACCATATTGCTCCTCTAATGCCCTCTTCATATCTTCTTTTGTTACCCGTTCATCATCAAACTTGAACCTAAGAACAGAATATTCTCATCTGTTAAATAGATAATTAAGTCATTCTGAGGCATACATTAACCCACATACAATAAATATAAGAGGCTTTTTAATTTGAAATAAATGGCCATGCCACAGCCACACAGCACATGGGCATTCCTGAGGATGTGCACATGGCCACAGCAACATTACATGCACATGCACCGCGATGCAAATGCACAAAGAAGCAGAAATGCAAAACAGAAAATTATCTCCAATAGTATCACAGCAAAAAGGAACTTTTGGCGGCGAAAAAAAAAGTGTCAAATGGTTCCAACTGAAGTGCCCTGACTTGTCAGATAAGTAGACAGAAAAAAAAAAAAAAAAAAAAACCAAAAAAAACAAAAAACAAAACAAAACAAAAGCAGTTAAACATCATGCACATCAGAAAATGTCAGGAAACTTCAACATTTTGATAGGTGTAGTAATGCAGCTAACCATTAAATGGTCTAGAGACGACATCCAGTTATATAGTTAGCTATGAAAACCTGAATATGGAGTTCCCAGCAATCTATGTAAATAACATGGCACGTAAAATAATTCTACTAGGCAGGTGGCACAAGCATCTGAAGCTGACAAAATTCACATACCACTGCTCGGTTAAGGTTGGCCTGATAAAAGCATAATAATGTCCACCATGTACTCCTCCACTGTGAACAAGAACGCTGCAAGTGAAATAGAACATGGGACTAAAGTCACTCTGTATATTCTTTTGGTCAATCAACTAATGGAAACAGTGCATGCACACAGGTAAGTGGAAAATGCCACAAGAACTCATTAATTGCTTGGCTAATTATTAGACCAAAAGTAAGACACAACCGAAGAGAAATAGCAAATGATGAACCCAGGGCTATGCCTGTTGGGGTTTCAAAGAATACTGCATTCAAGGTTAACCTTATGCTCGTCTGCTGAAAAATGGTAGAAAGGTAAAAAGTTGACACGTGATCATAAAATTTATCACTAACCTAGCATTACATAGAAGTGATTGCTTATCTCAATTAATTGAGGTCTGCTAAGGTCAACAACTTGATGGTAAATAGCCCAATTACACAGCGGTGGCAGTGTGACATAGGACGACTAACCACTTGCTCTAAAAGCTCGAACTGATAGAGCGTGGCGAATCAATCCATTTATCTCATAGCCCAGGATCCTGCTTCACATAGGCCAGGCCCTCCTTCGTGGGCACCACTTCACATGGGCCTCACCTCACACCAACCACCCGCCTCACACGGATTGCCCACCCTAAGTGTGACCCCGCCTCACACAGGCTGCCCCACTCAATCCCGGTATGAAAATGGCCCTACATTAATCACCCCTGGTGAGGAGAAACGCTCTGATACCACTTTGACGTAGGACAACTAACCGCTTACTCTAAAAGTTCAAATTGATGGAGCGTGGCGAATCAATCCCTTTATCTCATAGCCTAAGCTCCTGTTTCACACAGGCTAGGCCCTCGGCCAATCCCTCCTTCATGAGCCCCACTTCACATGGGCCTCGCCTCACACGAATTGCCCACCCCAAGTGTGCCCCCACCTCACACAGCCTGCCCCACTAGAGCCCAGTGTGAAAATGCCCCCTACATTACAGTGGCCGGGCAATCCAATGCTGTAGGGCCCAGGCCCCTAAACATGGACCAAGGACCAGGCCCAGGCTTGAAATCTAGGCACCAGACAATGATGATTGGCCCAATGCAATCATCAAGCAAGCATGTGCATAAAGAATGGACAGTTTAAAGACACTCATTAGCACTCCCCATTCAACGTAAATTTGTAACTTATGGACACTTGTTAGATCCAAGGGATCCAAACCGTGCATATGATGGGACGTGTTGTAAATGGAGTATGTCCCAAAAAAATCTTAGATTGTTCTTTCTTTCTTTCTTTTTTTCTTTTTGAAGACTATTTTCAAACCTTTGGTGCCCACGTGGCCCTGTAGGGCTAGGGCTAACGTCAAGGCCTTTCTAGTCCGATTAAGGCCAATGCCAGGCTAGGGCCAACAGCACCCAGCCCTAGCCCAACCTATTGTCACCCCTAATTTGACAGATATTTTATAAACAACAAACAGCAATGACTTAATGTAGCATTACCATGTTTTGGGTGGTAAAACGAGAAGACAAATAACTCTAATAATATTCAACAGATAATGGTGGACATATATAATTCACTATAGGCATCCCTCATCTAAAGACATAATGCATCTCATAGGCAGCGTATGACGTATGTATAAATATAGTAAAATTTCACCCTCCGGCCTCCATGGCAGAAATGTGTAAATTCTTCAAAGAACACTTTCTTTTTCCATCCTTCAAAAAAAAAAAAAAAACACTTTTTTTTTCTTTGAAAGATAGCAAAATATATTGAAGCAAAATGGAGAAAGTGCTACCCAAGATGCAACAAGGGGCCAATAACAACTAATGAACAACCCTCACATTACTCATCCTGTACTAATTTTCTTCTTTTGATAATTGAGCCTAAATCAAAGCTTAATTAGAAATCTGCCCAGAAAAAGTACCAGAAAATTAAGCACAGTACCTTGCCTCAAAGGCCCACCTACCAACAATAAAAGAGGATAATCGTTTGTTCGGAAAAATATCAGCAACCAATTAAGTTACGAAACTAATTACCCAAGTTATTGGAACAGAAAAATGTTAGTCAATGGTAAAACAAATCAAGATATAAAAATCTTAAATGAAATACTACCTGTGAAGCGTGTAAAGGTTGCGAACCCTCCTGTCAGCATCTGGAGAAAGATATTTCCCATTTTCTCTATCAAGGTCTAGTTGCAATGGGAACTCATAACGGTCATTTATCTGCATAAAGAAAATAACATTACTTTCTGTTTTTTGGGTAGCAGGCACTAGTTGTAGTAGGACATGACATGTTGGCATGTGAGGTGTTAGTAATCATGAATCAGAGGGTCGTGCTATTTTGTACAGCTAAGGCATCAAGCATGACGTTTATGTGCATGTGCGCTTTGTGCGCATGACCTTATTTTGCTTGCTTGTTGTTTAGGCATGCATGTAATAGTTGGAATGGGGGTCAACAGTGGATGGGACCGTGATGGCATGTAGGTGAATATGAGCCTCTACCAAGGCCAGTTCTAAGAGCTGGGAGAAGAAAAGGGTTGATTTCTGGTGCACAGCCGATCCCAAATCTTTTGCAAATCAACCATTTAAGAGACAATCCCACGCTGTTGGGAGAGGATAAAATGGTGATGATGAAAGAAAAGCACAGCAAGAAGAATAATAAAATATAATGATGACAACGACGATGATGATGAAAGAAAAGAACATAAGGAGAAAAACCCAATTTAATGCCTGAGAAACTACCTATATAAAACAAGACGGTAAAAGTAATGCAGCAAAGCAATAGTTAGTCCAAATTATAGACAAAGGTCATAATATTTACAGAAAGAACAATAACATGTTTACTGCAAGAATACTGAATTGATTTGCTAATTAATACGCCCATAGATGTGCTGGAGAACAACTTGCACCTGACTTTTACAGTGTTTGATTTTCTTTGTACTTCATTATTTTCTCTGGTTGGTTTGATATTTGTTGTGATCCAAAAGAATTTTTCCTTGATATTATTATATTCATTGAGAACTTCCCCTTAGTAGCAATTGCACAATCACATCTGATGTCCCATTCATTGCATCTTGGGCGATGATATAATCACATTCTTGTCTACAACTATGTCATCATCTTTGGCATTCTCCTATGGTGTAGCAATGCCTTTGTTCTGTACGTTCCTGTGGTGGATCACCCAAGGTATTCCGTAACGGTAACTGTGGCCATAACGGCCACAACCGTTACCTTTACGATATGGGTCATAACGGCTGTTATGGCCCCAATAATGGCTGTTACGATCTCTTTCTTTTCTTTTCTTTTCTTTTCTTTTCTTTTCTTTTCTTTTTTTTTTGACCAAAAAAAAAGAAAAACATGTATCTGCCTCGTAATGTTGAGAAGAAAAAAAAAAGTCTAAAAAAACTGTATCAGCACTGTAACAGACCATTATGGGGCTGTTATGGCCTTTACAAGAGATGTAACAGCCCATTAACGGTGGTTACGGGGCTTTTTTTTCCATAATGGTTGTTACAGCAGTAATGACCTCGTAACGTATAACGGTTGCCACTGTTACCTTTACGGCCCCATAACAGCCTTTACGGCACACCATGGGATCATCTCTCATCAGCTTGAAAACTGATCTTACCTTATGGGGCTCTTATGGCCTTTACAGGAGATGTAACAGCCCATTAACGGTGGTTACGGTGCTTTTTTTTTCATAATGGTTGTTACAGCCGTTATGACCCCGTAACGTATAACGGTTGCCACCATTACCTTTACGTAGCGGCCTTTACGGCCCCGTAACAGCCTTTACAGGCACACCATGGGATCATCTCTCATCAGCTTGAAAACTGATCTTACCTTCGAGCATGTTATTGAGTTGGCGAAGCCAAGATGTTGAGACATCGACCATGCACCCACGAGCAACCGAGTAGTATATGAGAAACTCTCGTGGGAATGATATCACATCCATATCTTCCCTTCGTGCATGGAAGTGTGTAGGCAAAGTCACAATGTTGAGATAACAACCATACCTCCACGGGCGGCTGAGTAGGATATGAGAAACTTTCATTGGAATGATAGTACACCATATAGACTCAATTGCAATGTGGTCCCAATGAGTTATTCACCAAACAATGATGATTCACTAGCAGATATGCATTGTTCGCCCAAGCAATCTGTAGGGTCATGGATGCTATTCTACCTTGATCATCAATGATCTGCGAGGCAATATTCATGTTATTCCCACTACAGATAACGACCTTGAAAGGCCTTCCTTCACAAAGGACCCGTGTGCAATGCGCAGCCAATCTTCTTTCCCAACGTCAATAGGAGCAGTGAGAATTCAACATGCCAATAATGGAAGTTATATTCACGATGTTCCACCCCTGCATCCTCCTCTCGGCTCATCTTCTGACTTCCCCTCTCCTTTAAGCTCATCTTCTGACCCTTCATCTTCAACAACTTCATCACACAGTCGAGATTGTTAGTTACACATACAGAACCAAGGTGGCCTTTGCCTTCATTCTTGCAGCAAGAGAAGCCAACTTCATCTCCTCAACATCTCCTATGTCCTTGTTTACTTTAGGATCATTATTCTACAAGGTCCATTGGTTATTGCCGCTGGTGATCTAGGAGAACACTGTCTGTTCTATAATTGTGGTACTGTAGTGTGAGGCATAAACAAGGACATAGGAGAACACTGCTTGTTCTATAATTGCAGTACTGTAGTGTGAGGCATGGAGCTACTCACTGTCAGCTTGGGCGCCGAATAATGGTGCCTCTAATATGTCACTTTTTTCCTTTTTTTTACAGAAAATAATCTGTCATGTCTGGCTACAACTTTCCTTTGTTGTTCCAAGGCCCATAGAGGAATCTAAGGGCCCGCTTGGATCGTCATCATCTAAGCCTTTTTCCCAACTGATTGAATCGGCTACAATCCTTTTCCACTGTTCTACTCTATCAAGGGCCACAACTTCAGTTAGACCATAGGTCATCAGGTCTTTTCTTACCACCTCCAACCATGTCCTTTGCCTTCCCTTTGCCCATTAAGAACCTTCAACCTGTATGAATTCACTCCTAACTGGCACAGTTCTTGGTCCCTGTTGCACATGACCAAACCATCCAAATCTACTTACCCTCACATTGTTGCCTATTGGTGCTACTTCCGCCAATTTATTCATTTCTAATTCTATCCTCATTTTACTTGTTTTTTAAGTGGCACCCAAAAAGGCCCGTAATAGGCCTAACCAACGTTGCTAGGTCTCAAATCTACCATTACTCTCTGAATCTCCATTCCAGTGCCGGCCTACCAACTGCATAAGAGTCTCTATCAAATCCCACAAACTATCAAATCATAATACTTGTCTATGTACTCTTCACAGTAAGATCACTGCAGCGTTAGAAGATATTAAATAGGGATGGCCTTGTAACCTAAAGGCAGAAACCTGCATCCCCACTTTTATGTCCTCCGGAGTAGACGTGTGGAAGATAGCAACTCCTCAAGTTAGCTTCAACTTGGTACCACCCATTTCGGGCTTAATTCTTTGAGCAATAGCACCGCTTTTATGTCCTCTAGAGTAGACATGGGTGGAAGATAGCAACTCGTCAAGTTAGTTTCAACTTGGTACCACCAATTTCGGGCTATTTCTTTGAGCAATAGAACTGCAAACCCAAGGTTTTAAATAATAGTATCAGTTGGGCCCAAAAACAAAACGGCACAGGGCCCATCAGACCAACATCGAATAATATGGGCTCGTATCAGCCAATTTTTTCTGCCTAAATGTTTTTGAAAAATCATCACTAAAGTAGGCAAAATTTGTAAAAAGCTGGTATCTGCCTTTTTTCTGTTTTAAGTTTTTAACAGATATTCAATGGTGTATTGGACCATTTGTGGATAAGAACGTTATCTGTTAGCTTGACCTATTGAAAGCCAACCAAATAGGCCCTAATCGAACAAAAATAAGCATAGTTTGATAGATTAGGATAAATTAGCATCCATTCGATTGAAATATGACAAAAAGAACATGAAAAAACTGGAGGAAAAAAAAAAGATTGGTTTCACTTTCTAATTTTTCCCAAAATGGTTTTTTTTAACAGTTTCCCAAAATTGGTTGTTCTGCTTCAATTTATCAATATCAATCAAATCTTGTGTTTTGATACCCAATATAAGCCTAGATATAGTATAAAACGAGTTTTTAAGCTTCCCTCCATCGTTTAAATGAAGAATAGTGACGCTAGAAAAATTAAAATGGGCCCTTCATCGTCATATTGACCAGTATCAATGCCCAATGCCCATATGGGTAGTATTGACCAATATGTTCCCTTAAAAAATAAAAACAAAAAAGATACATCTCAGTATTGTGTAATTGTCATGGCTGAACCAAGTGCAAACTATAGCTGCATGAAGTGAAAGCAGCAACAGATTCGAGTGTGGGAGCAGGAGACCGACTGTTTCAAAATGTAAGCAAGCACGAATTGGTAGGAAGTGGGAGCAGAAGCGAGAGTCCGAAGCTCGATTCAAAGTGGAACTGGCACCTAGTTAGAAAGATCCTGCAACTGAGGTGCAAACCATAACCTCGTTAATACCACCTAAAATAATATTTAAAATCCATAGTCCTCTACCTCTACCATCACATGCTTCATCAGATCATATACACACAGAGCGTCCCACTTCAAGATCAGATACCTTTAGTTAGGTGGCACTGGCACCTTGGCTCTTACCAAGGAAAGTCGGCTACCGGAACCTATGGTAAGACCACATTTGTATCCGTAGGTACGTTCTCTTCCTTCTCTGCAAGGGACACTGCTCAAATCTGCCTATTTTCTCAATGCAACTCATGGGTAAGAATTGTCCCTTTTGTTATTCTCTCACACTATGGCAAACTACCATCCTTCTTTTTTTTTGAAAGGTAACATCTTTTTATAGATAAGCTGCTTCACAAAGAAGATGGAAGGCAATCTACCATACATTCTTTCCATTGTTTGTTGAAACATCCGCATCACATCACCTTGATTGACACTCAAGACTCAACATCTTGGGCTAAAAGAGCCCCCCTTCTAGTGGGCATCAACAGCTTTGCTACTAAATTTGGGTTCAGAAGTGGACAGGAAAGGGAATAATTTTGTGGTTCGGAGTTTCAGAACAGGTTTGGAGATGCTCAGAGTTTAAAAAGGATGGAAAATTGGACTGTGCATGGACGGGTTATGGGATGAAATTTGTGGGACAGATTTGAGTCTAGTCTTGGACAGGTTTATAGGCTGCAGCACAGGTTCAAAGTGGACAGATTCTGGGACAGTTTAGGACTGTTTGACATGCAATCTAGGGGTGTCGCTCAAGGCCGAAATTCGACAATAACAGGGATGAGGTGAAGGTTCTGGTTGGTGAGTTGGGCTGTCACAGATTGGGGTTGGCATTTGGATGACTTATGAGCTGATGTTATCAATTTACTGGAACAGGGTGATGGGCTGGCAAGGAGCTGGGTATGGACTGTAAACACGGGCAGATTGTGTACAGTTTTTTAGGGTAGGCCAAAGGACTGTTCTATGGGTTGTAAGTGGATAGAAATTGGAACCTGTACACAAATTTGGTTTATAACCTTGGACAGATTTGGTTAGTGTTTATAGGCTGCAGGTGAACTGGCTCAGGAATAATCTTACGGATATATTATGGGCTGGGTAAGGGTTCTGACGCACGGAAGTTTAGGTAAGGGATACAGGTGTGGTTAATGCTTTTTTCAGGTATCAAACATATTTTGGTTGGTTTCGGGTAGCTGGTAATGGACAGATTTTAGACTGAGCATGAGTGCATGGAGTGAAGGTTTATTGGTTGATGAAGTGCTGGAAAAGGGCTGCGGGTTATGGGTAATCTACAGGTCAGATCATCTATTGGCAGTTTGGCACGGCTTTTACTACTTTTTTTATAGGCAGATTGCAGAAAGATTTGGAGTTAGGGTATGAGCAGTTTTCTGCACTGTATTAGGGCTTTGTTTGTGTTAAGTTTTGAGCTGTAATCACAGGGCTGGCTGCATGTTGAACAAAGGTTAGAGTTATGAACATGTTAATGCTGCTTCGAATCTGATTGGGTATGAGAACTGGCAGTTACAACAAAAACTTATTCAACCAATAATCAGTGTGTTCATGCGTAAGTCTATATGCTTAGACGCTAAATATAAATTGTACCATGAGAAAATCCCTATTCAAGTCTTGAATGGGAGGAAGTCTATATCATGAACATGGTACCCTTACAAGTACATATGGAAGAAAGCTCAAATAAAGAAGAAGATTCAATAGAGAAATGCAAGTACTGAGAAATTGCAAATGCTCACCGCCAAGAAAAGATATGCATAAAGAAGGTGATTTACTCACAAATTTATCTCCTCAAAGAAAGGCTTTCAAGGGGAACTTATAACAAGCTCAAATCTAAGAAGATTGGGCTCGTAGAGTCAACAATAAGTTGGGTGACAACATCTATGAGATCAAGTTGCCAGTGTACTTAGATACATCACCAACTTTCAATGTGACCAATATGTTCAAGTACCATGGTAAGATGCATGATATGCAAGACGAAGTTATTGTTGATATGGACAAACGTCTAAAGGAAAAAGATGTTGAAGCAATTTTGCACATGAAGACTACCAACACCGAACAAGACCAATACAATAAGTGCTTAGTGAAATGGAGGAACAAACCCACTTTGAATGCACGTGGATAGTGGCTAATCAAGGAGATTGGATTTGGACCTTTACTACTAGTATAAAGCATCCAACTCCACAAAGGGTTGAAGTAGGCCCAAGATGCACCATGAGGCCCATCATGTGTAGAATTTGGGGCTGTTTGTGGCTCGTTTTGTGGGGTGAATTTCTGAGACTACCATTTACTATTTTTGAAATATTAAATGTGCCAATTTTGAAGGTTCTCTAAAGGTTTTAGTATGATATTATGGATCCACTTTTACTATTTTCAGGCCATCACAATTTGGCTAAACATTTATAGATTGAGTTGTCGCTTTCTCATATGGACAAGATTGATTTGAAATCAATCTAGTATTGGAAGATCTTAATCAATGAATCATATGGATTTTAAGGTGTCCTTTAGGGTCTATAAAAAGGGTTGTTCTAGAAGGTACAAGCTTGGTGGTACAATCCATCTAAATAGGTGCCACTCCAGCTTTAAATCGTGCTCCCACTCCCACTTCCTACCTGTCTGTGCTTAAAACATTTTGAGATAGATGCTTCCCCACTCACCCGCTTGAAAATGTGGCCACTCACTTTGCACTTTGTGCAACTACAAGAAGAAATCTAATGATTTGAGTATCTAAATATCACTGATTTGATAACTAGATTGCATCAATCCACCATCATGTGGAGCCTATGGAAGGAAGGACACAATATTTTTTTGTGAAAAGGCAACTCGCATGGGGAAGGTATAAACAAAACATCAAATTCTCACGGAAATGAAGTATGGCAACTAACCATTTCTGTGTTTTTTTAATGGAAAACAATTACTTTTCGATGAAAGAATGAACCCAATGAAATACGAGGAGATGAGGAGAAATCACTTCTCTCCCCCAGGCCCAACCCTTCCTCATTCTCAACTATACAACACCCCCGAAAAGCTATAGTACAAACAGTGCGTGTAACTTTCTTTTTGCCCTAAGGAAAACCTCTCTTCGAGATTCTACCAAAGTTTTGTTATTTCACCCTTACCAAATGGTCCACAACCAACTAGCAAGTACACACTCCATAATGCCATTCACTTTTTACCGTAACAGACCCTATTCCATGCTTTGACTCAGCCATCATCTAAACCATCCTGCTTAACTTAAAAAAACCCACCCACACTTCTATTGAAACGGGTACACTTTATGACTAAGTGATAGAACATTTCTGTATTCCCATAGCATAAGATGCAACCATTTATGATTATTATCATCATGTTTTTAAAGTGATCCAACTGTCAAAACCTTAAGGCACACTCATCATTCGATTCCTTAAGTGAACCACCATTAGAACCTTATCACTCTATGACATTGATAATTGATTTCAATGTTGCAAGACTACATTTCTCAGAAAAGGGAAAAACAGTTGCATGCACAATGACTGTGTATCATGAGAAACTCATCCCGTGAAAAGTAGCCAGATTTAACATTTACGAAACCAGTATAATTGGTTTATTGACTGACAAAGTTGTTCAACAAGATGGTAAAATCGAATAAAATGACAGATAAATGTTGGAAAGCACCATGGCAACTATTTATAAGAATAAAGGAGAAATACAGAGCTACACTAACTATCATGGGATTAAACTTATGAGACTTACTATGAAACTTAGGGAGAGATTGATTGAACAAGGATTGATGGAGAAATATTGGAAGAGAAAGGATCTCCAGTCTTTATTGACTTAGGGAATAAAATCACTTTTTTAGGCTTTTAAGTGTGTTTGTTTAGCCAGTTAATCAATTTTAGGGGGGGGGGAATTAAATTTGCACTTTTATCTGCAGCACCTAACCCAAGCACTCATAAAGTCGAAGATCTCTCTCTTGTCAGAAGGTTTGTTAATAACACACAAGTATAGGGCCATACAAATCCACGCATGTGCCATCATGGCATGTAGGTTTGAGATCAAATCCATCAACCGGTTGGTCCAACCATTTTTCCTAAAATTAACCTGGTCCACTCGGAAGGTGGGCCCCACTATTAGAACCAGGTGGATGGGTTAGTAAACTTCGGCCAATTGTTTTAGATCCATACATTTGTTTTGCAAAATATGGCCCATCTGATCAGTGGATCAGCCTAATTCTTGGGCTAGGGCATCAATATAGTAGTGCCTTTCTAATGGATGGATTGGATCTCGGATCTACATGCCATGTTGGGTAAATGTGTGGCACGTACATGAGTTTTATTGCACACACGTATGGGCTTAGCAAATCTCATCTCTGGAGAAGCCAAACAGACATGACTTTCATAAAAACCCCATCTCCAGTGCTATGAGGCCCACTGTGAAGACCGTGAGATATCCACTCCATCCATCCATTTCACCATATCAAGTTGTGGTATGACTCCAAATAGGAGACAGATCCAAGACTCAAGTGGGCCACACCACAGGAAAGGCTTCATCGCTCACCATTGAGACCTTCATGGGGAAATTGTTTTCTTGTAAACATGCACTTTTTCACATAAGCAGTTCTCAAGAAACAATTCCAAAGAAGTGTTTCTTGAGTATCAATTCTGTAGTTGCTAGAAGCAACGCCAAATAGGCCATTAGAGAAAGCATAAGCTAGGGTCCCTAGAGAGTTAGTCTAGTGGTTGTTGGGAAAGAAAGGAATCTCAACGCTCAAGCAGATACATTAGCATGATTAGGGATATGCATGAGGGAGTAGAAACAAATCTGAGTATTGATGGAGAGACAAGTGAGTTTCCAATTATAGCAGGCTTACACTAGAGGTTGGTATTGAGTCTGTATCTTTTTTTGCATTGGTTATGCACGAGATAAAGAGGCATTTACAGGAAAACATCACGTGGTGTATGTTGTTTGCAGACGACGCAAATTGGATTGACTGACAAGATGAGGGAGGAAGTAAATGCAAAGCTAGAACGATGGAGGATGCTTTAGAATCTGAAGTTAGTGGACAGAAACCGATTATATCGAATGCAACTTTAGTAACCATAGGAGTGAAAGCAAGGAATTAATTAAGATTATTGAGCAAGACGTACCCTAAAATGGTCATTTTCAATGTCTTGGGTCAATAATTAAAGAGTGGAGTGATTGAGAAGGCATGTTGATCATAGAATTAAAGCTAGGTAAACTAAGTGGAGATGTGCCTTTGGAGTTATGTGATCAACATGAGCCAATGAAACTGGAGGGGAAATTCTATAGGATAGCTATAAGACCAGCCATGCTTTATGGGGTAGAATCTTGAGCAATCAAGGAACATGCTCATAGGATGAGAGTAACGGAAATGAGGATGTTGAGATCAGTGACTAGCAAGACAATGATAGAATTAGGAATGAATGCCTTCGAGGGAATTTGGGAGTAGCACCAATAGGTAATAAGATGAGGAAAAGTAGGCTTAGATGGTTTGGCCATTTGTAATAGAGACTCAGAATTGCACCAATTACAAAGAGTGAGATGATTCAAGTTGAAGGCACTAAAAGGGCATTGAAGAAGGCCCAAAAGTACTTGGGCGGAGGTCGTAAGAAAAGAATATGGTGTAACTGAAGATATAATCCATGATAGAGTGGAAGGGCATAACAAGATTCGTCTAGCTTACCACAATTAGCTGGGCTTAGATGATTATGACTGACTATTAGTATGAACATTAACACGAATGATCAAACAAACAAACAAACAAAAAAATCTTTTTACTACTATGATATTTAGTAACTCAAGTGTACATGTGTGAATCAACATTTGAAATCAATAGAATTATTGAATTTTAGAAATTGATCAATAAATTGAGCATCGACTAGACTAAGAATTTGAGCTCTAACAATGCTAATAACGATGAAAAAGCAATGTAAAAAAAAAAAAAAGATACTTCTTTTTGACAAGATTATTCATTCTGCCCTTCAAAAATGAAAATAGTTTGAAGCTTCTCTCCATCTATTCTCAAGCACGTGCAACGAAGCCATATAAAGCCAATTAATATTTGATGGGTACAGGGGGGAAAATATTCCCTGACCCATTTATGTCCGACACAAATGGTTAAGTCATTACTACTCACTCTACCCACACCTGATTACCGTTCATCAAAACAAGGCAAATTAACGACAACACAAGCAACAACAAAAAATACGCTGAACATTGGAAAGGGAGTCGCAATGCATGACAAAGATTCAAAATCTACGGATAAAATACAGTGGTTATTACTACTCACTCTACCCACACCTGATTACCGTTCATCAAAACAAGGCAAATTAACGACAACACAAGCAACAACAAAAAATACGCTGAACATTGGAAAAGGAGTCACAATGCATGACAAAGATTCAAAATCTACGGATAAAATACAGTGGTTATAAATACCAACCTTTACCATTGTGTCTCGCATGAAATCATATTCAAACCGTTTTAGCTGAAGTTGCAACACGGGGGGGAAGTCGATGAAAAGGACACCCTTCTTTGCATCCTGGAATGGTAATGGCATAATTATTTACAAAACAAATCATTCAGGAATAAAAAGGACAGAATGTATGTTTCAACTTGTTCACATTAATTTCTAAAGGCATCTTGCATTGGAAACCACTGACCTGTAACCCATGTTGTTCTGCATGATACTTGTTATCACCTTCAAGACGCTCAACTTCTACATACTTGTCAAAAGAAGCATAGACATCCCGGCAACCTTTCACATCAAGCTGAAGGTCTGTCACGCATGTAAAGACAGTCAAATACTCTGCACAGGGATATTCATTATAAACCACTCCTTACATGAAGTATTGGACCAAAAATAAATACCATAGAATGATTCCTTTCTTGTAGATTTGTAATCAACATTGATGCACTCAATGTAGTTCATATGGTGCCCTTCGAATAACTGCTGTATTGTACCTTCCACAACAGTTCCCTGATCCAATGAAATCCAATATCAAAATCGTAATAACCTTGACGCCCACAACAATCCAATAAAATCCAATACCCTGAATGCGGTACCTTCATCTTATCTTCCAGCTTTTCACAAAGAACCCTATTGAGTTCTTGCACATCGTGTTGCATGAAAGAATCATATGTATCCCATCCGAATGATTTAGTTAGCTCTTTTGTCGCAACACTATTGTCGGTGTACTGGAGCTTATAGAACAAACTCTGCAGAGCTAGAGGAATGCTCCCTGACGGCATATCATTCTCTGTGGTAGGCATATGGTATACAGCCTGGCATACAGATTCAATGAATGGTTTCTCCTTTTAATAATGCTAAACAGAGACAAAGTTGTGCACTAGCTACAAAATGAAATTCCAGACAAGATGTGAACCTTTCTGAAGTAGGGAATGTGGTACAAAGTTTGAAGAAGGGAGTTCATGTAACAGGTTGCTCCTTGGTTCTTAAGGCCAACATAACCAGTCTCTTTTTTCGAGTCATACGTCCAGTAATCGACAACCCGACGAACTGCAACCTCCGCTTCAACTATACATGTATCATTCACAAGATACCCTCTAGACGGGTCATAGAGTTCGCTGAGAGGCATGAACGATGTGAAGCCCCAGTCACTCTCTCGAGCATTGAATTGGTGCTGCGTGTCTGCGTAACTCAAAAGAAGTCGAAATCATCACCCATTTCACGAGCGTGCTGGCCAATACCTGGATCTCCGCATAGGGGCACATTTGGCGGACTTGCAACCTTGAGAAGAACGAATGCTTGCCACCCAAATCATGAGTGGTGTCACTTCTGGAAGGACCTGAAACGACACCGCTCATGATTTGGGGTAGAAATATGCCTTTTATTTAAAATGAGAAAAACATCAGCCTCTAAAGAGACTTTTTAAAAGAGGACTTTGGTTTCCAAAATCAGGATGTGGCAAACATCCAAATGCACTTGCAATACATTGCACTGTGAACCACAATCCAAGACCAACATCAAATTAGCCCAAAAAATCAAAATGGAAACCACGTGCGGCAGTTAAAATTAGACAATGGAAGTGATATATATGCACCCTATGTTTAAATACACTGTTTTTTTGTAATGTTCTTAGTATTAAAATGGTAAAGATGTGCCATTACCATACTAATACCAGAAGTAGAAAAAGGGATTACAAATCAAAACGAGGGGGTCAATATATCTGCTCGTCTTACAACTGTATTAAAAGCCAGACTTTACTACCAATTCTCTTCAAATTATGACAAAACGAAAACTTGGACAGCAGAGGAGGATATATACCTTTCCTTACTGAATACTTGTTGTGGATTTGATTGACCACTGCCAAGCTGAATTGAGCGTACCTACTCCAACCATACGGCAAGCTGGCTGAATCCGCAACATCCAAATACATCGAAAGCTGGTCCACGTTGTTTCCTTTTGGAAAAATCAGCACCCGCCTGCAGTTGAAAGCAATGCAAGAATTGCAAATCAAACAAATCGAAACTGGACAAGGGGGGAAAACACAACTATTGCTAAAACAGATGACGCTTGAGATCCATGCACATGCACTTACCATTTGTAACCGCCAACAAAGAATACGTCAGAGTAGTGCTTCTTGGTATTCAACCTAGAGAAATTCTCAATCGTCCATGTGAATCGTGACGACGGAGGATCTTCCACCGGCTGATTCTCCACCGTACTGGCAGCTTCCGGTTGCGGCACTACTAATAAACAGATGGGTAAGAAACATTTTTAAAAAAAATCAAAACCCTAATAGCACCGATACCAAACTCCACTGATTTTCAAAACCAGATATCAAAGCCCTAAAAAAGCGAATTACAGCGAATCGAATTTACCTTCCATCGGTTGTGGGCCTTCGACAAAATCTGAATGCGGGACAAGCATCTCGTCGTCTTCCTGCTGCAGAAAACAAAGCACGAATCAAGGGTCAGATCCAGCAAAACCATGCCCCATGGGCCACCGATTCGAAACCCTAGAAATCGGTGGAATTGGAATTTCTGCCCATTTCTTGAGAGAGAGAAAATGAAACCCTAGAAAGGGAGAGAGAGAGCAGAGAGATGGATTCGGTCTTTATATATTACATCTAAGGGAGGAGGGGTCATCATAGTCATGGATGGACGAATATGGACCGTCCGATCAAGGAATCTCAGACGAGCGTTGGAAGGGAGAGAGCGAGGAGGCTCTGGAACCAGAGACCAACGAGAAAGAGTACTGGAAGAAAGGCCGGGGTTTTATTTTGTTGGGGGGTACTTTCGTAATTTGGCGTGGAAAAGAGGAAAAGAGGGGGAGAGCAAGAGATATACCTCAGGAGGAGACCTATGGTACAATGAGGTGCATGATAATTTATTCTCCATCATCTTTTTTCCCGCCAAATTGGAGCACGTGTAAGAAATCTCAGCCTTTCAATAGGTGAGCCCCAGAATGAAGATTTTCTAGAAATGAAATCTGGCTGATCTTCTCTTCACAAGGTTCCACATGTGTATGTCGGTTTGGATCTTTGGTTGTGCGTTGAATTTGAGGTTTTGAAGCTTTTTCATCATTTTACATGCATTTTTTTCCGTCAGGATGATCTTTGTGGTGGGTCCCACTGATTTAACGGTTCAGATGTTCAGATTATGTTTCGAGTTAGCGGAAAGGGGGGTGTAGCATGGTAACGTGGCAGGCCATGGGTTGCGCTTATCATTCCTCGACCCTGTAAGTACTATGGAAGCGAGGAAATTGTGCACAGTGTTGCACGGTGTGCCTTAGGCGTGCAGGCATCCGTGCGTACACGTGGCAACCATGCACTAGGTTCAGTCGGTCTAGACTGTGGGCCCACTTTGGATGGATTCCAGGAAGCGGATTGGGTGGTGACTCAACACCACCGATATTCCTGTTGAGGGGGACTCTGTGGGGCCCACCATGACTTATGTGTTTTATCCCCACCGTCCATCCGTTTTGCGGGCTCATTTTAGGACCAGAGCCCAAATTTGAGGCATATCCCTAGCTCAAGTGGACCACACCATAGGAAACAGTGGGATAATGATGCCCACCGTTGAAAACTTCATACGACCCACCGTTATGTTTATTTCCAATCCAACCTGGTCATATGGTCGAAGACCTTGACGAAGGGAAAACAAAATATCAGCTTTATCCAAAATTTCCGTGGCCCTTGGAAAATTTCAACAGTAGGAGTTTAATCTCCACTTTTTCCTGTGGTGTGGTCCACTGGAACTATGGATATGCTTCAATTTTGGGATCATTCCCTAAAATAAGCTAGAAAAATAGATGGACGGCGTGGATCAAACAAATACATCACGGGGATATCAGTGATTCGGGGTCACAACCCTGGGTTTCAAGGGCAGAAAATGTCACCGATAACGATCCAAACCATGATCAATGGCCTTTTGCTATTGATTTTGAAATCGGACGGTCTCTCTTTCCACAATATCCTTTAATAGCCGTTGATTAAACGGCTTGGAGTGACCGCTAAAGTGGGCCCACGTTTAGACATCTTCGTCGAGTGCATGTTTACCACGCGCACGTGATGCGCGTGTGCCTCTTATAAGCGCTTCGCTGCCGGAGTATGGTAGATTTGATCTGGACGTGTATAGGAAGCAGCATTTCAGTCGGCAGGCCCTCCACATTGCATGGCCTACCCGATTTAATCAGGACCGTTCATCCAGTGGACCCTTGTTGATGAAACTTGACTGGATCATGCAACAAGCCCAACCGGGAGTGGCCTGAGAAGAGACTCATAGCTAGAAAAGCCGGGAGACCAAAAGCTAGAAAAGCCAACGGTTCTCATTCTATAAAAAGGAAAAGGCCCGTTAATTGACGATCACGATTCTCTGACAGTAACATTTTTGTGGGCCCGTGTACGGAGAGAGGACTAGGGACCAATCAACTGATCTGTTCTCACTTTTCTGCCAACGACTTTGGAGTTAAGGGCACTTGGATTCCGTCTCGCGGGGAAGAGGATTGCGTGGCGACCCCAACACCATGGATATTCCTGGTGACCGGACTTTGTGGGGCCCACCACCGGATGTATTTATTTTATCTGCGCCGTTCATCCATTTTGCTAGCTCATTGTAGGAGATGAGCCCAAAATTAAGCATATAGGGACCATACAACAGAAATGGTGGGGATGATGCCATCCACCATTAAAACCTTCCTATGGCATACAGTGATGTTTATTTGCCATCTAAACCATTCATAAGGTCACACACACCTGGATTGAAGTATAAAAAAAAAACAAATATTAGCTTCATCAAAAACTTGTGTGGCTTCTGAAAGTTTTCAACGGTAGGTGTTCAATCCTCCCTTTTTGCGTAGTGTGGTCTACTTGAGCTTCGGATATGATTTGATTTTTGGGACCATGCCTGAAAATTAGCTGGAAAAATAAATGAACTGCATGGATAAAACACACACATTATGGTGGCCCCACAAGACCGGTCATCAGGGATATCCAAGTTAGAGGTGGGCAACGATCGGCCGAACCGAGTTAGCCCTAGTTTGGTTTGGCGTGTTTTTGTACCACCTCAGTTTGTGGATCGGTTTGGTTTGGGTTTCGGGCCAACCCATGTGGCCCAAGTTTGATTTGCTCCAGAAAAATCTAGTTCGAGCCGAGATCGGTTTGGTAGAAAATTTCGAACTGAGCCAGGCCGAGTTCAAACAGGCAGCGGCTCGTTTCTTCCTTGTTTGTTTAATTAGAAAAGAATTTAAAAGGTTAGAAAAAAAAAACATACAAACGTATCTTACTATATGATGTTTAACATCCTCCAAAGGAGTGCAACTTCAAAATAGACATGTAAGAGTATTTTCCAAATAAAAGTACAAAAACATAATTTTACGAGTGCAAGGAAACACTGTATGCACATGTATATGTATTATGTATTATCCATGTCATCATATATATATATATTATCCATGTTGTCCATCTGTTTTACATATCATTTTAGGACATGATCCCAAAATGTAATCATATCCAAAGCTCAAGTGGATCACACCACAGGAAACAGTGTGCTTATAACCTACGAGCTGAATCAAATTGAGCTTCGAGCCGAGCTGAGATGGTACTGCCCTAGTTTGAGCTTGGTTTGTTTTTTCAAAATTCAGAGGCTTGGTTTGATTTGAACTTCCATTCAAACCAATCCAAGCCAAGCTTTTTCGAACCAATTTGAGCCGAGCTTTTCGAGCTGGCTTGATTTGTGCCCACCTCTAATCCGAGTACCTATCCAAGCGACAAGGGTGCGGCTTCTGTGGATCCACGGATCCACCTGGGTTGGTCGGATCCCTGACCGTGGGGCCCACTGTGATGTATGTACCTTATATCCACACCGTTCATCCGTTTTGAAAAGTTATTTTGGGACATGATCTCGAAAATGAAACAAATTCATGCCTCAAGTGACCAGAGCACTGGAAACAGCAGTAATCGACCATTAAAAACTTCTCGTGGGACATGAAAGTTTTGGATCAAGCTAATATTTGTGTGGACTTTTCATCCAGGTCTTTTTTACCTTATCAACAGACTGGCTGGAAAATAAACATTCCGGTGGCCCCATGAAGTTTTTAATGGTGAGTATTCAATCACCACTATTTCTTCTTGTATGGTCCATCTAAGATTTGAATTTGCTTTATTTCTTTGTTCATACTCTAAGATGAGCTTTCAAAAAAGATGGATGGTGTGGATGTAAGGCACATGCATCACAGCGGCCCCATGGTTAGGGATCCACCAAACCGCGCCATGATACATGTGGCATACGTGGTTCATTGATCGGGAGCAGATTAGGGGAGACCTGGATCTACTGAGGTGGGTGGGACCCCTGACTGTGGGGCCCACTTTGATGTATAATCATCCAATACGTACCATTGATCGGGAGCGGATCAGGCAAGACTCTGGATCCACCAAGGTGGGTGAGACCCTAACTGTAGGGCCATTGTGATGTATGTAACTACATCCATACTATACATCTATATTTAAAGATCATTTTAGGACATGATCTAAAAAATGAAGCAGTTCTAAATCTCAAATGAGCCACATATAGGAAACAGTGGTGATTGGCCAATAAAAACTTCCTATAAGCCACAAAACTTTGAAATCGGATGCGTGCAGTAACTCCGCACGCTCTTATAGTGTGGAGCAAACTCAGTTGGGCCCACCTAGAATGTATGTGCATTATCTATTCCGTCCATATGTTTTTCCAGCTCATTTTAAGGGTTGAGCCCAAAATTCAAGCATATCAATATCTCAAGTGGACCATGCCACTGGAAACAGTGGGAATAATGATTTCCACTATTGAAACCTTCCCAGGCCCCATAGTGATGTTTATTTGTCATCGAACTTGTTCATAAGATCACATGTACATGGATGAAGGGAAAATACAAATATCAACTTGATCCAAAACTTCTGTGTCCCCCGATAATTTTTCAATGGTAGACATTCAGTTCACACTTTTCCTGAGGTGTGGTCCACTTTAGATTTTGATATGCTTAAATACGTAAATCACCATAGAGTTTACTCCGCACGCTAAGCGTGCGGAGTTACTTAGTACGCAATCCGCTTCCCAAAACTTTTGGATCATGATGATAGTCTCTTCATTTAATTGTTTTTTATCTTATCATCAGGTTGGATGAAGTTTTCAATGGTAGAGATTCAACCACTACTGTTTCTTTGGTGTGCTCCACCTAAGATTTGAAGTCAGCTTAATTTTCGATAACATACCCTAAAATTAGCTTTCAAAATGGTTGGACAGTGTGGATTTAAGACACATACATCTCTCTGAGCCCCACAGTCAGGGATCCCACCCACCTCGGTGGATCCGGGGTCTCACCTAATCCGCTCCCACTCGCCTCCTAGACTCGGATTGCCTGGAAAGCCCTGCGCTCCGAATCTAGGTGAGGCCCACAGTGATGTTTGTGAGAAATCTACGCCGTCCAAATGTTTTATGAGATCATTTTAGACGTTGGGACCAAAAATGAACGGGAACCAAGACTCAAGTGGGCCGAAAACATGATGATTGAACTTCCACAGTTGAAATATTCGTGGGGCCACAGAAGTTTCGAATCAGGATAATATTTGTGTTTTAAGTTCATCTCAATAGGAATCACATTATTAACGGTATGGATGGCATATAAACATCACTGTGGACCCCGTAGATGTTTCAATGGTAGTAATTTCCTCACCACCTTTTGCTTTGGTGCGGCCCACTTGAGTCTTGGATCCCGTTCATTTTTTGTCTCAATGCCTAAAATGGTCTCACAAAACGGTTGGACAGCGTAGATTTCTCACAAACATCACTGTGGACCCCACCTAGATTCCGAGGCAGGAGATGCCTGCGAAAGGCTTTCGCAGGCAATCCGCGTCCCTATGAAGCCACGTTCGTTGTTGAATTTGGACCACAGACTATGCTTCATATCAGTCAGTTTATTAGATAGGGCACCGATTTGATGGTTAAGATCACTTCCGGCCCAGATTTTGGAACGTGCTACATTCATGGTGGACCCACCGATTAGAATGTTCCAGTTATGCCAGATGCGCAGTGCGTATCCGCATGCATGGATATGGATCAACATACTCCAGCGGTGTATGAAATAATCCACCTAGAAACGTGATCAGTAGTGAAGTACGGATTAGATGAGATTTTTCAATGGGGACGATGATTACGGTAGGGCGGAGGCCTCTTCGTTCTGGTAGGGACGAGGATTGGGTACTAGTGCTACCCCACCACGACCTAGCTAGAGATCTACGATCCTGACAAAGGCTCTGTGGGCATCCATTTAGACAGATCGTTTTAGTGAACATGCCTAAGAAGAAGGTACATCGAATGCTTAAATAGACCACAAATTGATATTCATGTGCTTCCCTTCAACCAAGTCCATTCGATCCTTCTTCTTTTTTGTTAGTACACTACACACATCCCACTGTTAATACACACCCACACCGTTAGTCACACTTCAATGTTAGCCGCCCCCAGGTTCGAAATGAATGCTAGGACCTCAGCAAATCTACCATTGTCCAAAGGTGGGTTGGATGACAAAAAAACATAGCAGTGGGCCTATAAAGGTTTCAATGGCCTTTTTTACCTGTGCCCTAAAATGGTCTTTAAAAATAAATGGACAGGTGGATGAAACGCATACACCATGGTGGGCTCCATAGATCCATAGTTAGGACCCTCTATATCTAGATAGGGTAGTACCTAATCTGGATCGTCTGGTAGCACCACTCTTTCTGAATTGGGATTGACTATGGCCAAGCTCATTTAGTGCTAATGAAAAAGCGTCACATGAGCATGAGACCCATAGTAAAAAAGCAAAACCATCTTCTCTTTTTTCATTGGTTTTAGACAAGGGACTAGGGCATGGTCGGGTTCGAGGTGGGTTTAGCCAAAACCAAACCCGCCCATTTACTAAATGGGTCTAGGTCCAAATTTTAGACCTAGACCCTTTTACTAAATGGACGAGTCTGGGTCAAGTCCGAGTTGACACATCAGACCCATTTATAAATGGATATGAGTCTAGGTCTAGGTCTGGGTCTAGTAGAGGGAGATCCACCCAGACCCATTTATAAATGGGTCGGGTCTAATAGGTCTAGGTCTAGATCTAGTATGTAAGCATTTTAACAAGGCTTAAAATCGAGTATGGACGAGTCTGGGCTGGATGGGTCCCTTTAAACATAGACCAAACCCGCCCACTTATTAAATGGGTTGGGGTCGGTTCAGGTCAGGCCTATATTATAAAGGAAACTAAACCCAGACCCATTTAGCAAATGGGTCTGTTCTTGGACCCAGACCCGTACCATTTAACAAATGGGTTGGGTCGGGTCTGGGTCGAGTCTGGGTACCCCATCGAGTCCGCTGACCCATTTACAACCCTACAAGGGACGCAATCCAATTTGCTCTGTCAAGGTGATGGATTAATAAGTTCATTCACGGATCAATGTAAGAAAATAATGTTATCTATTGATTTTCTTTCTTTTATATTGATAAACCATTGACGATTTTGATTTTAACTTTTCTTTACTTAGTAATGGCAAATCAAGGTATTGTTTATTTAACGAAAAATAACCTATTTTTTAAATATTTACCTTTCAAGTTAGGAGGCTTACATTCAGCAAACATTTGCCCTCCCCGGTAGAGAAAATTAAATGGATCATCATAAATGACAAAATGACTCTACCTTGAGGTATTGTCAGAAAGAGGAAATCATTTTAACGTGGGAAGCAAATTATATATGTATGTATATATAGAGAGTATGGTATTTTGTGCACGATATGACATGAGACATTTGTGTGCATGAGATTCATGTACTTGGACAGGTTGACTTAGGGTAGGCCTTGTAGTCATGGGTTCATGAAATTCACTCTGACCATTAAGTTCATGTAACGCTCCAGATTTTCGAGATTTATTTAAAAATTTTTGAAAATTCATTTTTAATTTATTTTTTATTAATTATAGTACATTTACTGTTGATTCGCGAATAGCAGGACATCCGTAGGAGATCCGATAGGGGACCATTTACAAAAGTTGCTTAGAATGATCCCATAAACATCGTAAAAAGATCAGATTTCAAAAATCACACACTTTTCAGATAATTACGAAAATACCATTAGTTAAACTTAAGTTAAGGTGCCATTTTTAAGTATTATAGTTTCTGATGATCACTTTCACGCAAAACCCTGGATTTAAGCTTTTGGGCACATATTAACCATACACGTTAAATTTCAGCCCTTAAATCATAGTAGAAGTGGTCCAATTGTCAAATTAGCCCCTTAACCCTTAATTTTCATGTCCATCGAGTGATGAAAGTGGATGGTTAGTCGTAGTCGAATATTTCTCTTCATATGAGTGACTTGGATCATATTTATCATGGACCAATAGTGTGATTTGAGTGCCCCACCTTGCTAAGCGTCTTTCTTATGCGCGAAGTTATCCCGTTTTAGAAATTAATGAGTTACCAACTCTTTTTAAATCTGAACCTTTCAATTTACTCACTTCTCACCATCAACCGCTTCTCAAATTTGGACCACTTATTATACTCATATGACTACGAGTTTACACAAAGTTTGAACCCCGATCTATAATCCTACACCGTTGAACTACAAAGCCAACCCCTTCATTTTCCGTCAAAAGTTGAAATTTCAGATCTAGGCATTTCTCACTATCAATCAACTACTAAACTTTGTACAATTGTTTGCCTATCATGACCATATATTTTCTAAAATTTGGGCCCTGATCATCAAGCATAGACCGTTAATTGAGATCAAGCTCATTTTAGCACCCGTTAAACCATTTTCAAGGATCAGCCAATCTAGAATGTGGATCATCAAGAAATTTACGTATTCTGACTCTACTCTTCGAGCTTGATAAGATGAACGGATTGGAATTGATCAAAGATCATCCGAATATTGAGATTTGGGAAACCCACCTCAAGAGGTTGTTACACAAGATCTCGCGTGCACATCCCTCTCCATATTTCTACTACGCACCTCAAAATCCTTCTCATAACCCTAGCCTTCATGCCCTAGAGAAAGAGAGAAGAGAGAGAGAGAGAGAGAGAGAGAGAGAGAGAGAGAGAGAGAGAGAGAGAAAGAAAAGAAGAGAGTTCTTTCTCATATTTTTCCAGCGGCTAGGATCTTCTACAACCCTCTTCTTCTAAGTCCATCCTAAGGTGAGAATTTTCCTTCAAGCCTTTCATTAATAATACCACGATTATCAAAAGTTTCTTTTGTGGCATGTGAAGTTATTTTGTTTTGAATTGCTTATCCATATAACATGAAGTTTGATGTGAGATTTGTAATGAATATCATTGTATGGTGATGTGATTCCTTGTTTAGATTTTTTAGTAAGAAGCATGTGTATTTGTGTTATTTTTTTGAAATTTATGCCCTTATTTTCTTAGTCCATGTATTACAAGTAAGATTGATTTTCATATTGTGATATGAAATATGTGTATAAGATCATCATATAGACATCCCATTATTGTATACTCTTTGTCCCTAAGTTGATAAAATTATTCGATGTAGAGAGATGGAACTCATGAGAGGTGTCCATGATGGAAAAATATCTCTTGACTTAACTGAGAGAATGAAGTGATTGTTTGTCAATGGATCCTTACATGTGCATGATGCTTGATTGGAGCATTTACATTACATGAGTATTTTAATGAATTTGGTCATGATGTACAACATTGGCTTTTGAGACATGATGAAATTATAAAATGGGACAATGAGTAAACATTAATGGTATACAAATTCTCATGAGCCGGGGTTGGTGTCATGGACACTAAGCCCGAGCTGTCGGCCTATGCTGGGTCACATGTGACTCCTCATAGTGACCATGGAGTTTTATTTAAATTGGTTATATGCGAAAACACTTAAATAAAGGTGAAACTAAAGTCATGCATTTACTTGGCTCCATGTGGGTATACGGAATTGAGAATAGGCTAGAGCGTCCTACTTCTCCTGTACACTGTCACGTGTAGATTTGGGCTATGAGCGTCCCGTTTCTCACGTGGTCGGGCAAAAGTATGGGCTTGTGCGTCCCAGGAACCTCTGGTGACTAGTGGCTAGCATGAAGTCGTAACAGGGAGTCTCCCACTTCATGTATTGTGATTCTAGCTAGGGTGCCTTAGCCAGAGCATGCATTCCATGCATCGCATTAACAAAGATTTTTAGTTGGTTGTTTTGATTTGATTAAATGATAATATCCTGCTTGCGTTTACTCTGTACCGCTATTATTATTATTGATTGTCTTGGATGAAATATTCCCCACTATGATAGCGTTTAACGCTATCCCAAACACAATTTAGATGATGCAGGTGAAAATTCAAGTATTGAACCCGATTTTTAAGGAAAAGAGTTCGATGGTTCGTACGATCACATGGCGGATGACGATGTTGGAGAAACTTAGTTGATGTTTTCATTTATTAAATATTTCTTTGAGTAGTTGATACATTTATGGAATTGTAATAAGTCTTCAAGAGAAGACATGGTTTTGTATTTTAAGTAATCAGTATGGATATTGGTTGGTTCCCTTATTTAAACATTGATGATGACATAGTAAGTTTGATAAAATAAGATGATAATTGTTTCCGCCATTGTGCTTGAATGCTATATTTTATTATTTCACAAATTAGTTATTCCATAAATTACTTGGGAATTCGGCAATCGTGTTATACATGAGAGTCGAAAATATCGGGTCGTTACAGTTCATAATGGCAATTTAGTCATAGGTCTAAAAGAACATATGGATTCATGATTAAGGTGGGTCATGAGGAAAAAAGTAGGAGAGGAGGACACCTACCATGAAATTAAATTTTTTAAAAATCCACTATAGTCATTAGTTGCCTTTGTAACAATACATGCATGGGAGCCCGACTTTAAGTCCATATGTGAGCCAGACAATACATGCATGGGAGCTAATTGAAAAGGTTTGGATGGTAGGCGTACCTTATACTATTTCCGCTCATATAGCCTACTTGAATTATGGATGTTGGTGATTTTTTAGCCCTATGGTTAAAGTTTTGTTACGCATTTTATTGTCAAAGCGAATCTCACATACACATCACAGTGTAGCCCACCCTAATCCTCCTCCTTGGTTTGCCCGCTGGCTCTTAAACCTCCTAATGCATTATGACCCTACTCAGCAACGACCTCTAGTTGATGTATGCTGAAAGTGCTCTATAGGCCCACCATAATGCATGCGTTTTATCTACACTGTCTATCCATTTCGCGAGATTATTTTATAGCATGAGCTAAAAAATGAGGCAGGTCCAAACATCAAGTGGACCACACCACAGGAAATAATGGTGATTGAACGAACAACCATTAAAAATTTATTTAGGGCTATAAAAGTTTTTTTATCAAGGTGATATATGTGTGTTTTCCCTTCATCCAAGTCTATATGACCTAATCAACAAGTTTGATAGCAAATAATCATTACATGGGACCTTAGAAGTTTTTAATGATGGGCATTCAATCAACATTATTTTTTTGTGGTGTAGTCCACTTGAGATTTCAATCTACCTCATTTCTTAAATCATGCCTTAAAATGAGTTGGAAAATTTAATAGACGTCTTGGATAAAAACACAAACATCATTGTGGGACCCATGAGCATCGACCAGTGGCAAATTCACTATTACCAGCTATGGACACTGAATTGTGGGCAGATTGTGCACATGGGTGCCTTTCTCAAGGGCTTTCGATGGTGCGCTTGAGGCATGGGGGTATTATATTTGATTGGAGTCTCCATTAGCCAGTTACTCAAATTTCTACAGTCAGTTAGACCCTATAAAATCCTAAGGAGAAAGAATCGGAGGATTTCCTATCCTAAAATAACTCATTGATTTGTTATAAAAAATTCTTAGTAGGGAACCATGATTATGAATAGATAAGGTGTTAGGCACCCTCTTAGACCATGTAAGTGTGCAGTCTCAACTTCACGGGGCTAAATAAACCATCAAGGATCGGACTAGTGTAATGCTCTGTGATAATACAATGCCCATGACAAGCGATTGTTCGGGTTAAATAAATCTAACATGACTCACTCACTTGACGAAACGGTTGAATAACTAATCAATCAGAGTTTTTTTTTAATGGGCAATATCTAATATTTTGGTAAGCTGCGGAGCATATATTTGAATCGACTAGGTGCTCAGATGCAATGCTATGTGATATGTGATATTGATGAGCGGAATAAGCAAGGGGTTGAGAAGGGAATGAGTGTTGCATGATACTTATGCAAATATAAATGAAATTGATTAGACCGGTATAAAATAGGTGAACAGGTTTGTTGTGAGAATTAACTTGAATGATCTAGATAGGCTGACTTGAGTGCTCTAGATAGGCCCTATGGTGACTCAAGTGGCTAGGATTAGGACTTGGATAGGATGACATAATACTAGAAGGGGCTTCCTCTCTTGCACTCTTCCTCTCATTGGTGGACGGATTAGCTTAAGTGAGTGGTGAACATGGATGAAGGGTGAGAGATGGGAGTGAGGGATGATGTAAAAAAGAGAAGCGGAGGGGTATTTATAGGTGCTTTGGATGGTTTTTTGGCAAATTCTGGGAAGTCGAAGGGTAAAAGAGGCTCTAATCGCCAGGATTGACTATTGGAATGAGATCACCACGTGGCGTAACCATAGTGGTTGGATGGAGGGGCAAAGTCATAATTTTGAGAAAAGGTGAGGGCAGCGTGGTCTTTTTCCATTCCAGCATGCTTACAATGGAACTAGATAACCTAACACCCCACCTAACTTATCCTACATAAGTTGTCAAATTACCACATGGCAGGCGATACATAGTGTTTTGCCCACCACATGGATTGGTCTCAACTTTTGCAGAGGTGACGTCATCACCCCGCCTAACCTCACAAAATTTGGTACGGTTCCAAATGGAAGGCGACACATTGAGTGTCGTCTACTACATGGATTGGCCTGAAATTTTACAGGGTGCTCCTGGAGTGGTGCATTCCCCCTAGTTCACTCGATTTTGCTTTTTTTGTGGCCCTAAATGCTAATGGGCCTAAGTTTGGGCTTGATTTTAGGCTCAAAGTTTGGCCTAATTTTGGGTTAATTGGGTTGACTAGATTGAGTGGGTTTAATTAAGTTCGATTAGGTTTAATCGAGTTTACTAGGTATGACTGGGTTGACTAGGTTTGATTGAGTTCGATTGGGTTCTTATAATGCTTTGATCAGCTTGTCAGCCCCTACGGTGTTTATAGTAGCATCATGATTAAGGGTGTCAATGGGTCGAGTTGGCCAGCCTTGGGCTGGGCTTGGGCTAGAGTATCGGGCCCAAGGGTCGGGCTCAGGCTTAAAAATCCAGGCCGTTGAAAATAAGGTTGAGCTTAGACATAAATGGCCACAAGCCCGTAAGCCCGATCCAGCCTGTTACTCTCACCATATAAATTCTCTCTTATTCTTCTCTCCTTGAAAAAGAAAATCTTAGGAGGGCGGGCTTAATGAGATTGATCCATTAACATCGTTATGGACAAGGACGGCCACCACTGCAAACAAGGAGGGCCAGCGCAACGCTAAGAAGAATGCTCGGGTAAGCAACCTTCTAATTTTTTACTAGAATTCATCTTTAAAAACAATTCATTCCCACCTTTTTCACTTCCAACCTTCCACATTTCCATTGTCGAATTTCCTCTAAATCCACCCAAAAATATCTACCGTGTCTGCAACCTATTTACCAGATCTATAAAAATCCCAAAACTAAGGTTTGGAGAGAAGAAATGGATGGTGGATTTTCATCAAAATGAGTGGCGTATCATCATTATTTTGTGGATGTAATGGCCATAGAAAAGTTCAACTCTAAAGGCACGATGAGTTTCTCTCTCTCCTTGTTTTTAAGGACGAGGCTTGGGCTTAGGCCAGGCCTTGTACAAACATCAAGGGTCGGGCTCGGGTTGAACTATCTTAGCCCGTCACAGCCCCAAGCTGGGTTTGGGCGTACATTTAATAGTGCGGGCCAGACTTGGACATAACTTGGTCTAGTCTTAACCCGCCCTGTTGACACCCTTAATCAACATGCAATACACGTCCACTAGTCTTACCTTAACGTGTTAATTAGAGTGGCCCGCCTTAAGGTGTATGTGAAATTCACTTCGATCATAAGGTGCGTGGCAAGAATTTATTTGTAGTGATAAAAAATTACCCACATCCATAATTTGAACAGGCCATATGAGTGAAAACAATGCAAGAGACGCACTCCATCCAAGCCTTTTCACTTGGATGGCCCACATAAATCATCGTGGTTCTAAATTTTGGTTACCATGTATATATTATTATGAGGTAACTAATGGTTGGAGTAGATTTCACATAAACATCATGGTGGGCCTTATAAAATTCAACGGTCAGCATCTCCTTCTCCACTGTTTCTCTTAGTGCGGCCCACCTGAATCACAAATCCTCCTGATCTTTTAGCTATATGGCTCAATTGCCATCATTGACCTAATGGTTAGAGCATATTTCAGGAACACTCAATGTAGGACCCCACCTCAGCCCACTTGTCCAAGTTCACTGGTCTCATGCACATGAAATCTCTTGCGGCATAGTGCACAAGAGACCATTACTTTATATGTGCATGTATGTGTAAATGCTAATAGCTTTGGTTAGTTTTATCCTTGTAATTAGGCTTCATATCTAAGGGTGTCAATGGGCCAGGTTGGCTTGTCAGGGTTCCGGGCCTGACCTAGCTCAAGCCAAGCTTGGGCGAGAGTATCAAGCTTGATGACCAAGCTCAAGCTTAAAAATTGAGATGTTTCAAAATCGGGTCAGGCTTAGACGTAGATGTGTGGGAGCCTGTAAGGTCGACCCCGCCCGTTAGGTTATCATTTTTTTCTATAAAATATTCTCTCATCCCTCTCTCTCCAATATTACAACCTCTCTCTCTCTCTCTCTGCAAAAACATGTGGACAATACTCGAGCTCGACTGTTTTGGCCTATCACAAGCCCGAGTCGTGCTTGGGCCTATATTGGACGATGCAAACCAACTTTAAACAGAGCTTGGCTCATCCCTAATGAAACCCTTGTTCATCATAAAATATAGTTGTTTGGTATGGAAGAATTGAGATTTCGCAACACAAGAATATGTAGATTGCAAATTCTTCCTTTTATTTCTTTTAATAATGTAGCTCACACTTAACGCACACTAGGCATCTCATTAGGGAGACAGAAAAAAGGCTTTACGAGGCCTACCCTAATTACTCTATGATATTAACTTCATATATCTATTATGTCGGGTCACGTTAAAATGTCATCCCAGGATTTAGATATATTAGGAACTCAAGTGGATCATAAAAAAGAAAATAATGAGGATAGGTCACTGACCGTTTGCTTCTCCTTTTTCTCTCTATAACACTAGCACACACTTGCATGTAACTCTCATTTCTCTCTATACATCAGAGTCAGTGATATTAGAATCATGTTCACTAGTGCAACCTTCTCTCCAACAACTTTCAACATCAGTAGTTCATTGGCGATCTCATACATTTTGAGAACATGATCGCTTACGAGTGTTCTCCTTTATAGCTACATGTTATATAACTTCATTTCTATGATCTAAACCTAAGTGATAATTTACAAATCAAAAATATCCTTCAAGCGAATGTAAATGTCTATCACACGTATTATATTTTATAATTGATCGCCAAGCACATTAGAAATTGAGGTTTGGTATCCCATTTTTCACTGCCATGTCTTATTTTAGACTGTATTTCACTCCACATATCTCATATGCTCCAACAAGAGTTGTCTTTATTTTATTACTAATATTTCTCACTTTTCTTTGCTCTATTGTCTACCCAAAGCCTTTTGGCTTCGCGAACTAAGGCCAGGGCTGTATTTTCTTGCTTACTCGAAATCTCTAACTCTATATAGTAATGTTAGGATTGCATTCATACTCCTACATTTTATTATTCTTTTAACTGCCCAGAGTCATTGGGATGTGAGAAATGAGGTTAAATAGTTTTCTTTCTTTCTTTCTTTTACTCGCCGGCCTAGCCCCTATGGGTCATGTAAAGCATGGCTGAATGTAGTATGCCGAAATTCGGTTGAATCCTCAAAAAATCGAAAAATCTCATAAAGTAAAGACCAGAGATCATATAGGTATACAAGAGTGCTTATCCTCATCCATTTCCATCACCGAGTTTCTTAGAATCTACAATTACAGACCAACCCACAGGAGTCAATCGAATTGGGGAACCTGAAAGGAATTCTATGATTTCTAGCCGACCATATATTTTAAGCTTCAACTGGCCAATGACGACTCTACTTAAAACATATCACATATGGGTCACACACCACGCTTCCATTTTGTATACTGAAAAAATAAGGAAGCTGAGGTGACCGCGTTGAGCGGTGGAAGCAGTAACAACAGTATATTTCACACAACCCTCTAACTCAAAATGAAGGCATCAGAGAAGGGAGAAAAGAAAAGAAAAGTAAAAAGAGGAAGATGAAAGCGAAAGAAGGTATGGAAAGGAAGATGGAGAGCTTAAAGAAGGGCTTAAAATTAAAGCAAGAATGGTTGTAATAGCTGGCTATAAGCATTCCAGTAGCCTTATTAGGAAGATGAGCCGACATAATAGTCAAGGCTCTATTGTCGGTTCACAACGAGCCAACAGTCTGTTTATGATAGGTCACATTAGTCAGTGGATGCTAGCCATCCTTTGACTCATTATAGACACTCCACCTTTGGCTACAAAGCTGGTTGAGGTGACCTGAATGGATGGAGGTCCATACCCCCAAACCCTAAATCCAAACTCAGTCAAACCCACCATTGCAAGCCCCAATCCATAACTCAACTCAAGCCTAAACCCAGTCATCTCACCCCTAAACATCAGCCCAAAAATCCATCCATAGAAGAAATCAGTACAAAATTCCTAAAAAAGTCAAACTTGGTGAGTCAACCCACTGAGTCAAATCACCGAGTCAACTTATTGGGTCAGCCCAGTCCCTGTGCCTAGTCGACTCACCTTGTTAAACCAATCTTTCAAACTTAGTCAACTCACCTAGTTCCAATCCACAACTTCAGAGCAACCCCGAACCTTGGACCTGAGGATTTCTTGATTCAGGTTCGGAGTTCGTATGATCCGAAGCTGAAGTAATGTGGAGGTATGGGTGACATACAGGGGGCCACCCGCCCCTATTTACGAGAGCTGTCACTTCTCGCAGCTATAAATACCCCCTCCTCATTTACAGCATCCACTTCCCCTCTCTTCAGTACGAGAGTTTCAAGTCCATTTCCACTTCCTTAACCCATTCCTCCACCAAGGAGAGCTCGAAAGAGTGAAGAGTTTAGCCCAGGTTCAGCCTAGCCTGACCTTGTTCAAGTCTCTCAAGCTACCCAAGTCCTGATCTTAGCGCTCGAAGTTTATCCTTGTGATACATCCGTCTGTCCAGCTACTCTTACATCAGCTTCATCTCATTTGTATCTAGCATAGTGCAACATTTATTATTCTTCCAACCCCCTTCTTATCATTCCACTACAAGCACCTGATCAGGCCTTAGCATATGCTTTGAGGCTCGCCGACTTGTTCGAAACTTGCCCATCAGAAAATCTGACCAGTCAAACACACATCATGTATCTCGCATAAAACACCTGTTAGTTCGAGCGTATGCTTTGGGCTTACCTATCTGATTGGAACCTGCTCATCAGAAACTCTTACCGGTCAAACCCATATTCATGCATTATTTCATTCGTGAGAATGTACGAGGAATAGTTCAGACTTTCAAGTAGTAGTTCGATTTTGCGAAGTAAAGACCGTACTTCGGTATAGGCAGAGTGGGTGCCTAACACCTTCCCACACTATAACCGTGATCCCTTATCTCGAATCTCTCACCGTAGATAAAAAGAGTCATCTTGGAGGAAGGAATCCTAGAATTACCTTTTTTAACGTTTCTATAGGGTCTAATCTACTATAGATTTGAAGTAACTGGCTGGTGGCAACTCTGGTCTTATACGATTTATCCAAACATATTCAGTGAAACCCTAACAATAACATGACAAGAGAAAAAAGCCCTCGAGAAAGAGGCAAGCCTGTAGCAAATGACGATTCGCGCACCTTCGAAAGAGGGGGAAGCGTGGAAAAGCGAGCGTCCACACTCACTTTTTGGCACTCAGGGCCCCACAACAGACCCATCAGTTATCATGTAGGCCCTTCCTTTTATGGTCAACAACAAGTGAACCCTATGTGCTATAAAATCCACCCCAAGCCAAATCAGGCTCATCGCATCACCCCATACTAAGATGGCCCACACATAGGTCTAATCTACCCTACTGTTTAAAAACAAATCCACTTATCCATAAATCTAATCCTGATAACAACCATCCAACCACAAAATGATGGATTTGGATCTCATTTCAATTTTTTTTAAACACGTCTTTAATAAGTATAATCTTGATCGTGACCATCCAATTACAAAACAATGGATTATAACTCATTTTTTAAATTCATAAATTTGTCTTCAATAAATTCAATATTGATCATGATCCTCCAACCATGAAACGATAGATGGATCTCATTTTTAGATTTAAAAAATATGTCTTTAATAAATCAAATCTTAATCATGACCGTGAAATCACGAATGACAGATTAGATCTCATTTAAAAAAAAATCTAAAAACTATTTCCACAAAATTATAATCTTGATAATAACCATCTGATCACAAAATGATGGATTGGATTTTATTTAAAGAATTCAAAATTTTTTTTAGTTAGTTATAATCTTGATCATGATCGTCCGATCATGAGACAATGCAGCGCAACGTAGACAGGGTTTGAGATCGATCGCCATCTCTCCTATGGATAATTATTTGAATCCACGAATCTATTAAGACTCCTCAACCAGTCTTCTTCGAATCTACAAAGGAATACTCAAATCCACGAGCAAAACATAATTAAAAACTCAAATAATTAGTATTAATTAAAGGTTAATCTATTATAGTGAATAAAAATAACTATTTATAGATAAAAACTAACCTAAAACACCCTAGAAATTTCTAACTTATGTATTAAGAAAAGAGTTCTAACTTAACACGGAAAAAATCGTTAAAACGAAAAAAAATCACAAAATCGTGCAACTCTGTATTAACGCTTGTCGACCGATTGGTAGGGGGTCGTCGACCGATTGCTGGGTGTCTAGACAATCCAGCGAGTTGGGGATAATTTCCAACCAAAATTCGACCAGTTGACTAGAGGGTGTGACCGGTCGACGGAGGTTGTCGATTGGTGATTTCTTTGGTGGTTCTGCTGATCTTCTTACGGTCCATCTCCTTTATGAATGTCGTTAATTCTCGACCATGATCAAGAGGTCCACTCCTTGTTAGGTGTGTTTCACAAAACCTTAGGATCTCACCCCCAAAACTACTAGAATTATGGGTTATGATAAAGCAATAAACTAAATCAAATCAATAACCACATGACGTAAGAGATTTTTACGTGGAAAACCCTCAAAGAGGTAAAAACTACAGGACCTCGTCCAGATCAACAATTCACTATAAAGTATAACCGTTACAACCTCGATCACAAGCACACACCGCTTGGATAAAACCTTCTTCACCCACATAGGGATGGATAATAATAAAAAGACTAGAAACTGAGAGATCTCACCCGAGCATGAGGACGTTGAACAGTCGAGACGTCGTTGCACCGTGAATCACCTTCGCGAGCAAAGCCTCCTTTACCAACAAGCTTCCTCTCTCTTTCTCTTCCTCTCTTTCTCTCTTTCTCTCACCTTGGACGTGTAGAATACCTTGTAGGATTCCTAAATTTCGAATTAGAGCTCTATATATAGCCGTTTGCATGTATTAGAGTCCCATTAGGAAACTGCTACAGCAGTCTGCGCGCACTATCGACCGATCGACCAAAACTGTCGGCCCGTTGGCCACACATAAAAACTGTCCAGAGAGTCGCTGTGAGAAAACTGTGTAACCTGACATGTCTACCAACCGGTCAGCCAAGACCCCCGACCGGTCGGACTGGATAAAAACAGTCCAGCGACTTTGTGAATTTTCAGCAACATGACTGGCCGGTCGGCCGGGGGCACTGGCCGATCGATGACCAACAAAAATCCACCTATCTCCTCTGCCACTGAGGAGGAAAACTCCAACAAATCTCTCCCTTTCTGACTTAGGAGGAGTTCACCGTCTTCAAACCTAGCTCGGCTTCTACAAGCCTCAAATTTGCCCTTGAGAAAAGCCTTGGTCATCATGTCTAACCCATTATCGTTCATGTGGACCTTCTTAAGCTGTAACACCTTATGTTCCAAAGTATCCATGATCCAGTGATACCGAATCTCTATGTGCTTCGACTTGGAATGCTGACTTGGATTCTTGTTCAAGTGTATCGCACTCTGGCTATTACAATAGACCACATACTTCTTCTGTTTCAGGCTAAGTTCTTATAAGAACCTCTTCATCCAAAGCATCCCCTTCCATGCTTTGGTGACTGTAATGTATTCGGCCTCTGTCGTCGACAATGCTACGACCTTTTGTAGCTTGCTCTGCCAAGAGATCGCTCCCCCAGCAAACATGAACATGAACCCTGATGTGGACTTCCTGGAGTCTATGTCACCTGCCATATCTGCATCTGTGTAACTCTCTGACACAGGTTTTCTGTCACCATAGCATAGGCTCAACCTGGATGAGCCTCTCAGATATCGTAGTATCCACTTCACCGCTGCCCAATGTTCTTTATCAGGATTGGCAAGATACCGATTGACAACACCAACTGCATATGCTATGTCTGGGTGTGTACACACCATAGCATACATCAAACTTCATACTGCCAAGGCGTAGGGTATCTTCTGCATCTCTTCCACCTCTGCCTTCGTCTTGGGACACTGCTTGTCGCTCAATTTGAAGTGACCATCCAGTGGAGTACTAACCGGCTTCACTGCATTCATATTAAACCGCTCTAGGACTTTCTCAATATACCTCTCCTGTGACAACCAAAGCCTTCTGCTGCTTCTGTCACGGGTTATCTCTATTCCTAGGATCTGTATGGCTGGGCCTAAGTCTTTCATCGCAAAAGACTTGCCCAACTCGTATTTCAACCTGTCAATCTTCTTGATGTATTTTCCCATGATGGGCATGTCATCAACATATAATAGCAGAACTAAGAAATCACCATCTGAGAACCTGCGAGTGAACACACAGTGGCCCGACTCCGTTCTATCATACCCATGTGTCAACATGAACGAGTCAAACTTCTTGTACCATTGCCAAAGAGCTTTTTTCAGCCCATACAAGATTTTCTTAAGCCTACACACCATATGCTCTTTGCCCTTGACTTCGAACCCCTCTAGTTGGCTCATATTCTTCTTCCAGGTCACCATGGAGGAAAGTAGTTTTAACATCTAACTGCTCTATCTTCAGATTCATGCTAGCTGTCAACCCAAGCAACATCCGAATGGATGTCATCTTCACCACTGGTGAGAATATCTCATCGAAGTCTATACCTTTCCTCTGACCAAAACCTTTCACCACGAGTCTAGCCTTGAAACTTGTCTGTGAATTGTTCTGCCCAATCTTCTTTCTGAACACCCACTTGTTGTTCAAAACTTTCTTACCCTTAGGTAATTTCACCATGTCATAGGTGTGGTTCTTATGCAAGGATTCCATCTCTTCTTGCATAGCTTTCAACCACCCCCCTTATGCTCGTCGACTATGGCCTTAGAATAATCTTCTGGCTCTCCCCCATCAGTAAGTATAATGTACTCATGCGACGAGTACTTCTTGGACGGGTGCGTGTCCCTAGATGTCCTCCTCACCTGTGGCTTAACAGGTGGATCAAATGGGGGCTGCTCCCCCGGTCCATCTTCTGTAGGAACTCCCTTGTCCTCTGCACCTTGCTGTACTCCCCCATCATCAGGCACCAGGGGAGAAGTAATAAGATCCAAATCTTTCAACTCACCTGAATTGGGCTGGGTCTTCTCTGGCTTTTCAATGTTTTTTATACACTGATCTTCAAAGAAAACCACATCTCTGCTCCTGACGAGCTTCTTCTCGATCGGATCCCACAACCTAAAGCCAAATTTCTCATCACCATACCCCAAGAACACACATTGCCTGATCTTCATATCGAGCTTGGACCTCTCGTCATTTGGTACGTGAATGGATGCCCTGCATCCAAATACCCTGAGATGACTGTACAAAGGATCACGTCCAGTCCACACCTTCTCAGGTACTTCTCCATTCAATGAGGTTGATGGAGACATATTTATCAAATACATTGCCGTGTGCATTGCTTCTCCCCATAACATCCTGGGCAATTTCGCATGGGATGACATGCATCTGATTCTCTTTACAATTGTGCGATTCATACGCTCAAATACACCATTGTGCTGGGGGTCTTGGGTACCGTCTGTTCATGCCGTATACCTAGGGACTTACAATACTCATGAAAGTCACCAATGTATTCACCTCCATTATCAGTGCGGATGCATTTCAATGATCTACCTGTCTCCCTCTCGACTGTGGCATGAAATATTTTAAACACACTAAAAACTTCGTCCTTGGATTTCAAAGCATAAACCCAAACTCTCCTAGATGCATCATCTATAAAAGTGACAAAATACAATGCCCCACCCAAGGTTTTTGTCCTCATAGGACCACAAACATCAGAATAAACCAAATCCAATGGATGCACTTTCTTAACTTGAGAAGCAGTTTTTACAAATGAAACTCTATTATGTTTTCCTGATAAACAATCAATACAGGTTTTAAGAGGTGTACCTGCCAACTCTGGAAGGAGGTGCTTCTTCGCTAGTAGTTGAAGCCCTTTCTTGGTCATGTGGCCGAGCCATCTGTGCCACATGTCTATCACTGAATCTTCTGCTGCATTCAACTCACTCTTGCATATACTGACACATGTCGCGTATGGGGTGTAACACATCTTCCCTCTTGTTGCGATCATTGAACCCTCAATGAGCTTCCAGTGCTCACCAACAAACCGACTCTCATAGCTGGCTACATCCAACTTTCCCGTTGACATCAAGTTGAGGCGAAGGTCTGGAATATGTCTCACATCTTTTAGAACCAATGTACAGCCTACATCGGTCCTCACACAAATATCACCAACTCCCACAATCTGGGATACTCCAGAGTTCCCCATCTTCACTGTACCATAGTTGTCTTGCTTGTAGTTTGTGAAGAAATTTCTTAGTGGACTTGCATGAACGACGCTCCTGAATCGATCACCCAATCAGTCTCTCGATTTGCAGCCACGAGACAAACATCATGATCCAGTGAGAGAATAACTACAACGTTACCATTTGAGGCGACCGCAGTAGAATCTGATTCATCATCTTTTTCCTTCCCTTTTCCTTTCTGATCCTTTTTTTCTTGTGACATTCACTTTTGTAATGGCCCTTCTTGTCACAATTCCAACATTCAACATCTCTCCTGACATAAGACTTACATCTGGATTTATCTCGGGCTTTCCTGCCCTTTCTGTTCTTTTCTCTCCCCTGATCCTGTGTCACAAGGGCCTCTTGGTGAGTAGACCCTTAAGACTTCCTCCTTGTCTCCTCATTAAAGAGACAGCCTGTTACCTGTTCCATGAACATCTTTCTGCCTGACGCGGAGTTACTTAGAGACACCACCAATGTCTCCCAACTATCAGGAAATGAGCAAAGCAATAGCAAAGCTCGTAGTTCATCATCCAGTACCATCTTCATAGCGGAGAACTAGTTCACAATATTGCTGACTTCATTCATGTGCTCAGCCACAAAACCATTATCCTTGAACTTGAGATTTATATGTCTTCTAATCAGGAATTTCTTGTTGCCGGCTGTCTTCCTCTCATACAGTCCTTGTAATTTCTGCCATACGCTAGCGGCTGAGGTCTCTGTAGATACATGGTGGAAAACCAAATCATCAAACCATTGTCTAATGAACCCAACCGCCTTCCGGTCCAATTTTTTCCAATTATCATCTAACATATATTTTAATTTTTGCTGATATGTCTAAGATTGGAGCATACAAGTCCTTGCAATAAAACAAGTCCTCCATCTTAGCCTTTTATATAGTCCAGTTGGATCCATTAAGACTAATCATCCTTGATGAGCCACCTTCCATAATTCAGAACCGATCACACTTCCTGTTCAATCAGCCTGAACTCTCTGATACTACTTTTGTTGGGTGCGTTTCAGAAAACCTTAGGATCTCGCCCCCCAAACTACTAGAATTATGGGTTATGATAAAGCAATAAACTAAATCAAATCAACAACCACATGACGTAAGTGATTTTTACGTGAAAAAACCCTCAAAGAGGTAAAAACCACGGAACCTCGTCCAGATCAACAATTCACTATGAAGTAGAACCATTACAACCTCGATCATAAGCACACATCGCTTGGATCAAACCTTCTTCACCCCCACAAGGATGGATAACAATAAAAAGACTAGAAACTGAGAGATCTCACCCGAACATGAGGACGTTGAAGAACCGAGACGTCGTTACACCGTGAATCACCTTCGCGAGCAAAGCCTCCTCTACCAACAAGCTTCATCTCCTTCTTTCTCTTTTTTTTTCCCTCTCTCTCTCTCACCTTGGACATGTATAATACCTTGTAGGATACCTAAATCCTGAATTAGAGCTCTATATATAGCCGTTTGCATGTTAAAGTCCCATTAGGAAATTGCTATAGCAGTCTGCGCAAACTGTCGATCGGTCGGCCAAAACCGTAGGCCGGTTGGCCACACACAAAAACTGTCTAGAGAGTCGCTCTGAGAAAACTGTTTAACTCGACCTGTCTGTCGACCGGTCGGTCGATCGGCCGAGACCCCCGACCGGTCGGACTGGACAAAAACAGTCCAGCGATTTTGTGGATTTTCAGCAACATGACCGGCCGGTCGATGACCAACAAAAATTCACCTCTCCTCTGGCACTGAGGAGGAAAACTCCAACACTCCTTACATCAGTATCCCCCACTTGAAAAAACTCATGTTCGAGTTTCGCTTCAGTTTATGGTAGCGATAAGCCTTTATCTTATTGCACTTTTGATGACGTGCCTTTCTTTTAGGCATTGGAGAAGGCGTCATTGATTTTATCGCCCGATTGAACACAATGATTTGGAACTTTAACAACTCTGGCACCACATCGACGGTGATATACAAAGAATTAACATCCAATGCTTGCTTGATGAAGGCCTCAATCATCTCTGTATTGACTTCGATATCTTCAATTTACGACAACATGCAAAGCTCAGTAGTGAGACTATCTAAACTTGAATGATCTCTTGGATCATTGGCCTTTTCATCTACTTGAGCAGCACCAAACCTGTAGTGGGAACTTGAGCGACCACTTGTTGGATTTCATTAGTTGATTCATCATTGGTGAAGTCTTGTACGTTGACAGAAAACTGCCCCTCCACTTTAAAAGTTTTGGGTGGGTTTTCTAATTTCGCAGGGTCGACATAAACGTTGTTAACAGGGATGGAGACTTGTGGCGACTTTGTCTCCTTTGGATCTTCGTAGTCGACTAGGAACAGGCCAACAATCGCCGTTTCATCCGCTGCCACGAGCGAATTGGTGATTTTCCTTCTTGCTTTCGACGCATCTGAACGTCTTCAATCCACCAATCTCAATCGTCCTCATTTGAGTGGAATGTCACAATTGAGACTTTTCTTTCTTAAAAAAATTGTATGTAGTCGAAGCGGTATTCGACTTCAGAGAGCCATTTATCGATGCGGTCCTGGCTATTGAAGATGGGAAGATCTGTCTCCCTCTTACAAGATCGATATTTTTGATTGATTAATCCAACAACCATGAGAGGTTGAGCGTTACCTTGAACACATGGTGGAATCGACACATCCATATAACGGTAGAGAGAAGCCTGCAGCCCTTGCATAGTCTTATACCTCTCCCGGTGGAAAGCTTCCTTTCTTTCTGATAGATAAATCCTTTGATTACCGTCTATAGGATTTTGTCCTTGCCTTGTAAAGAGAAATCAACATGAGGAGATTCCTTGCTCTGATACCAACTTGGCGTAATGTAGATGGGATGTGAGATCGATTACCGTCTCTCCCACGAATCTACTAGGACTCCTCAACTAGTCTTCCTTGAATCCACGAAAGAACACTCGAATCCACGAGCAAAACAGAGTTAAAACTCAAATAATTTGTATTAGTCAAAGACTAATCTATTACAAAGAATAAAAGCAACCATTTATAGATAAAACCTAACATAAAAAACCTAGAAAAGCCTAGAAAAACCTAACTTACGTATTAAGAAAAGAGTCATAACTTAACACATAAACAAATTGCTAAAAACGAAAAGAAATCGCAAAATCGCGCAACTCTATATAACGCCTGTCGACCCGTCAGCAGGGGACTGTTGACTGGTCCCTGGGTGTCCAGACGGTCCAGCGAGTTGGGGATAATTTCCAGCTGAATTTCGACCATTCGATCAGAGGGTGCGATCGATCGACGGAGGCTGCTAATTGGCGATTTCTTTGGTGGTTCTGCTGATCTTCGCATGGTCCATCTCCTTCATGAATGTCGTCGATCCTTGACCACGATCAGGAGGTCCACTCCCTACATCACAATGGATTCAATGTCCTTTTCTATAGAGCCTCGAATCCGACCGCCTACATCCCTAGTAGAGAAAGAAAAACAAAGAAGATCCCCCCCACAAACAAAAAAAATAAAAATAAAATTGACGACACCCTCCCTAAGATTGGACAGTTCCCTTCAAAATAAAATGGCCTGAAAAATGTTTTAAAAATACTTTGCAATAAAAATTCCATTGAACTATGTTCTATAGGTGGGACCCTTTTTGAAAAGAAAAAAATCCTAAAAATAAAAAAATTAACATGCACAATATCTAAGGCACCGGGCAGTCCCCCATACTTCCCGATTAGTACCAACATAAAACCAATAATTAATTTTGGTGTTTTTTGAATTTTTAATTTTCTCTAAAATCATCTGTGGAATATGATACGACCAATTGGATTCTTAGTGCCAACCCGAGCACCTCAAAATGTGAACTGAGCATGGTTGAGATAGCACAATCGCACTTCTAGCTGCGAAAAAGCCCAATCTGACTAAAGTATTAAAATCAAAACCTCATATGGCAAAAGAATAACCTGGAAAGACTTTAGTTTGGGATGCTTTTAAAGACCATTGTATTTGTAGTGCATGAGATCCGCAAAGCCCCAAAATGCATATGCAACTGCCCGTTACAAATAATTTGTTCTATGAGTAATTATAGGGGATCATGCATGCATAATGATCTACTCCATATCCAAGAAGGCTCCCAAATCCACACTTGCAGACACCATCAATGCATCCATGCCAATCATAGCATGGAGTGATTGCGATTTGATAATCTATAAAGCCACGAAAATTACAAAGACAAATCGCAACATCTTTCCCAACCCTCGTGAGACATCAATGTTAATCTCTGATCAAATGGATTTTCGATGAAGATACTATGACTGGATATGATGAACCATACTATCTCGACCTAAGGATGGGGTTTCCACTTGCTTTAGCATTTAGTTGCTTACAACCTCTACTAAACAGGGGCATTTGTAGACACCCCACCTAAATGGTAAAGCGCTACTCCTAAATTGTTTGACTACGCCTCGATAAACCGCACCTGAAACCCTCAAGCATTGTTGGATTCCTGATCCTTAGCTCGTCACAAACAAAATTATTGGACCCGGTCAAGAGATTTTCTGACCCTTGACCCCCAATCAAAACCAATTATTAATGTCTACCCAAATCCGTGACCTAGAAAACATTAGAAACCAACCAGAAAAGGGACATTAGGCCTAAGCTTCCCTCCGAAGACAATAAACGGCTCAAATCTTCTGATTGCATACCCTGTGGACACAAGCCTAGTTAAAAAATGAGTCTGAAAATGAAAGAGATGCGATAGGAAGTTGTTGGACTGGAAGAATATGATAAGCAGATTGTCGGCCTACCACATTCGATGGCCACCTGACACTCTTTTTGCTTGCCAAATATATGGATTCCCTCTTACAAATGCTGCGATGCCGAAAAATAACAAGTGTCCACTGTCAGCCCACCACGGGGTGGTGGTTTTGCTCTATAAATTTGACCTCTAGCATCCGATAAAAAAAGCAGAATGTCCTAAGAGATCGAAAAATAGAGAGGAGAGATCAGAAAAATGAGTGAGACGTAAGGAACCCCTACCCAGTTGAAATGACCAACAACTAGGCAAGTCAATTAGCACAGGAGTATGGTCAAAATCAGAGACATCTGACCATCTCTTTTTTACCATACTCCTGTTATGTTATGTTATGTTTTCATGTATCTTTTATTTATCTCGTTTGCTTGATTCTGCATAACAAAGCTAGGATTTCTCCTATTCTTTTCCTGTTTGGTCCTCTTAAAGGATTACATGAAGCATGGTTAAATATATAACTCTGCTACATAATTATATTTCCCCAAAATCATTCATCCCATAGAGCAAGGACTGCATAGTGTGCGGGCTGAAGATGGTGGTTGACCCCTTACTCTTTTGTTACTAAGACTCTTACCTATACCTACTGGTCGCAAGCCAATCATCAAAGTCATTTAGGTCAGAGGATTTCTTGATCCCCATGACCTGAAGGCAAATCTATGAACTCTAGCTAACCGTGGATACAGTTAAGCTTGATCAGCTAGTGACGACTCAAACATACCCTTTCATGACCACCTTTAAAAGGAATTGCGCAACGAAGGAAATGATGAATAACTAAATCAAACCATAAACACCTTGTACTATATGAAGAGTAGCGTGTGCACAAGCTTCCTCTCTCTCTCTCTCCTCATGATGAAAAGTGTCAAGACAGGATCAAGCCCATGTGCAACGTCAATAGATACTTAAAAAAATACAGTGTCTCACAGGTTCCACCTTGGAACTTCGTCTTCCTTAGTGCTTTTTGATTTTTTGATGTGGATTGGGTCAGTCCCAATGATCGTCATTCTACTTTGTATACCTTGGCCCTAACTTATTTTTCATGGATTGTTTGAAAATAAAATTCCTTTTCCCGGTCCAACACAAAATCTAAACATTGCTGAATAGCAATTACCATTGTTGAAATCACATGGATTCAACAACTTATTCACGAACAAGGAATGTAGCATTCGGCTCCTTCAGTATTATTTTCAGCAGTATTCATTGTTGCCCTTATCACATACAAGTGCTGTAACAAAATAGTTGCATTTGACATTTGTGGGATGCCATGTTATCAAACACTCTCCCTTTCTTCATGCCAAGCAAGACGGGTTTTACAAACACGAACACGATGCTAAAAGGAATTAGGCCCATTAAGCGCAAGCCCATGTAATAGGGCCCAAGCAATACATCCCACATTCCTCCGATTACTCTCTCTCTTCTTGTTTCTCTCTTCCATCATTCTTCTCCTCATTTCCTATTCTCATTGTTAATCCTCATCAGGCCTTAAGAACAACAACATCTTTTGGGTGTGGACCCAACAAGTGGGCCAGCCTATAATAGGATTTTTCATTTTAGGACGCGATTATGTTGTGGATTTTCTGTGGAGCCCACTGTGATGTCTACCTTTTATCCATGCCGTCCATCCGTTTTTCCACATCATTTTAGCTCGTGAGCCCAAAAATGAAATATATCCAAAGCTCAAGTGGACCACACCGCAGGAAACAGCGGAAATTGAATGCCTATTGTTGAAAACTTCTCGGGGCTCACAGAAGTCTTTGATCAAGCTGATAGTTGTGTTTTCCCTTCATCCAGGTCCGGGTGACCTAATGAACAGGTTGGATGACAAAGAAACATCGTTGTGGGCCCTAGGACGGACTGTTCCAACGGTGGATGTCATTATCCCGGCAGTTTTCTGTGGTGGGGTCCACTTGAGCTTTGGATATGCTTCAATATTGGGCTCATGCCGTAAAATGAGCAGGAAAAGTGGATGGACGGTGTGGAGAACCTATGAAGAACCCAGGCTCATGACTCAAGTTGAATGTGGGCCACTGGCAATTTGTTTTTAACTGTCCATTATTTTCTCCTAGGATAGGCCCGCCGAACAAGTGGACCAGCTTACGGTCATTGCCAGGCCTGGGCCGGGTCTGGCCTGCCCACTGATGGCTGATACATCCCAATCTAGGACATGTGTTCGAATCTAAGCTGTTGAAAACAAATCAACGGTTAGAAAAAAGTTGTTTTAGATGTGCCCATGTACACCAAATAAGAGTTGTTTATGTTTGAAAAATTCCAACCTATATATGAGATAATATCATTCATGACTTTTCTTTTCAAAATTGACTATTTCGTTTTCCACCATCATTTTAATGGCTGTCTGCCTAGATGCAACTTTCAATGCACATATGCCATCCATGCCAGGGCCCACTATACAAGTGGACGTGATTGACTGATTGGTATGCAAACATTAGGGCTGTCAAAAGGCCGGGCTTGGGTTGGAGTATCAGGGATGTGGGCTGGACTCGGACTTAAAAAAATTCAGGCCTTTTTTTTCACTAACTGGGTCACTGGATTGGAGTATCAGGCATGTTGGGACATGGCCGAGTCAACCAGGTTCGGTCACTAATTGGGTCACTGGGTTAGGTGAACCAGGATAGAAGACTCTTGTCTGGTTTCTAGGTCAATGCATGACTTAGTTGACCCACTGAAGTCAAAATGGGTGGGATGAGTTTTTCAACCTGGCAAAAGTGGTGACATCATAGATGGTTAGGATTGAAATAAAGAAGAATACTCTACCGCACACCAGTGAAAATTCATGAGTACTTTTTGAGAACTCATCACACATGATGTGAGCCCAAAATCTAAATCATCTATTTGATGCAGAACCCCAAAAAACCCTAGGGTCCAACTTTCAACCTAATCTAAAACTCTGATAGGCCATAGCAGAGAGGGGCAAATCAAGGAAGGAAACTGTTTCCATTTTCAATGGCCCACCAAAGTTCTGGATCAGGTTCAAAGTTGGGCCCTAGGGTTTTTTGGGGTGCTGCATCACATGGATGGCTAAGATTTTGGCTCACTTCACACTTCATCGTATGATGAGTTCTTAAAAAGTGCTCAGTGAGCATTATATCTTCAATGGTGATAACTCTGCGATCACCGTTGGAAAGCTAACGACAAGCTTTACGTTCTAGCCTATACCAAAGGCAATGGACCTGAACTATTATACAAACCATGTAGACCTAGCCATTTTAACCCAACCCACTAAACTTTTGAGGCAGAAACTGAAGCTATGCCTTGCAATGGGCTTAAATGTTAGACCCAAGTGCAGCCCATCACAGATGTAAATAGGTCAACATATGGCTCTGGCTAGGCCTTGAATGCATGATGTTGTTCTATTTCCTCAGGCCAAAAATCAAGCCCGAGCCTATCCACAGGCTCAAAAGTTAAACTCAAACCTTCCCATGGCGGGCTTAGCACAAGGGCCGAACAGGCCAGCCGGTTTATTGACAACCCTACTTTATATGGGAGATTTTCAAAATATTTTGCATGGTAGAACAAAAAATATTTTGATTGTATATGATACTCTGGCTGCATATATTGCTTGTTGCACAGGCACTCAGAAATTGGAACTCAAATAAACCTTCTCGCACTCCTCTATTATTTTTCTAAAGAAAGTGGTAATGTCTAGCATTGTGGGGCTGCAGTGGTGTGTTTATAGGGTGCGGATTCATTCAAGTTGGGGCCTGGCTGAGTTCTGTTAGGTCGTAGCTGTGGGGCTCACCTTGATGCATGTGTTGTATATCCACCCTAATGTTTATTTTTATTTGCCATCCAATCAACGGGTCAATTAATAGACCTGAATGAAGGGAAAATACAAATACCAGCTTGATCCAAAACTTGTGTGGTCCACGAGAAGTTTTTAAAGGTCAATCACCGGTATTGTTTCCTATGATATAGTCCATCTGAGATTTGAATCTAGTACCTAATTTAAGTGCGAAGCTATTTTTGGATTATAGGGTATTAATTTTGAATCTAGGGCTCCAAACACAACTGGAGAATTTCAAATCAAGGGTATTCCAAATTCAGGAAATTTTCAATCTAGGTAATCTAAATCCATGGTGCCAAACGAGGCCAACGTGTCCTCATCTTTTCTTTTTATTTTAAAACGGCAAGAGTCGAGCATTTTGGGGCTGGTGGGTGTGTTTATGACATCTGACACGCCCAACAGATTCATCCAACCATGATGTATGTACAACCAGTAACTGGGCTGATCTAATCAACAGGTAGGCTGTGCATAAATTTGAAGGTCTTGGTGTGAGTTCTATTGTTCCGTTAGGTGTGGCTCACCTTATAGTTGGATGGGCATGTTCTTTTGGTTTCTATGATCAGAATTCTGGGATGAATGTCATACACATACCATTTAGGCTAAGGGAACGGATTAGGTGGACCCTGGCTTCATCCAATAGGGTGCGACCCTTATAGTGGGGACCATCTTGATGTATGTATTTTGTATCCACGCCATCCATCCTTTTTTAAACCCCCAGGCTTATGTGACCTTATCAACAGATTGGATGTCAAATAAACACTACTGGACCATTAATTAAGGTGTGCCCTAAGAAGATTTTAATGGTAAGGCGTTTAATCACCACTGTTTCCTAGAGTATGGTCCAACTGAGTTTTGGATATACTTCATTTTTGAGATCATGCCCTAGATTGATATGAAAAAAATGGATGGACGGCATGATACATCAAGGTGGTTCCAGAAATGAGGAATTTTACATAGAAATCGCTCTTTTTATACATTTGCAAAAATTAAAAAAGTATGAACCGAAAAGATTTTATAATAAAACATTAATTGCAAAAAAGTAGGGTTAAAATATGGTTTTTAACTCTAAAGCTTACTCAATAAATGCAGACATCAATAGCTTCCATCCGTGCGTATGTTGGAGGGATATACACCTGATGCATAGTCAAAATCAAAGGCTGTACATAGTCCAAATTCCAATTAATAGAAGTTGGTGGAGATCGTACTTTTGAATTATGTGACATTAACTAATCCGGGTGGGCCATCTTAATTTTTTGGCGCAAAAAAATAAAATAAAAAAATCATGCCAGCAAACTCACCAGATGTGCCACAAATTACCAAAGAATTGTATAAGATAAAAAAAAATAAAAATAAAATCAGCCAAAGCCTTCTACCTATTTTTAATATTTTATCACTAAGGTGTAGACCAATTTTATTTTAAGGACATGGTATTTACATGGACAAACTTTATGGATGGATTTGATTTCAATGTAGAGGTATGCTACAATGCATCCTTATGGATGGCTAGAGACGATAATTTGTTTATGCATCACCTGAGATAGACTCTTACCTTATGAGTTGGGTCTGATGGCCATTGACGCTGATAACAAAGCTTGCTGATAAAGCTGCACATTGAATCGAGTTGAACCAAGCCAAGCCGTCTCAGCTCAGCCCCATTCTAACCTCAGCTCAAGCTCAGCTCGGCTTGGCATTCAAGCTCAATGCACTAGCTGTTCATCTTAGCCTGATGGTTTGAGCTGAGTTGAACTTGGATTGAGTTGAGGGGAGCGAGTTGGTTGAGTCGATGTGAGTCGAGCTGAACTATCCTTAGTATCAGTTAAAAGCCTAAAAATAACATATGAATGATACATATAATTTAAAGAACACAAAATTCAAAATTGTAATCCATTTAACACCACCAATATTTTAAAAATATATGTTTAATAAAATATAACAAATCAGTAATTTAAAAGTGTAATTATTCCAACTTCGAGCTTCAAGCTGAGCCAAGCCAAGCTACCTGCTACTCGACCCCGGCTTGTTTTTTAACCAGCTGCAGTTAAGCAGGCCTTGGCCTGTCTCGAATTCCCCTTTCGAGCTGAGGCAATCTGAGCTAAGTGAGCTTTTTGAGCTAGTTCAGCTACTGTACACAACTCTAGCTAGAGATGGTGTCGATCAACGCCGATCTTCTTCTTCTGACTTGCAGTATTTTGAATGGGAAACTTGAACTTTTTTTTTTTTTCTCATTTTACCATGAGTAGTTTTGGAGACTGATCTTAGATATATAAACTTTGAAATCGGCAATAAGTCATACCCATTGAGCTTTTATATATATATATATATATATATATATATATATATATATATATATATATAAGTGGGTGACGAGTCTTACCCCACTGGACTGATTGCTGCATTCTCTCCGACTCCACTCCTTGCTCTTGGATGGGAGAAGCCATAGCTGAACACAAACATTCCTCCGATATGGTACATTGTGGGGTATTGGAAGGCTGTGTATGTGCTATAGGGCTGTAAACGGTTTGGATACCTACCGGATATACATATGGACTCAAATATTATACAAAAAATCTGGACGTAAGTAGGATTTGATTACCATAAAATAAGGTGGATTTAAGTAGTGATAGTTAGGTAATCGAATATCTGACCAGCAACTAATTAAAAAACTAAAAAACATAAGTTAGATAGATACATAATAAAATTTTAAAAATATTTAAAAATAGAAAAATACTTTTTTTTCCATTGTGGATAAATACCTAGTAAACTAGTAAATATAATAATTTTTATAACATAATTAGCTAATATTAAGTTATAAACCTTAAAGCATTTAAACAGAAACTTTGCTGATTTTGGAATTGAGCCCATACCATTAAAATTTTAGTGTGACTCACAAAAGCTTCCAACGAGTGTGATATTTGAATTTGGACTTCATTCTTGTGGGAATTACTTTATGAACAAGTTGGATGGAGCATGGAGATTATGGTGGGACCCATGAAGGTATCAACGGTGGGCATTTTCATCCTCCATCACTTCTTGTGGGCTGATGAGTTTTCGATCTGCCTAGTTTTTGGGCTCATGTCCTATCATAAGTTTGGCGAAATTCGATGGATGGAGTGAATGTCACATATACATTGCAGTAGGCCCCATGAAAGTATCAACTGTGGGAGTTTCAATCTCCCACTGTTTCATGTTGTGTGGCTCACTTGAGCCTTGAATCTGCTTCATTTTTAGGATATGACCCTAATATTGGATGGCAAAACTGATGAATGGAGTAGATTTTGCAAGGACATCGCAGCGGGGCTCACAAAACTTTGGGTTATCAAAAACTTGAGATGGGACCAGAGTGGTCTACAACATCGTGGTCTACAACATCGTAAAATACCCGTGTGCTGTGGTGTCCACCATATGGCACATGTAAAATCCAAACCATTCATCAAGTGAGAAGGTTGCGATCGGGCAATCTTCCCATATATTACACAAAACAACCTAGAATTTTGATGAGTGACCCAATCTCTTTGATATCAACAGTTGGGAAGCAAAAAAAATCTATGTTTAACATAGGATAATAAGGAGCCCCAAACTCAAGCAAGAAGGATAATTTTTTCCCCATGGAATCTAAAAGCCGCAAACTTTCAATCATAAAAAAAAAAACTATTAGAAATATTGAAAATATTAAGAAATATTATATTTATCTTTTGTAAGGAAAAAAAAATATTTTCTTTGCATGATAGACTACACTTGATGCTCATGAACATTGCTAAAACGAAGGACATAGTAAAAAATAGAAAACCCATTTGCAGATTTGTCTACAATCTACAAATGGAAGTGAGACAGAAAATTCAAGATTGGACAGCAATCTAGACAGTTGATCTAATGGGCATTAAGTTAGATGGTGCCCCAAAAATCTCTAAGATGGGCCGATTCCAGCACCCAATCTTTGTTGTATTCTCTACCTAACTGTCTTTTTTCCGGAAAAAAAAATGTTAGAAGCAAATATTTTTTTATTACACTCATGTTGAAACTCTTGTGAGTCTACTATGAGGCATGAGTAAGGACCCTTAGGGGCCTGTTTGGCCTGCAGGATCAAATGGTATGGAATTGCATTAGATTACTGCACAATGATTGCATGTTTGGAAATACTATTTTGACCATCCAATCCTCATGTTTGGTATCATGTTCTTCCTCAAGCAAAAACACCGTGTTGAGAAAAATTCTGTTTGGTGGCCAATGGATTTCATAGATGGACCAGATTCATAACTGATGCCAGTCGCTTGCACATGTATATAACTCAAATGTCTGGTGTAAATGATGCATATGGATGGACCACATGGATAAAATGCATTCATCAATGTGGGGCCCAAACACCCGCATGGAATTTGCATGGACCAAATGTAATTCCATCCCACTTAATTCCACCTAAGCCCTCATGCCAAATATAATTATTCAATTCAATCAGGTGGTTGGGAAACGGCCATACACAACTATTAATTGGACCACACGTACATTGAGGATGTGCACGAGGTACCGACGGCTTCAGTAGCTATCTCACAAATCAAGTGATGTCACCAATTTCTGTGGGCCCTACCATGATGTATGTGTTGTAACCACACTGCCCATCCGCTTGGAGAGATCATTTTAGGGCATGATCCAAAGAATGTGGCAGATCCAAACTCAAGTGGGCCCCACCACAGAAAACAGTGGGGATCCAGCCTGTTCATAAGTTCACACAGACATGAAAAAAAGGGAAAACACAAATATAAGCTCGATTGAAAATCTCTGTGACCCCCAAGAAGTATTTAATGGTAGGTGTTCAATCTCCACTTTTTTTTCTGTGGTGGGGTCCACCTGAGCTTTGGACCTGCCTCAATCTTAGGCTCATGCCCTAACATGATCTCTCCATGTGTACAGACAGTGTGGATACAAGTACAACACATACATTATGGTGGGCTTACATAACTTGGTGACGTCACTTCAGTCAGGCGATAGGCACTGAAGCCTTCAGTAGCTAATCCACCGTCAACATTGGAGAGATGGAGAGGGTGTAGTCCTTTTCGAAAATATCACATGAAGTATATATGGCTTGGAAACAAGGAGACCACTATGATGTATATGTTTTATTTATGAGGATGGTGCCCTTTGGGCTCCACTATGATGTATATGTTTTATCTATTTTGTCCATGTAAAACTATAAATAAAGGAATTGAAACAGACCGAGCAATCCATCTATGTTGTCCATGTAAAACAAGAAATCTAAACCGTCTAGAATTAACGCATCCAGTGGACCCACAATCACAAACATCACCTTTTCCTTTAATGCGGCTCACTTGAGTCTTGAATTCGGCTCATTTTTTATTTTTTTTATGGTACGTCCTAAAATGAGCTTAAAAAGCAGATGGACCACGTGGATTTCTCTCTCTCTCTCTCTCTCGGATATCGGATCGGATCATAATCAGATCAGAAACGGATTTCAAAATATTTAAACGGGTTGGATTCGAATCATATACTTGTGATCCGAATCGGATTCTTGTGAGTGGAGAGCAGAGACGAAGGAGACGGCTATTTTTTTTTTTAATCGAGTCGGGTCGTTAACGGGCCGGATCAAGGTTGATCCGAATCCGACCCGAATATTAAATGGATTATCTTTGGGTATCTATATCCGACCCGATGATCCGATTATTGATCCGAATTCGATTAAATCGGAGCGGATCTGGATCGGATACGGATAATGATCCATGCCGTTGACAACCCTATGTACTGTAGACACCCCACCTTCGGCTACACTGTTGGTAGAGATAGCTGGTTGAACGGAGGACCATACCCCCAAATCCCAAGTCCAAACTCAGCCAAACTCACCCTTGTAAGCCCCATTCCATAGCCCAGTTCAAGCCTGAACCCAGTCAACCCAGTCCTAAAAATCACCCTGAAAAACCCCCCATAAAAAAGGCCAGTCAAAAAAATCCCAAAAAAGTCAAACTCACTGAGTCAACTCGCTGAGTTAACCCGCTGAGTCAACCCGTCGAGTCAACCCGTCGAGTCAAAACACCGAGTCAACCCGTCGAGTCAACCCGTCGAGTCAAATCACCGAGTCGACCCGCTGAGTCAACTCACTGAGTCGACCAGCGAGTCCAACAGCAGCCCCGAGGGAACGGCCGTACTCGCTGGAAACCGAGGAGCGGCCGTACGGGCGGCCCATGGCAGGCCGCCCGGACAAAATTACGGGTTCTGCCACTCCTCGCTGCTATAAATACCCCCCTCCCCTTCTCATTTCAGGATCCAGAAAAGCCATTCGAGTCCATTTCAGCCCGAGAGCTCTGAGTCCATCTCTCCACCCTTCAGCCCATTTTTCCACCAAGGAGAGCCCGAGTGAGGAGAGCCTAACCCTGGTCCAGCCCAGCCTGACCACTGGTCCAAGCCTCCCAAGCCACCCAAGTCTTGATCCAGCCACTCGAAGCCAACCCTTGCGACACCTCCGTCCATCCAGCTACTCTTTTTCCAGCATCATCTCATTTGCATCTAGCATAAGTGCAACATTTACTTTCCTTCCAACCCCCCTGCTTCACTACAAGCACCTTGATTACTCAAGCACACTTGCATATGTCTTTATATTAAGCACCTGTCAGTTCGAGCATATGCTCTGGGCTTGCCCGTTGTTGGAACCTGCCCATCAGAAACTCTTACTGTTCAGACCTGCATTCATGCTTCACTAAAAGCACCTTGATTACTTAAGCACACTGCATACGTCTTACATTAAGCACCTGTCAGTTCGAGCGTACGCTCTGGGCTTGCCCGTTGTTGGAACCTGCCCATCAGAAACTCTTACTGTTCAGACCTGCATTCATGCATCATGTCATTCATGAGAATATACGAGGATTAAATTAGACTTTCAAGTATTCGATCGATTCTGTGAAGTAGAGACCGTACTTCGGTACGGGCAGTGTGTGGGGTGCCTAACCTCTTCCCACCCTGTAACCGTGATCCCTTACCTTGAATCTCTGACCGCAGATCAACAGGAGTCATTTTAGAGGAAGGAATCTTCGGATTCTCTTCTCTAACGTTTCTACGGGGTCTAGCCGACTGTAGATTCGAAGTAACTGGCTAGTGGCGACTCTGGTCTTATATAAACTCACTTAAACATATTCAGCTCAACACGACAACCAAACGAAGCCCTCGAGAACGAGGCAAGCCAGTGGCACAAACGGCGATTTCGCACGCACGCACCTCTTCTTCTCCTTCTTCCGAAAGGAAAGGGAGAACGACGTCGTGTGGGAGCGCGGGAAAAATCGGCGAGGGTCCACAGAATGGCGACTCTGCTGGGGATTAGCTAGTCCCACTAGTCGTGATCCAACTTGAAAACAGAATCCTTCCCGTACTTGAAAGTCATTAATCCTCATACAATCTCATCTGCATAGCATTCTACCCAAACCCAAAACAAAAAAAAAATAGAAAATCCCAAAACCCAAAAAGAGTAGAGTATAGTCCTCACCATTGCGCCTCCTCGGGCTCAACGTGTTCGGAGACAGCTTCCCTTCCGCAGCATAATCCTCACTCGGGCTCAGCAAGCCATGTCCGACCACGAAGAAGAAACTCATCACTTCCCTGCTCTCGAAATGACCGAAGCGCAACCTCCAGCGCAACAGCCCGTTGACAATACGCCAATCATACAAGAATTGGCACAAGGAATGAGAGCAATGCAAGAAATGCTCTTGCAATTCATGCAAGCACAAACCACCGCAGCAGCCAACAATCAAGTTGGCCCAGTTCAGCAATCTCAGCAACCATGCCGGATGCCTCCGGCCTCCAGTTCAAATCAAGCACAACCATCGGAGTCTGCCCAAGACTACCGACAGCAGCCTCCTCAACCCTTTGCTATGGGGCATCCTTCTCAATACCTTCCTGCAACAACGGGACCATCTCAGAGCATCCCAGTCGCAGGGACTTCCAGTCAGTTTCCAGTCAATCTTGCAAACAACAATCTCAGTAGATCTCAGCATGTCCCCGCCGATGGGACACCTTTTCAATTCCAGCACATCCCCGCCGATGGGATTTCAATTCAATTTCCAGCAACAGGGACAGCACTGGCGAATGCCCACAATGGGGGTCAGTGTCAAGCCCACATCAATCAGTGGACAGTGGCGAATACCCAACAAGGGGGTCACTTCCCAGCATCTCAGCCTCCTGCAAACAGGAGCACTTTTCAATTCCAGCACATCCCCACCGATGGGATTCCAGTTAATTTCCAGCAATCTTCAATTCAGCAAAATCCAGTTAATTTCCAGCAATCTTCAATTCAGCAAAATCCAGTTAATTTCCAGCAAGTTCCAGTTCAACCTTCAGTACAGTCTCCAGTTCAATTACCATCAGTTCAAGCTCAAGTTCATCAGAATCCAGTTCAATCATCAAACCAATTTCAGCAACCCGCGGTTGCTTTTCAGCAAGCCCATAGGGTCGAAGACATCGACCACTATGCCGAAGAAGAACGTGCCTTATTCCAGGAGGCACCAGTCGCTCGAACAGATCACTCAGGACTGGACGAGTTGCGGGAGCAGTTCCAGATCTTGCAAAATCAGCTTCAGCGACAGCAAGGAATCGACTTACCTTCGACCAAGTTCAGAGACTTGTGTCCTTTCCCAGATGCTCAGGTACCTCAAAACTTTGAGGTTCCAAAGTTCAAAAGATACGACGGCAGCAGTTGTCCCACAGCACATCTCAAGGCCTTCTGTGGAGAGCTGAGTGCAATCTCAGGAAATGAAGGGGCCCTCATTCGATTGTTCCAAAAATCTCTGAAGGGTGATGCCCTAGATTGGTACACTTCATTGGACTGCCACCGCATCAGAACATGGGAACAGCTCTCCCAGGCTTTCGTCGACAGATTCGCATATAATCTCAACATGGCACCCAGAAGAGCCGACCTCGCAGCACTCAGGCAAAGGAGTGATGAAACACTATCAGCTTATGTGGGACGTTGGCGAGCTATGGCAGCCAGAATGCGGACACCCATCGACGATGAAGAACAAATCTCCATGATTGTTCATTCAACATATCCAGGCATATCCGGGTATCTCATCTCGCATCCGTATGCGAATTTCTCACAATTGATCCGTGCTGGAGAGCAAGTTGAAGCAGGAATCCGGGCCGGGACGATCTCCCCATGGCCTCATCAAGCCACTCCAGTCAAGAGGAACAGAGTGGAAGGAAGACCTATCGGGCACGGGAATGGAAACCGCAATGGTTCTCCTCCCCGCCCAACAGAGGTAAACAACATCAACACCGCTGCTCAAGGAAATCAACGTGCTCCTCCACAGGGACGTCAACAGTATCAGCAGAATCAAGTTCAGCATCAGCCTCAGCGGTATCAGCCACAACCAAATCCTCAGCCACAACCACCTCGACAAAAGCAGCAGTTCAGGGGAAATGGCCAATACTCATACCAGAACAGGCAGAATTACAGGGAGTTCAGGAAGTTCACTCCACTCAGTCAACCACTTGGTCAAATCATGACTACGCTGGTACAAAAGCAGTAACTCACTCTGATGACACCTAGGCCTCCGCCTCATCCTCTGCCTCCAAACTACCGAGAAAATGAGTACTGTGCCTACCATCAAGGACGTGGCCACGCCACTGATCGATGCTATACTTTGAAAAATGCCATACAAGACCTGATTGATGACCGCAAGATCGTCATCTCGGTCCCTGGAACTTCTCCAGCAGCTTCCACCAACATCCTTCAGAATCCTCTGCCTCAGCATCCAACGGACCCCAGTTCGTCTCGTGGCCCTGCCGTCAATAGTATAGAAGAAGGGGACCATATCGATCGCTTCTTCTCCCCTATTCAGTCCATTCATGCCTACACCTATGAGCCAACAAATCCTCCTCCAGTCTTGCAAGGGGCAAGTCCCTTTCTTCCTTCAATCTCCGAGCCAGTAGTGCTTGAAGGAGCACCTCCATACGATATACCAGCTGTTCAAGGGGCACCTTACAACCATTCAAGATGGGAACCAGTCGTCCTGGAAGGAGCACAATCATACATTGAGCCCACATACGAACCTGTCATCTTGCAAGGGGCAACTCCAGAACAATCCAATCCGCAATGGAAGGATTACACTCATCAGCAGCAAGAGCCCGTTGTCTTGGAAGGATCTCTTCCAGTCAAGCCTGTCATATTGCAAGGGGCAAGTCCCGGAGGCATATCAATCATGCTACGGCAGCTCGGACGAACAGAGAAACCTCCTGCCATATCAAGAGGACCAGTATTCATTCCATGGGAGCCTCCTGCCCCAGGAACAGTCAAGCCAGGACCACGACCTTATGTGGTCTATGAAGACAAGCCTCGATACTACCCCTTCAGCACAGGCAACAATGTAGTCCTCAAGGCAAAAGCTCCATATGAGGAAGATCTGGTACCCACAACAGCACCGTTGCAAGAGCCGGTGGTCCTAGAAGGCAAAAGGGAGGAAAACTACAAAGAGGTTCCATGGCACTATCCAGAATGTGCGGAAGTGGGGAACATGAATCCCAATGGGCGTTGCATCCGAAGAGATAATCAGAATAGAGGAGATACCAAAGGCGCTCTCTCAGGCCTCGACAACAAAAATGAAGCCGCATACGATGTAGCAACTCAGCTCAAGTCAATCCCTGCACAAATCTCAGTATGGGAGCTGCTCTGCACATCTCGCATACACCGAGAAATGTTTGCCAAAACCTTGAACGATGCTTATGTCCCCTCCAATACGGCACCAGAGATGATAGCATTGATGATTGGACAACTCCTGGCTCCACGTGCCATCACCTTCACTGATAATGAGTTGCCACCAGAAGGACGCGATCATGGCCGATCCCTCAACATAGTCTTACGATACAAAGACCTCTGTGTTCCGCTGGTCCTTATCGATAATGGCTCAAGCTTAAATGTCTGCCCACTCAAGACCGCGGAACGCCTGGGAATCAGTCCTTCTTCATTTCGACCCAGCACCATATGCGTTAGAGCATTCGACAACACCCGGCGATCAGTGGAAGGGGAGGTCGACATAGAGGTACAGATAGGCTCGGAAGTCTCCACCATCACATTCCAAATTTTGGATATATCAGCCTCTTTCAACATGTTGCTCGGACGGCCGTGGCTGCACAAGGTTGGAGCTGTACCATCAACCTTACATCAACGGGTGAAGTACATCTGTGGAAATCAAATGATCTCTATCCACGCAGAGAAGGAGCTCATCATTCCTTCTAATGCTGCTGCCACTGAACCAGACATCCCGGTCATCGATATCCAACACTCTAAAGAAGACATCCCATTTCACAGTTTCGAATTTGAGACTGTGAACTCTATCGCCAATCCAGAACCAACAAGGGTGGACCGTGTCTTCTCACCGGCAGAACGTCTGAGCCTCAAATATCGAATGAAGAATCACTTCAAGTCCAGAAAGGTACCGCTGGTATATAACCAACGTAAATGGGGACTCGGATACAGGGCAACCTTCATGGACAAGAGAAGGAAGAAATTTCGGTGCTCACCCATCCAATTCGTCAAGCCAGGAGAACCTTGCAAAGATCCAGGAGGGAATCAACCGACTGCACTACACAAAGGCCTCCCGATGAGTCTAGTTTGGGCCATGTGGCCCCCCATTCGATGGGATCAGATTCTCGAACCATCTAAGCCTCCAGAAGAAGAAGAAAAGGATGAAGATAAAGAAGGAAGTCAAATGCAGCAGCTTCAGGACCAGGTTACTCTGACACCTGCTCCCAACCAGGGGCACAACTTGCCCACTTCTCTCAACCAGGGGCACAACTTGCCCACTTCTCTCAACCAGGGGCACAACTTGCCCACTCCTCTCAACCAGGGGCACAACCTGCCCACTTCAATCAGCAAGGGGCACGACTTGCCCATCTCAACATCAATCAGCAAGGGGCACGACTTGCCCATCTCTGCAAAGTCAACATCATCAATCATTAGCCAAGGGCAGAAGCAGCCCATCCATTGGACCAAGAAAGGGAAGTGGCCAGCCCTAGATTGGTCTGATGTCCAGGTTCCAAACTTGTGTCTCACTGTGGAACCAGACGAACTGCAATGCGAGGTAAGTGACCCGGGAGGGACTGAGTACGGCTCAGATCTCGAACCCGACCAGCATGAAATCATGGTCATTGGTCCAGACCGTGATTCTTTGCCCAAATCATCAACCCCTACCTCTTCAGGGGAGGAAGTGTGGGGTCCTGAATGGTCATCTGTTCCCCTCACTTTTGAATCAGCCAAAGAGCCATCTGAGGGCTCTGGCTTCCAAAAAAAAACGCCTGTTTAGGCAGCGACCGGAACTTTGGAACAAGTTGGGATCAATCATGGTCTGCAATGCCCGCTTGTTCAAAGTCCCGCGAATTTCGAAAAGCCAAAAAAATCAAAAACTTTCAAAAACCAAAAACATCTAGCATCTCAATTTCAGAAAAATCTCAAAAATCAAAAAATATTTCTTTCCCTGCATTCAATAGTGTGCCAAGTTCGTCTAAAGAGTCGCATGAGTTTGAAGTCGAATCATATGATTTTGACATCGAATTAGACTTTGAGCTCATGGGTCTGGACGAAGCTCGGGACGAGGAAGATGATGATACTGCTCCCAAACTAGAGGATCTCCTCAAAAGGTTCGAATCTAAAGCCAATGTTGTAGCCGATGATTTCGAGATAGTAAACTTGGGGACGCCTGAGATCCCTAGGGAAGTACGCATTGGAAAATCGTTGCCACCTGAGATGAAACAGAAAATGATAGAGTTCCTAGCTCCAAGATTGTCCAACTTCGCGTTCTCATATGAAGACATGCCGGGGCTCGATGAAGAGCTCGTTGTACACCATCTGCCAACCACGGCAGATATGAAGCCCGTGAAGCAAAAACTTCGAAGAATGAAGCCAGAATGGGCTCTGAAAGTTCGAGATGAAGTCATCCAGCAGTACAATGCGGGATTCTTGGTAGTCTCCAACTACCCTGAATGGCTCGCCAACATCGTACCAGTACCGAAGAAGGACGGCAAGGTTCGAATGTGCATCGACTTCCGAGATCTCAACAAAGCCAGTCCAAAAGATGACTTCCCTTTGCCACATATCGACACTCTAGTCGACAACACTGCAGGATATAAGATCTTCTCATTCATGGACGGGTTCTCAGGTTACAATCAGATCAAGATGGCCGTCGAAGATCGCGAGAAGACATCGTTCATCACTCCCTGGGGAACCTTCTGTTACAGGGTAATGCCGTTCGGTCTGAAGAACGCAGGAGCAACATATCAGCGAGCAATGACAGCACTATTCCACGACATGATGAACAAAGAACTCGAAGTATATGTGGACGACATGATCGTCAAATCTCGCACAATTGAAGGACACTTTGAAGACCTGAAGAAGTTATTCAACAGATTAGAAAAGTACAAGCTTCGCCTCAACCCTCAGAAATGTGTCTTCGGTGCAATGGGAGGTAAGCTCCTCGGCTTTATGGTGAGCGAGGATGGCATCAGGGTCGACGAGACCAAAACTAGAGCAATCATCGAGATGCCCCCTCCTAGAACAGAGAAAGAAATTCGTGGCTTCCTCGGCAGAATTCAATACATCAGTCGCTTCATCGCACAGCTCACACCTATCTGTGAGCCCATATTCAAGCTCCTCCGAAAAAACGTTCCAAAAGAATGGAATGATGATTGCCAAGTCGCCTTCGATCGCATCAAGAGATATCTCATGAATCCTCCAGTCCTAGTGCCTCCCACTCCCGGACGACCACTATTGTTATACATCTCGGTAGCAGCAGAAGCCATTGGCTGTGTCCTCGGCCAACACGACGAAACCGGGAAGAAAGAACAAGCAATATACTATTTGAGTCGAAAGTTCACCGACTACGAGACCAGGTACTCCCCGATCGAGAAGACTTGCCTCGCCCTAGTCTGGGCAACTCAGCGACTCCGTCAATACATAATTGCATTCCCTATTCTCCTTCTCGCTCACATGGATCCGCTCAAATACCTGTTCGAGAAACCGGCACTCACTGGAAGGATAGCTAAATGGCAGCTACTCTTGTCTGAGTTTGACATCACCTATGTCACTCAGAAGGCAATCAAGGGGCGGGCCCTCGCTGATCATCTTGCGGCTCACTCACTCCTGGACTATCAGCCGCTCAAGACATTCTTCCCTGATGAAGATCTCTTGCTCATTGAAGAGGAAGAAAAGAAGAAAAAAGATGAGTGGACGTTATTCTTCGACGGCGCAGCAAATTTTAAAGGGAGTGGTATTGGAGCAATCCTCTACTCTCCAGACGACGTCCCTATTCCTATCTCAAGGCGCATAGCATTCGAGTGCACCAACAACATGGCAGAGTACGAAGCATGCATCGCTGGCTTAAGGGAAGCCATGATCTTAGGCGTCAAGAAGCTACGAGTATTTGGAGACTCACAGCTTATCATCAATCAGACCAATGGCGAATGGAAGACCAAAGACGAGAAGTTGATACCATATCATGTGTATCTTGACAATCTGATCGAAGAATTCAAGGAAATCACCTTCTCATACATGCCCAGAGCCAAGAACCAATTTGCAGATGCTCTCGCCACGCTCGCATCAATGCTCGAGATCCCAAAAGGAGCTTCAGAATGGGAGCTCACAGTCGAAATTCAAGAAGAGCCTGCTTTTTGCCTGCAAATAGAAGAAGCCGAAGCTGTCCCTGACAAACCCTGGTATGCCGACATCAAGCAATATCTCGAAACCCAGGAGTATCCAGAATCAGCAACAGCAACAGATCGCCGAACCATCCAACGTTTGGCCGGCCAGTTCACCATCAGTGGCGAAGTTCTCTATAAGCGATCCTATAATCACATCCTCCTCCGATGCGTCGATGAAACAGAAGCTGCAAAGATCATGAAAGAAATACACGAAGGAATCTGTGGCCCACACATGAATGGGCACATGATGGCAAAGAAGATTCTACGACTTGGCTACTACTGGCTCACCATGGAGACAGACTGTTGCAAGCACGTCAGAAAATGCTTCAAGTGTCAGGAGCACGCCAATCAAATCCATGCCCCATCATCAGAGTTATACAACCTGACCACCCCCTGGCCCTTCTCCATGTGGGGACTCGACATCATCGGCAAGATCAGTCCCAAAGCATCAAATGGTCACGAGTACATACTTGTGGCAGTCGACTACTTCACCAAGTGGGTAGAGGCAGCCTCCTACACCACGATTGCAGCATCTCAAGTGATCAAATTCATGAAGAACAACATCATATGCCGATATGGAATCCCTAATGCTATCATCACAGATAATGGGACCCCGTTCGTCAACAAGAAGATGGATGACTTCCTCAGCAAGTTCAAGATCCAACGTCATCGATCAAGCCCCTACCGTCCCCAGATGAATGGTGGGGTAGAAGCCGCAAACAAGACAATCGTCAGGATACTCGAGAAGATGGTCGTGACATATCGAGATTGGTCAGATATGCTCCCATATGCACTTTGGGCCTATCGAACGTCTGTACGGTCTGCTACGGGCGTTACTCCTTTCGAGCTTACTTACGGAATGGAAGCAGTCCTACCAGTCGAGGTGGAAATACCATCACTACGAGTGTTACTCGAAAGCGGAATTGAAGAAGGAGAATGGCAACGGGCCAGATTCGATCAGTTGCAGCTAGCAGATGAAAAGCGCATGCGTGCACTAAGTCATTCACAATGTTATCAGAAAAGGATTGCTCGGGCTTACAACAAGAGAGTCCGAAAAAGAAGTTTCAAGGTAGGCGACATGGTCATGAAGAAGATTCTACCGTCGCACCTTCCAGATCCTAGAGGAAAGTTCAAACCCTCGTGGGACGGGCCGCTGATCATCAGAGAAGTACTTCCTGGAGGCGCCCTCAGACTCACCAGCATGAGAGGGGTGGATCTTCCTGAGCCAACCAACGCCGACAACGTGAAGATCTTTCACGGGTAAGTTATTCTGACCTTATCAAAGGTTACTTTAATAGAGCTGAAGTCAAGAGGTCGAAGCTAAGACCTCTGAGAAATCATTCCCGTCCACCAACAAGTGTTTCAAATAAGGAGACTCCAAAAGAGAAAAATACAAAAAAAAAGAGAGAAAAAGAATACAAAAGAAAAAAAAAAGAGAAGAAAGGAGAAAGAAAAAGGGAAGCCAAAGTAAGGCACCCAAGAGAAAAAAATCAGTCCAAGAAGAAACACATCTATCCATCCATCCACCTCAGAAGGGTCTTTAGCAAAGACCGACAGCTCTATTATCGTAACTCAGGATAAGGGCTGAAAGACTGCCATCGGCCGGCAACGACGGATTCCCGACCTCCAGCCGCCGCAGTTATCCAGAAACCCAAAAAAAAAAAAAAGAAAAAAAAAAAGAAAAAGAAAAGGTGTGCCTAAACAAAGAGGGCGGAGTGAAAACCCGAAAGGGCGCTCCGAGTAAAAACAGTGGGCATACAGCGGACTTGGTGAAAACCTGAAAGGGCGCCAAGGGTAAAAACAGCACAGCTGCCAAGGGGCAGGCAAGACCAAATACCCGGGACGTGGTGAAAACCCGAAAGGGCGCCACGGGCAAAAATGACGGGAAAAAGCCGGCTGTGGTGAAAACTCGAAAGAGCACTGCAGGCAAAAATGGCAAATAAAAAAAAAGAAAAAAAAGAAAAAAATAAAAGTGCAGGTACCAAGAAAGCAGACGATCCAGATCAGTTCAAGCAGTGAAAGTGCAAGAACAAGAGGAAGTACAGTCAGGAGTGAAGAGCTCTACAGACTCTGACAATCTCAGGAAGCAAGAGTTTCCATTGCCTACATCTCTAGGGAACCAAAGGATCAAGCAAGTCAAATCTCGAGACATCGGTCAAATCATTGACCGAGCCCCAGTTCTGATTCCTATATCCCGACACAAAATCCAGACACACTCACAAGACAACTCATGGCACAGTAGATTTTCAAACAGTTTTCTCTTTTTTAATTAGATGCATCATATTTCTTTTACATATAACATATCATCTTTTTCAAAAAAATACAAAAAATGCATCATCATCAATCATATATGCAAAAAAAGAATGTGTAGGTGGCCAACACAATCAATCTCTACCCTCCTCCTCGGCCACATCAGGTGAGTCCTCTGACTCATAAAAAGATAGTCTTGCTCTCAACCTGCTCACCTCCATACGCAGGTAATGCACCTCATCGCGCTCAAGGGTACGGATCGCTGTCTCCTCATCAGACAACCTCCGATCGGCAGCCAATCTCCTCGACATCATCTCGCAATGATACCGAAGTGCAGAGATCTCAGACAGCAGATGGCCATGAGTGGCCAAAAGGAAGCCAGGATCGACAAAAGGGCGCTCCTCAAAAGGTTCATATGAACCAGATGAAGAGCCTGCATCTCCAAGGATATCCTGCTCATCCTCATCAGCAGTCCGGTGCCAACAAGGGATACGTCGATACAAAGACTGCTCAGCAACCCAGTACTGATATGGGGCGGTCGCCATCGGAAAAGTCCGCAGCTCAAATCCCAACAAATCAGCTGTCAAATAACTCGCCCAGGAACAATCAATCCGGGTCCTGAAGTCAGAAGATCTAGAGGGGAGTACTCGACGCCCGATACCCGTGAAAGCAAAATGAGGAACATCCTGCTCATACCCAAACTGCCGCAGAAACCGGACGGGATGGTAAGAAAAGTAGGATCGAAAGCCTACCAACATCAGAGGATGGCGGTGTGCATCGCAAAGCACTGGAGGAAGTGAAAGCCAAGATGACTCCCAACGAACATTCCAGTCACGAAGTTCAGCGAACATCCTGCGATACAAGGGCTCGCTCATCCTAGCCGTATGCGGAAGGAACTCCAGGATATAACGCATGATGTCAGAGCAAGGGATGCCAGGAAGAGGTACAGAAACAGTCAGAGAAAGGCGCTCCCATAGCCAGACCTGATCACAGAAAACGAAAGAAGTTCAGCTAAAGCAAAGCAATCCCCAACAAAGCAAGAAAGAAAAAAAAAGGTGTAGAAAGAATACCTGCAGGAAGGCACAGCAGCCGCGAAGAACACGAGTACGACCGAGGGCGCAGTCAGTCAGCCCATCAAATAGCTCGGCCAAAATGAGAGAAATGATCCCCTGCCGACGGACAGCTCGGCTCATCACCTCGAAAAGCAAAGGAGTCTGGGACCTGCGCCATCCCGAGAACAGCACCTCAGCAATCAAGCAAAACATCAGTGCGTTCCGAGCAAAGGTAGAACCAGCCGTACTCTGGGGACCCGAAAAAAGATCATACAGCAGGTCCAAAGAGAACACTACAGCATCCTGGCCACTAGCTGCAGGCTGAACAAGATAGGGGATCCCAAACCAGTTCTGCAGTGTAGTAGTCTTCGGCGATGTCTTCGGCGAGAAGTACTGAGCATAATCCCAGGGTAAGCCTGTCAAGCGTGCAAGCTCCTCCAAAGAAGGCCCCATCTCCATATCGTTGACCGCAAACAAGTTCAACGAAGGGACCCAGTCAATCAAGGCAGCTCCGAGCATCCTCCAGTCAATATCAACTCTGGCCATATGGATCAGACTGCCGAAGCCATAGGACTCTAACTCTCGAATCTCATAAACTGACAAGCTGTCAAGCCAAGCAAGCAGTCGTGGCGAGCAAGAAGAACGAGGAAGCAGCTGACAAGTCCTCACCGGTATCCCCTCCAGTACAAAAGGCCCAGAAATCGAGGACAACTCATCGAGGATCGGAAGGTCAACAGGCGAAGGAGAAGGAAAAGCTGGAACCTCTGCCGACTCGACAACCCCTGATCGGCCCTCAGTGGCGGCTATGTCTGATATAGTCGCATCGCTATCTGAAACTGTCACAACCTCAGCCGCATGAGAAGACTCGCCCACCTCGTGAACAGAGTGCGCAAAGGGCCGATCACCAAAAGAAGAACAATGCTCCCAACCAAAAGAGCCATCAGTGAAAATCACACCGCACATCGTGGCATCCCGACCAATCTGACCGTCAAAGAATGCATCTGAACCATCCAAAAGGGTCCCGGCTACCCCGATCGAAGAATCAACGGCCAGATCCGGACCTGCGGCCCTTTCCAGTAGGAGATCATGAATCCAATCATCATCCTGGCCGATCAAAGGGATCATCGAGGCATCCACACCGTCCATCATCAAGGGGACATCATCAATGATCACATCAAGTCCACCCAAAGAAGTATACCGCACATCCTGGCCCTCATCCAGAGCATCCAAACCGTCAAAGGTACCATCTGAGCCATCCACATCATCCAGACATGAGATCAGCCCATCTATTCCCTCATAGTCCCATCATCACCGTCCATCACATCATCCATGGGACCCACACTCAAGGAATGCATAGCCTCACCTATGTCCCATCCCATCATCTCATCCATACCATCCATTCCTCCCATAATGAGGGACCCATTCAAATCAGAAAATCCAGCCATCCCACCATTAATGGAGCCATTCAAAGCTCCACCAACCACCATCCCTAGCCCCTCATCAATGCCCCCTCTTAATGCCCCATCTACCCCATCCATTAAAGGCATTTCCCCATTATCAAAGCTCAGTTGAAGATCTGAAGTGTGGGACCCATCTTGGACAGCCCCCACAGCCCATAAATCCCCACCATCCATTGCCCAAGAAAGGACAAAATGAGAAGAAGACAAGATGAAGAGAAAAGACAAGGGGACAAGAAGATTCATGGCTGGAATCGAACGGTCCAGTACAGGGAATGTGGGGACAGCAGCAACAGACAGCAGAGGATGTCCGAACCAGAGCCAGCCCAGGTCGCTCAAGAGACGAGCCTTGGGCGGCCTGCCCTGGGCCGCCCGTACGGACGCAGATCCCCTCTCTCCGCGGGATTGGCTCCGGGGCTTTTGGTAGGTGAGGCTGACAGTCCACGTCAGCAGATGGCGCTCCATGGGCCGCCCAAGGCTCCGGTCCACTCCAGATTTCAACTGAGATTGATCAAGATCATATGAAAGGTGCCCCACTGGTCCAATCACGAAGCAATGCGGCCAGAACATGGCTGATCAAGTCAAAGAGAAGGAAAAGTGATCAAGTGGGGGCCACAAGCAATCCAAGCCATTCAAAGACTAGATCATCATGATCTAAACCATTGAAGAACCTACATGAGCCGTCAAACAACAAGATCAAAGGTCTGATCATCACAAGAAGGGCCAGAATCCGAGATCTAATCATCAAGTGGGCCCACAAAGCCAAATCAAGCAATCAGAGACGTTCAAGCCATCATCCACACCATGAGAAGCATTCCTAGCCTCACAAAATCATCAAAAGAGGTGCCCCAAAGTAAAGCCAAGGCCTCAAGTGGGCCCACAGGGCCAAATCCATCAATCTGAACCATTCAAGGGTCAAAACATCAAGATCCAAACCATTGGAAAGCTTACACAAGTCATGGAGTGGCAAGATCAAAAGTCCAATCATCAAAAGAAGGGCTAGAATCCAAGATCCAATCATCAAGTGGGCCCCGCAGGGCCTAAACAAGCGATCTAAACCGTTCAAGTCATTGTCCATGCAGTTGAGGAATCACGAATCATGAAGGAATGAGTCAAGAGTCAAAGCATCACCAAGGAATTTGGGAGAAATCAAAGCCTGTATATCCATCCAAAAGAGCTTGATACAAAAGGGGACAAAGACAAAAGTACAAGGCCATATAAAGCAGAGCCAGCTACAAGTCGCCGACATAATCATCATCGCCCCTCCTCGCGTCCCGCTCCCGACGATAAAGATCCATCAAAGGAGCAGTCACTGAACCTCCAGCATACCTGCGACGGCCACCTGGAACGTAAAGCGAAGGAAGCAAAGGCCCCTGGCCAAATAGCAGATACCACTCGTCATAATCACAATCCGGGATCGTGAAACGGAAGCCAGGCTGGCCCACCAGAGCCTCAACTCTCTCATCAGCTGGCATCCGAGCAGCTGGAGGAGGTGCAGAACAGGGGACCCGAGCTACCCCAGTGACTTGCCGAAGCAATCTCTCTCCCAAGTACCATTGGAAGGACTCAGCGTCAGAAAGCATAATACGGAGACATGAAGTATCATATGCCTCCACGCGCTGGGGTGTGTAGTAGAGAGGGAAATTAGTGTACGGCATCCGGGCAAACTGCAGCAGAAGAGGTTACCACGATCAGTTACAAGTACAGTACAAGGACAAAGACAAGCAAGATACTTACGTCCTCAACGGTCAGCCCGTCTATATCAGCACGCCAATTGTCCCCGGAAACTCGGGAGTTCCGCTGACGATTCTGCTGATGCCAGTACATGTGGCGATACTGAGCGGGTTCAATGTCATCTCGCATCCTCGGCGCAAGATGCGGAAAATGGTCATAAAAGCAGGTCTGGATGAAAGTACATTTAAGGATCAGAGAGAGAAAGGAGGCAAACGGTTCCAAAGAGGATGAAAGAAGAGGTACCTCAACGACAGGCCAGAAGCCTGTGAAGGACCGGCTATGCCGACAGGTCTTGTCCAGACCTTGAAAGAGACGGGTCAGGATGGCCCCATTCCAGTGGTAGGGGTGATGAAGATCCTCGACTAAACGAAGAAATTTAGGATCAACTCTCTCATTCGCATGGCAAAAAAGAAAGGATCCAAAAGCATAAGTGATCATGGCCCGCGCCTTGTGGAGGGCCTCTCGCTCGGTGGTAGGGACGACGGAAGCAAAATTGTTGTAAAACCATCGCATCTTCACTTGATGGCCTTGGAATTCACCCTCAGGAGGGACGTCACCGACAAGCCGCAGCCAATCAGTGGAAGAGAGGGGAGCTAGAGAGCTCACTTGAGGGACAATTGCCCCATGAAAAGGGAAGCCGATCTGCATGTAAATGTCCAAAGGGGTTATTCCCCATTCTCCACAAGGGAGCTGGAAGGTGTGGGTCTCATCCCGCCACCTCTCACAAAGGGCCGCAAGCATCATACGGTTGGCGTCGTTATTATGGAAGCGTAGGGTGAGGAGGCCAGCAAAAGGAGTACCATCTAGTACTCGCTCAAGCAAGGGCTGTGGCTCCTTCATCCAATTGTCCCAGCGATCCCTGGTACCTCGACCCTTGATAGCAGGAAGAGGTTGATGCTCCATAGCTAGGGAACACATGTGGTCCCCTCGGCGGACAATGAAAGCAGGATCATCTTCGTCAACCACTTGATGGCCCCTAGTACCATCCGCCATGGAATCCTACAAGCTTGGCAAGGTAAGTCCCTATCCTTTACCCATTAAAATCCAAATTCTCATCCAAGAAACCCATGGGATTGGACTCACATTCAAATGCAAAATCTAAAGTCCAACTCCATGTGTCACTTAGGATATGTGTTGGGCCCATTGGAAAAAGTAAGGCCCACCTTAAAGAAGGTGGCATGACATGCCTTAGGTAAGAAAAGTCTATCATCCAAGGACACATTTTGGACAACAAATGCACTCAAGTGCCATGAGATCAACTAAGGATGAGAGTCCTACTGCACATGAGAAGTTCCTCTTCAAAGTCCACATGTGGCCAAGGATTGACTCACTTTTATGCCAAGGTCATGATTCTCACTTAGGATGTCTCCATCTTTTTACACATATGCATGGACAAGTGGGGAATAGAAAGGAAACGGGTCCCCAAGAGCAACCCAAATGTCTCATCTCAATGGATTGGAGAGAGCACATAGCCCACTTTGGAGAATATGAGAACCCATTCATGGGTTAACCATGGGCAACCTTATGTGCCTCATCTTGATGAAAGTTTTGACCATGAAAATACAACAAGGAGGTCTACCCACAAACATATGAATCAAAGAAGCTAAGGGTAGAAAGTTGATGCACATAGCCCACATGAAGAATCAAAGTTGAAAATGCCCATGAAAAGGCAAGTTTGGGCAACTTATGTGCACCAACTTTTTCACCAAAGGGAAGACCATTTGAGCACAAAAGAGCATGGCTTGATGAGTCACCTAACCATCATGAAAATGGATAAGAATGTTACACATAGCCCACTTGAATATCAAAATCCAAAATGTCCCAAGGCATGAGACAAAAATGGGCAACCTATGGGTATCATTCTTTCCCACAAATGGAAAGAAAAACCACTCATACTTGAGAATGATGGTGGATGACCCACCAAGTCCCCAAAGAAAGAATCAAGGAGCTATGGTTGTATGGATAGCTCACTTGAAGATCATCCATTTGAGGTTGGTAGCATTAGAGGGAAACTCTTGAGAACCACATTCTTACCACAAGGAAAACCATTTGAAACTAGTGAGACTGTGGGAACAACTCACTCATGGGACTTGTAGATGGTCAAGTAACTCAAGTCCTCCATCCATCAAAAGAAAAAGCATGAAAAGAAAAATCCCACATGAACAAAGTGTAGTGGGGCACACATGGTTCAAAGAAGTGCCCAAGTTTCAATGAAGGCCCAAAAGCCCATCCACATGAAAAACTCCAAGGAGCCCACCACACTTTGTGCAAAGATGTACATCATAATCAAAGAAATAGTGGAAGACTTGGGCTACTTGTCCATATAAGCCCACCTAGGAAAACTAGCCCACTTGAGATCCAAAATGAAGAATGGGCTAGCCACCTTGATCCATACACATGTAAAGAAAGATGGGGTCACCCAAAGTGAGCCCCATGAGCCCAAAACTTGAGATGGGCCCTACCATGCCCATGGGCCCAAACCTTGGAAAAGATGGAAAAGAAAGAAAGCTCCAAAGGAAAAATGACAAAGACAAAAAAGCAAGAGGGAGCCCAAAATGAAGCATTGGGCCCATCAAATACACCAAGGGCCATGACTTCACTTTGAGCCCATTCGATACACATGAAAAGAGGCCCAACTCCCATGAAAAAGATAGAGTATTTTGCCATGCACACTTGATGACATGGCAAAATCACTCTTTACATGCACATGAAGGGAGTGTAAAAAAAAAAAAATGATGAAGTGGAGAGCTTGCAATGTCCTTCTCCATGCACCACCTTTGAAAGACTTGAGATCTAAGAAAAGATCAAGAATGCTTGGGCCCGCCTTCACACCTTCTTTGAATAGCTACATGAAAAAGAAAAAGGGCCATGAGAAGAGACAATGAAGATGGAAAAGGACAAGAAAGAGAAAGGAAGTGGTCCATACCTTTACCACCCACTAAAGAAGGACCACCTTGCTGTCCCAAGACTTCTCTAAGGCCCACCACTTGAAAAGAGCAAAGGACCACCAAAGAAGAGAGAGGAAACTTGAAGAAAGAAAGAGTATGAGAGAGAGAAGAGAGAGATTGCACGTTTGAGGGGGGGAGGGTGCCCCATGTTATATAGAAAAGGGGAGGGCACCCTTTTACCCAGCCCCCTGAAGAGACCAGGAGGCACAGACCGGTCGGGCGGCCCATGGGAGGCCGTCCTAGCCTCTACCTAGGTGAAACGACCTCCCTCTCCCTCTCCTTGGGAAGAACTCCTCCTTGGGAAGGGTGGTTGCAAGTGAATCTTGTACCATCATGTAAGAATGAAGTGATGGAAGAGAATGGTGAGAAAAAAGAGAAAATCTCACCAAAATCTCATCTCATGAGAAATGGGTGAGAAATTGGGTGGATGATGTGGAAAAGTTCCATGGAATTTCCAAGAAAAAGAAAGAAGAATTTGACTTGGTCAAACAATGATCTCAACCATCCAAAGGCATGACCAGATGATCCAAACCATGCCAAGAAGAATCCCAAGAATCTCCGCCCTTGATTACTGTTCACATGTATGAATTGTGGTCCGAAGACCTTAAACTACGTCGGGATCAAGATCCCGAGGGATTTTTAATAAAAATGGGTATCGATCTTGACCATCAAAATCAGAATCGATGACCCAGAATATTTTTCAAAAAAAAAAAAAAAAAAGTCTTTCCTCTTTTAAAGTTTTGGGGTCCGAAGACCTTAAACTACGTCGGGATCAACGTCCCGAGAGATTTTTAATAAAAACCAGCATCGATCCCAGCCTTTCGGGCCAAGATCTGATGATCTGGATCATTTCGAAAAACAAAAAAATATGTTTGCCCCCTTTTGTACATAGTTTTGGGTCCAAAGACCTTAAACTACGTCGGGATCAACATCCCGAGAGATTTTCAATAAAAGCCGGCGTCGGTCTTGTTTGCTCACATCAAGATCAATGACTCCGGACATTTTCAAAAAATCATAAAAATATATTACCAGCCCCGCTTTTAAAGTTTTGGTCCGAAGACCTTAAACTATGTCGGGATCGACATCCCGAGAGATTTTCAATAAAAACCGGCATCAGTCTGGATTGTTCATCCGCTGACACCGGACATTTTTCCAATATATATATATATATATATATATATATATATATATATATATATATATATATATATATATATAATGTTTGCCCCTCTTTTGTACAGTTTCATGGTCCGAAGACCTTAAACTACACTGGGATTAATTTCTCGGGGGACCTTTCTCGCTTTCAACTAAAAACCGGCATCGGCCTCGACCGTTGGGATCATGGTTCGATAACCCGGATCATCTCAAAAATACCAAAAATGTTTTAAAGCTTTCCATAAAAACCAGTGTCAATCTCGATTACTCGAGTTGAAGTCTGGAACTTTTTCAAACCAAAAAAAATATATACAATATAAAACAAAAAAGTTTTCACCACCAGTTTCGATCCACCAATTTATCCCCAGCGGTCCGAAGACCTTAAACTACACTGGGATTAACTTCTCGGGGGCTTTCTTTCCTAACCTGTTCCAGGCATGGCTGACACTTGATCGTACGGGTGTCTGGAATCTCTTAAACAGGTAAGGGCTGTGGCGGGCAGAACTCCGCAATCCTGTTCGTGTTGAACGCACCATGATAGACAACCTTGATTTGGAAGTCGCTGTTGAAGCTGACGGATGTTCCCTGTTCCTAGAACTCATGAAGGGGATTAAGGCTGTTGGGAGGTGGAGCTCACCCTCACGGAATTGTGAGCAATGTAAGACCCCAAATTGGATTGACTAAGGGAGATGTGAGGATGTGGCTCATTTTGTGGCCGAAGGAGTCCGTCGGACGATACGTGGTCTATGTGCATTGCACATGAGGAACAGGCAACTTTGTGGGTGTGTTGACTGAAAACCCTCAAAATTCCCTCATCCGAAGATGTAAAACTACGGCACTTAACTGTGTGAGACTCGTCTTGCTCGCTGACGTAAAATGGATCGGGTGCCTTACCAGCAGTAGAAGCTGGAAGTGGATGAAAATTCCACACTTTTCCCTGCATTTCAGAAAAATCACAAAACACAAAAACATTGCAAAATCATCTCTTCAAAAATCACAAAAATATTTTCATCAAATATCTGCAAAAATCACAAAAATATTTCTTTTGCTTTCAAAGAAAATATCCTCAAAAATACAAAAATATTTACTGTGTTTTCAATAAACCAATCTCTACCCTGCTCAGGTAAAGATTCGGATCCACATATTTACAAAAAATCACAAAAATTAGCATCCCCAGCACTACAATTCAGGAGTCTTGAACTCCGCTCACTTCACAGTATGGGATGACGGATCCAATCGCCCGCAAATTGGAATCTTGACCAAAACGGGCAACCGAACACCATCTCAATCGCATGTATCCCAGAAGAACATCTTGAAGTCGGATGATATCCTCGTACATTCTCATTAGCAAAGAAACAACATCTTGGGACGATGGACCTAATCGACCACGGGTCGGGATCTTGACCAATCTCGCTGTCTAAACCTCCGTATCAAAAAGAAAAATCCCCAAGGGAAGCACAACCCTACAAGCGATAAGCTCCAAGTTTTCTGCATCACCAGCAAAAGCAAAATCATCAAACGAGAAGAGAATGAGCCAAGCCATGCATTCATCATGCATCTCCATGCATCAGCATCCATCGCATCAATCATCATGTTTACCTGCTTTCAAAATAAAAGTCGGTTAGCTAAAGACCCCACAGGCATCCCTAGTGGAGGCACATGCAAACCAGATTTTCATTTCAAAAAGACAAAAAATATTTCTATTTGCAAATAAAAACCCCACGGAGTATCACTCCCCAGAGTGGGTATCTTTTCAAAATCCAAAAATATTTTTCCAGTAGAGCGTTCTGCCTCCAACACGCCAGGAGATCTTCCATATCTCTGGGTAGGAGCCAACGCAAAAATCAAATAAGATCCAATGTCTCGCGGTTTCCCCGGAGATCATCGGATCCAATGCACTCAAAGTGCGGTCGAACTGAACTCCAGTGTCAGTGCGGTCGTACCACATGCCAAGATACAAAAAAGATGAAAGCCAAAAGGCTCGGTCACAGAAACCATTTGAACAGGTGGAAACGATGAATTGTAACCCAAGTATCAAAATCAGCAGATTGGGTGGAAAGAGTTCACCCGCACATACCTAGGCGTGGATGCCTGAAGTACCTTGACTGAGTCCAAGTCGGCGTAGTAGAATCCCGTAAGACTATCGGACGCAGGGCGTCTAACCACTTTGACAGTCAAGCGAAACAAGTACTCCTGGAGTGATCTGGGAAAACATCAAACATCACACAATCAGTCTCAGGGTCAGCATCCTCGTAAGACTAACGGACGCAGAGGCTCTGCTGTACCTTTCCGATGTTAGTACCGATCGGGAATGGAAGGGTTGCGATTGGGTACCCAGGTTGTAGCAAACTGCAGGGACAATCGCAACGTTTTCTCCGAACTCTCGCGGTATGTGCGAGTTATCAACTTCCAGACAATCAACTGACTCAGATACAAAGGACAACAAAGATTCCAGACCACAATCAAGGAAAGAATGAATTGCAAACTAAGCACCGAAACCAGCAGATCGGGTGGAAAAGCCCACCCGCACATACCTAGGCGTGGATGCCTGAAGTACCTTGACTGAGTCCAAGTCGGCGTAGTAGAATCCCGTAAGACTATCGGACGCAGGGCGTCTAACCACTTTGACAGTCAAGCGAAACAAGTACTCCTGGAGTGATCTGGGAAAACATCAAACATACAATCAATCACAGGGTCAGTAACCTCGTAAGACTGTCGACGCAGAGGCTCTGCTGTACCTTTCCGATGTTAGTACCGGTCGGGAATGGAAGGGTTGCGATTGGGTACCCAGGTTGCAGCAAACTGCAGGGACAATCGCAACGTTTTCTCCAAACTCTCGCGGTATGTGCGAGTGAGCGATCTCCAAACGATCAACTGGCACAGATGCAAAAGCAAGCAAAGATTTCAGAACATGATCTATGAATGACCGGGTCAGAAGTGGGGTGTCCACTCGCTTTGGCATTCGGTTGCACGCAACCTCTGCCAAAGAGGGGCATCTGTAGACACCCCACCTTCGGCTACACTGTTGGTAGAGATAGCTGGTTGAACGGAGGACCATACCCCCAAATCCCAAGTCCAAACTCAGCCAAACTCACCCTTGTAAGCCCCATTCCATAGCCCAGTTCAAGCCTGAACCCAGTCAACCCAGTCCTAAAAATCACCCTGAAAAACCCCCCATAAAAAAGGCCAGTCAAAAAAATCCCAAAAAAGTCAAACTCACTGAGTCAACTCGCTGAGTTAACCCGCTGAGTCAACCCGTCGAGTCAACCCGTCGAGTCAAAACACCGAGTCAACCCGTCGAGTCAACCCGTCGAGTCAAATCACCGAGTCGACCCGCTGAGTCAACTCACTGAGTCGACCAGCGAGTCCAACAGCAGCCCCGAGGGAACGGCCGTACTCGCTGGAAACCGAGGAGCGGCCGTACGGGCGGCCCATGGCAGGCCGCCCGGACAAAATTACGGGTTCTGCCACTCCTCGCTGCTATAAATACCCCCCTCCCCTTCTCATTTCAGGATCCAGAAAAGCCATTCGAGTCCATTTCAGCCCGAGAGCTCTGAGTCCATCTCTCCACCCTTCAGCCCATTTTTCCACCAAGGAGAGCCCGAGTGAGGAGAGCCTAACCCTGGTCCAGCCCAGCCTGACCACTGGTCCAAGCCTCCCAAGCCACCCAAGTCTTGATCCAGCCACTCGAAGCCAACCCTTGCGACACCTCCGTCCATCCAGCTACTCTTTTTCCAGCATCATCTCATTTGCATCTAGCATAAGTGCAACATTTACTTTCCTTCCAACCCCCCTGCTTCACTACAAGCACCTTGATTACTCAAGCACACTTGCATATGTCTTTATATTAAGCACCTGTCAGTTCGAGCATATGCTCTGGGCTTGCCCGTTGTTGGAACCTGCCCATCAGAAACTCTTACTGTTCAGACCTGCATTCATGCTTCACTAAAAGCACCTTGATTACTTAAGCACACTGCATACGTCTTACATTAAGCACCTGTCAGTTCGAGCGTACGCTCTGGGCTTGCCCGTTGTTGGAACCTGCCCATCAGAAACTCTTACTGTTCAGACCTGCATTCATGCATCATGTCATTCATGAGAATATACGAGGATTAAATTAGACTTTCAAGTATTCGATCGATTCTGTGAAGTAGAGACCGTACTTCGGTACGGGCAGTGTGTGGGGTGCCTAACCTCTTCCCACCCTGTAACCGTGATCCCTTACCTTGAATCTCTGACCGCAGATCAACAGGAGTCATTTTAGAGGAAGGAATCTTCGGATTCTCTTCTCTAACGTTTCTACGGGGTCTAGCCGACTGTAGATTCGAAGTAACTGGCTAGTGGCGACTCTGGTCTTATATAAACTCACTTAAACATATTCAGCTCAACACGACAACCAAACGAAGCCCTCGAGAACGAGGCAAGCCAGTGGCACAAACGGCGATTTCGCACGCACGCACCTCTTCTTCTCCTTCTTCCGAAAGGAAAGGGAGAACGACGTCGTGTGGGAGCGCGGGAAAAATCGGCGAGGGTCCACAGTACAACCAAGGGTAGTACAATAATCTACAAAGGTGGGTCCATAGTACCTTGATTCGGATCCACCGAGGTCGGTAGATCCCTAATTGTGGGGCAATGTGATGTATGTAAATGTCATTTTAATAGTCTTTATTGTTAGTAAAAGAGTCACAAACTCTCCAACAAACATTTTAACACATTATGTAAATGCCATTTTCTTCCCAAAAGAGTTCTATCGAGGATTAAAATAATCCAATTTAATAGCTTTTACTTAACCTTTGTCTATATGCAAACTGGGCGTCATCACATTAACAACTCGGATCCACCCGATTCAATGATTACAGTCCTAAAGTTTCATATTAGGATGTATTTTAACAAACCTCAAAGTTAACATGAGACTGGAATTATCTACAACACCTATTTTATGCCGTGCCTAAGTTCTGTATGGTCTACCATGTTATGCATGTAAAATTGATTCATTTTAGGTTGGAGGGGTTTGATTGGAAAAAACGTACATTATAGCTTCCGACGATCATAATTTTGCAATTGATTATTCATTTCACACGTGCACTATGCCATTGGAAAGCTTTTAACAAGCTCAATGCCTTAGGTAACTATCCAATGTTTGTTAGCCTAAAAAATAACTTCACAAAATTCAATTGTTTTAGGTGTTAAACTTGTAGCATTCTCAATGTTGACGTTGCTAGGGTTTTGGGCGGCTTCATGTCTATTATCGCTTGAATTTTCTCGGGATTTGTCTCTATCCCTCGCCTACCAACCATAAATCCAATGAATTTTCCTGATGAAACCCCAAAGGCATATTTGGCGGGATTCAGTTTCATCCTGTGTTGTCGGAGTATTTGGAAAGTCTCCGGGAGATTAGTTAAATGATCTTCTTCTTATAGGTTCTTTACCAGCATGCCATTAACATAGACTTCCATTGTTCTTCCTATTTGTGCGGCGAAAATCTTGTTAACAAGGCGCTGATATGTAGCTCCCGCATTCTTTAGACCGAAGGGCATCACTTTGTAATAGTAAGGCCCTGGGTCGGTGATGAAAGAAGTTTCTCGATAATGGGGCCCCTTATGATATATGTGGCTTATCCATGCCGTCCATCTTTTTTAGCAGATCATTTTATAGCATGAGCTAAAAATGAGGCTGTACCATGTCTGAGGTGAACCATAACATAGAAAATAGTGGGGATTGATCACCTATTGTTGGAAACTTTTTGGGGGGCTATAATTTTTTTGGATGAAGCTAAATTTTGTGTTTCACCTCTCTCTATATTGTATGATCTTATGAACAGGCTGGATGACAAATAAACATCATTGTGGGCCCTGATAAGGATTCAACTTTCAATGGTGAATGTCATTCCTACCATTGTTTCATGTGATGTAGCCCACTTGAGCTTCGTATCTACCTCATTTTTAGGTTCATGCCCTAAAATGAGCTGCTAAAACAAATGGATGGCAAGGATTAGTGGCACAAATCACGGTGAAATTTGCTGATTATCCTCACTTAATTGACATACGAGCCTACATGTTGTTCGAGAGGCAATTAAGGCGTAATTCACCAATGAATCAAACAGGGGAATATGTAATTATTGTCAATTTACTACCATTTTCGGTGGAAATTGAGAAAACAAATATCCTCTCAAGAACATGATTTTTTATGAATTGTAATTTATTTTCATATGTTTCCATATTAATGTAATCGACTCATTGATTGTAACCAACCTATATAATAGACTATTAGATAACACTTAATTATAATAAACTTATCTAATAGTTTATTATACTGTGCCCATGGGAGTTCGTGCTTTCATTGTTGGTCTTAGGCCTAGATAAAGGAAGGTTGTGTCAAGTTAGCCGTTTGCGTCAAACTTACTTTATAACTTTATTATAGCTTATGCCAATTAATTAGGATAAAGCTTTGATAACGATGATATGTTTTCATATTAACATGCAGATTTACCTTTTTGTAGGATTTTCAAATGGATGCAAAAAATAAAAATAGTTGTTTATGGAAAATTTACAAAATCTTTTACATTTTCTTACGAAGATGCCTCTTTCGCCTCTTAACTATTGGACCTATCTCTAAACACATTGCTTTTATTATGGATGGGAGCAAGAGATTTTCTCACAAGCAGCAGAACTTAAAACCAGGCGTTAGTCATAAGTTTGGATATTTGTTCCCATGTTCATCCTTGAGCATTGTTATGCGTTGGGCATAAAGTATGTAACGGTATATGCCTTCAGTATCGACAACTTTAATCGAAAACAAGATGAAGTTGATGAATTTATGGATCTAATGCTTGAAAAGATTACAGAGATGCTCAAGGAAGATAATATTATTTACAAGCACAACATCAAAGTTAAGTTCATTGGAAATTTAAATATCTTAAATGTGTCTGTAAGGATAGCAGTTGAGAAGGTAATGGTAGTCATAAGTGGCAACACAAAAAAAATACTCTCAATTTGTATCGCATACACCTGCAACGATGAAATCGTTCATGCAGTTCAAGAATCATGTCAAGAAAAATGGGTCAAAATTCAAGGAAGAGATTTAGAGGGTGTTGATTCCAAATAAGGTGTAATAATGGTACTGACAGATTTAGAGAGGTATATGTATATGGTTGGAAGCCCTGATCCTGATATATTGATAAGAACTTCTAGTGAGACCCGCCTGAGCAATTTCCTTCTCTGGCAGACTACTTTATGTTATTTGCTTGCTCTTAATGCTCTTTGGCATGAGATCTCTCTTAGGCCCCTAGTGTGAGAAATCTTAGAATACCAACATGTTCAACCTTATTTAAAAAAAAAGAACAAATGATTGGAAATTCTCTAAATAATTTGTATCCTACACAATAATTGTTTATGTATTCCTATTATCTATTATTTCTAAATATGACTCATTAGAATTGTAATAATATATGGAGAGAAGTTATTGTTTGTGTATGGAAGCTTAAAATCATATGTTAATTTATTGATGTCATTAATGAGTTTTATGAGTTAAACGGAGATATATTTGAGCCACGAGGGAGTCAATTTCCTACTAAATTGATGGTTTTTTTTAGAAGATTAGTGTCATTATAGTTTTTTCCTCAATTACTAAGACAATAGCTAGTATTGTACACTTGGATGGATGCATTTTTACAATTGCAATCTTGAAAATATTATTTTCTTTCGCTCATATAATGTGTAATTAAAGTACAAGTACTATGTAACATTATAGGATATAATGTTCTACTAGGCATGTTATTCTTAGACTTATAAGTCAACAACTTTAGTGATGAATGGCTATTGTTTGTTATTAGTACTTCCTTTATTAGTGATTACGGTTAATTTTTTATGTTCTCGTGATTTAGGAGACGATTATAATAGTTGGCCATTAAAATTATTTGTTGTTGGACTATGTCATGACACAGTATGATGCTGGTGGGACACTGATCATTTGCTTTAAAGTTCCATCACATGGTTGGGAATGTCCAGTTTTCTTCCTTTCATCCTTCTTCACTTGTGCACTTCATATAGGAATATCCTTAGTGTACTTTGGAACCATCAGACCAACCTCAGGTGCCGTAAGATCAAGCGAGCCAGAAGAATGTTCTCTTGTGCCATAAGGATTAATTAAGTTCTATGCTAAAGATCTAATTGTTAGAAACACTTTTGATTTATCGATCAAAGCCTTAATCTAACTTGTGGAATGATGCGATCCTTAGTGTAATGTCAAATAGTTGGATCAACCATCTTTGGGGTGTAAAACCCACAACTGTTAATCATGATCATTGAAACTTGATCTACTACTAAAAGAATAGCTACATGAGATGAGAGTCAATCTAGATTGAGGTCCAGTGATATTTTATTAGCCAAAAAAATGACACTTCCAAAGAAGGATTACTTAGATTTACTCAAAACCTTCATTTCTTAAACAAGAATAATTTAGATTTTTTGGACCATGGTTTACATTTTGATAGGCCTTAAATATGTTTCAAATTGATGATGCAAATGGGCGTGATTATCATCACTTTTTCCTGTGGTGTGGTCCACTTGAGCTTTAGATATGCCTCATTTTTGGACTTTGACTACTAAAATGACCTGGCAAAACATATGAACGGTGTGGATGAAGCACATAGAGCTTGAGCCACGTCCTGCTCGATGGAGTGGTGCAGCAGGATGGAACACACCACATCCGTTGGACCTGGGATGATGTTAACCAGTTGAAAAGATGGGCCTCACTGTAGGGAGGATATCTAATAATGACACTGTAGAAGGAGGATAGCAATGCGTGGTCCACACGGCAAGTTGAATGATCAATCAGGATAGCAATGCCTTTTTTTCACTAACTGGGTCACTGGGTTGGAGTATCAGGCATGTTGGGACACGGCCGAGTCAACCAGTTTCCGTCACTAACTGGGTCACTGGGTTACGAGAACCAGGATACAAGACTCTGCCTGGTTTCTAAGTCAATGCATGACTTAGTTGACCCACTCAAGTCAAAATGGGTCAGATGAGTTTTTCAACCTGATATAAGGACAAAGTCAATGGCAATCTCATGAACGGTTTAGGATTGAAAGAAATTTGGCCAGAAAGTTGAATCTAAGGTCTAGTAAGCATTATATCTTCAATGTTAATGGCTTTGCAGCCTATACATTATTGGAAAGCTACCGACAAGCTCTACGTTCTAGCCTACGCCGAAGGCAATGAACCCTGAACTGTTATACAGACCATGTACACCTAGCAATTTCAACCTAACCCACTAAAATTTTGGGTCAGAAATTGAAGCTCTGCCTTGCAATGGGCTTGATTGTTAAACCCAAGTGCAGCCCATCACAGATGTAAATAGGTCAACATATGGCTCTAGCTAGGCCTTGAATAGAAGATGTTGTTCCATTTCTGCAGGCCCAAAAATAAGCCCGATCGAGCCAAGCCACAGCTCAAAAATTAAACTCAAACCTTTCCTTGGTGGGCTTGGTCCAAGGGCCATACAGGCCAGCCCGAATTATCGACAACCCTACCCATATGGAAGAGTATTTCGCATGGTTGAACAAAAAAGATTTTGATTTTATATGTTACTCTGGCAATGTATATTGCTTGATACACAGGCACTCAGAAATTGGAACTCAAATAAACTTCTTGGGCGGTCCTCTATTATTTTTCTAAAGAAAAAGTATTAAAGTCGACTGTGGGGCTCACCTTAATGAAAGTGTTGTATATCCACTGTAATGTTTATTTGCCATCCAAGCGGTTGATAAGGTCAAACAAACTTCAATGAAGGAAAAATACAAATATAAGCTTGATCCAAAGCTCGTGTGGCCTGCAAGATATTTTTAATGGTCAATCAGATTTGTTTCCTATGGTGTGGTCCACTTGATATTTGGATTTACTTTACTTTTGGTCCCTTGTCCTAAAATGAGCTGAAAAAAAGGGGGTGCGGAATGCCTCCTGCCCCGCCCGGACATATCATCGTCCAAGCAAATCTGTGGAGGGGCCTACCGTGATGTATCCATTTATCCACTCCGTCCATCCATTTTCTAAGATCATTTTAAGGTATGACTCTAAAAAGTAGGAAGATCCAATGCTCAAGTGGGCCACACCAAATAGTGATGGGACCGTGGATAAATGAATACATCACGGTGGACCCCTCCATAGGTTTGCCCGAATGATAATGCATCCAGGCGAGGGCAGGATGCAATCCGCATCCAGAAAAAGGATGGATAGCATGGATATACAATAGATAGATTAAGGTGGACCACATGGTCACAACGTGATGGTGCTTATGACATCCAACCTGCCTAATGGAATTGTGGGATGCACCACTCGGACGGGTTGGATGTAATACATACACTGCAAAGGCCCATATTGCATGAACTATAAGTCTATAACAGTATTTTAAGAAAAAATTTAAATGAGCACAGTTTAGTAATTTTACAGGCTGGTAAGTAACTCTACCTTGCTTTATAAAAGGTGGTGGCATTTGATTAGTCAAATGGGTAGTGAGGAAGTTTTTGGGTAAAAATCTATTTTTATCCATTTACTAAAAAAAATGGTAAAAATGTTTTGATTGAAAATATTTGAAACCAACATGCCTCTTCCTATTGTGGAAAATAACAGTTAAAACTAATCTTTGTTAGTTTTAATCAACAACTGTGGATCGATTTGTTCCATATGTGGGATGTGGATTAAGTGGTGTTACCCCAGCAGTGGTGCGTTGATGTGTTGGGAATTGTGGGGCCCAGCGTGATGTATGTGCTTTCTACCCATGTTGTCCATCCTTTTTCCCTAGCTGTATACATGTTGTCCATCCTTTTCCCCAACCATTTTAAGGCATGAACTAAAAAATGAGGTAGATCTAAAGCTCAAGTGGGTCATATGGTAGGAAATAGTGGGGATAATTGCACCTATAGTTGAAACCTTTCTAGGGCACACTGTAATACTCGTTTGTCATCTATTGTGTTGATAAGGTCACTCAGACCTGGATGAAGGGAAAGTACAAATATCAGCTAGATCCAAAACTTTTGTGGCCTTTAAAAAGTTTTTGATGGCGAGCATTAAATCATCATGGCTTCCCGTAGTGTGGCTCACTTGAGTGTCAAAATCTATTTCATTTTTGGATTCATGCCCTAAAATGAAGGGGCAAAACAAATGAGGGTATAAAATACATATATTATGTTTGGTCCCGTGGTGTGGCAAAACAAATGGGGATATAAAATACATATATTATGTTGGGTCCCATGGTGCCCAATAGATCAATATGGGCATTGTTTATTGAGGATTCTGAATCACCTTGATTCCAATGTAATTGTAATTTGGATTCCAATGTATTCCAAATTAAAGCTCCTAAATGGGTCATGAGGGTGGATAAGAGGGTATTATGAATCTAGGGAATTTCAAATCCTCACTTTTGATGGGTTTTATGATCCCTTCCTTTTGCTTTGACCTCAATTTTAAAGGCTAGAGAGTCATATGTGAAACATGTGTCACTAGGCTATTATTTTGTTATAGATGTGGCTAGCTATGATATTCTAAAACAATTAGGGCATGTTTGGGCAGCAGATTAAATGATATAGAATTGCATTAGATGGGATTAACACCATTATTGCACAACGGTTGCATGTCTAGAAATACCATGAAATTTTAACCATCCAATCCCCATGTTTGGGATCAGATTCTTCCTTAAGCAAAACCACCTTATTAAGTAAAACCTTGTTTTGTGGATGATGGATTTGTAATCAACCGACTAGATTCAAAACTGATGTCAGTCACTTGTACATGCATACAACTCAAATATCAAGCATAAAGTGATGCATATGGATGGACTACATGGATAAAATGCATGCATCAACGTGGGGCCCACAGATGGAGTGGATGGAAATGCCGCATGGGACCAAATGCAATTCCATTCCACCTATTCCTATTCCTATTCCTCTCAGCGTCTCCAAATGTCCCATGGAATTTGCACAAAACCAAATGCAATTCCATCCCACTTAATCCCTCCTAAGCCTACGTACCAATTAAATAGGCCCTTAGATTATCAACTGTATAACTGAAATTACATCAACGAAATGATTGAGCAGTCCAAACGTTGGTCATGTAAATCGATTGTTAAAAAATGTTGGTTAGTCGTTAATTGTGATCAGATGCTTGTGGCCCATTCGAAGCTTGGAATTTCGTCATTTTTTTTTAACTGAATGTATTTCAATAGGCTTATTACAATTATTATGTCAAACATATGCACACTAACTAACTAGGGATATTAAAATTAATTTAGTAATTAAATTCAAACTCTAGTAAATATACTACCTAGATAATTTAAGTGCATTGGTATTTTTGGATTACAAGGAATTCTGAATCTAGGGTGCCACAGTGGAGAATTTGGAATCCAAGGTATTCCAAATGGAGTAGACTTTCAGTCCAGGTATTTCGAATCTGCAGTGCCAAACGAGGCCAACCTATCCTCATCTTTTCTTTTTTTAATTGAAAAAGGGTTAGAGTCGAGCCTTTTGGGGCTGACAGGTGTGTTTATGACATCTGGCTGACAGGTGTGTTTATGAGATCTAACCGACCCAACAGATTCATCCAATCATGATGTATGTACAACCGATGGTTTTGTAGTATTTGGTGTGGTGTATATTGTTCCCCATGGAGTGGCTCACCTGATAGTTGGACCGGCAGGATCTTTTCGGTTTTATGATCAACTGTGGGATGCATCAGCTGGACGGATTTGATATCATATCAAGTGGACCATACCATAGGAAATAGTGTTACTGACCGTTAATGGGCCATAAAAGTTTTGGATCAAGCTTATATTTGTTTTTTTCCCTTCATATAAGCTTATGTGACCTTATCAACGGATTGGATGTAAAATAAACACCATGGAAACATTAAGGTGTGCCCTAAGAAGTTTTTAATGATAGGGCATTCAATCACCATTGTTTCTTAGAGTATGGTCCACCCGAGTTTTGGATCTCCTTCATTTTGAGTTCTCGCCCTAAAGTGATATGGAAAACTGGATGGACGACATGGATATAGAATGGATTCATCAAGGTGGGCTTAGAAATAAGGAATTTTATCTAAAATGGACTGGGTCCTTACTCATGCCTCGACAGTAGACTTACAAGAGTTTCAATATGAGGTCATTGGTTCGAGTGCCTATTTTGGTGAAATCTCACTGTGATGTTAGTGCGTGTGTAAGAAAAAAAAAATTATGAACTGAAAAGATGTTTTTTTTAAACACCCACACCCTATACACATACACACCCACTCACACCACATGACACCCGATCCCTGGTCTTTGAAACTCTAGTTTAAGCCTACAAATTCCAAATTCCAATTAATGGAAGCTGGTGGAGATTGTACTGTTGAGTTATGTGACATGATCACCCAGGTGGGCCCATCTTGAATTTTTTGGCAAAAAAAATCATGCCAGCAAACTCGTCAAATGGGACACAAATTATAAAAGAATTGGAAAAGATAAAAAGAAAAAATCAGCCAAAGCTTTCTACCTATTTTTAATATTTTTTTCTAAGTTGTGCACCAATTTTATTTTGGGGACATGGTATCTATATGTACAAACTTTATGGATGGCTTTAATTTCAATGTAGAGGTATATATGCTACAATGCATCCTTATGAATGGCTAGAGACAGTAATTTGTTTATGCATCACCAGAGATAGACTCTTACCTTATATGTAGGGGCTGATGGCCATTGACAATGGTGGTGATGAAGTTCGCTAGAGATGGTGACGATTGATGTCGATCTTCTCCTTTTGACTAGTGTTTTGAATGGAAACTGTAACTCTTTTTTTTTTTTGTTCTTTTTTCTTTCACTTTACCACGAGTAGGTTTAGAGACCGACTTAGATATATAGATTTTGAAGTCAGTGATAAGTCCCACCCATCAGGCTTAGATATATAGATTTTGAAGTCCATAACGAATCCTACCCATCGTTGGACCCATTGCCGCATTCTCCAACCCCACCCTTTGCTCTTGGATTGGGAAGAGAGAAACCTACCCATCGTTGGACCCATTGCCGCATTCTCCAACCCTACCCTTTGCTCTTGGATTAGGAAGAGAGAAACCTACCCATCGTTGGACCCATTGCCGCATTCTCCAACCCTACCCTTTGCTCTTGGATTGGGAAGAGAGAAACCATAGCTTACAAACATGAGAAATTTCCATTTGTAAACCTCTGTTTTGACCAACCAGCCTAAAATAGACCTTCGAAAACTTTACTTTCCCATTCTAAACTTCATATGTATGGACATGTTTTTTCGGACAAAAATAACCTTGGAGCATCTGGTGAATTTTCACCAAACGTTCGGTGAATTGACAGTGAATTCGATGAATTTCACCAAATTCTCACTCAATTGATCAAACATTCTGTGAATTTCATCAAGGGTATTTTTGTCCCAAAAAACATGTCCAGATATAAGAAATTTGGAATGGGAAAGTAAAGTTTTTGGAGGTCTATTTTGGCTAGTCGGTTTACATATGGAAATTTCTCTACAAACATTCCTAGGATGTGGTACATTGTGGGGTATTGGAAGGCTGTGTATAGGTATGTGCCTGCACTATAGGTCTCACCTGGAACTTATCATTGTGATCTGAACCGTCCATCCTATTGCTCTGGTAACCAATGCTGTATGTTGGCCACAGACTTAATTGAGACATCATAAAGAAAGACTTGAAATGGGTTGTGGGAAAATGTAAAAGATCAACATTTAGCAGGATGTGTTGCTTCCCTGGGCAGAGTAGCAGCAACAGCCTGATTAGCCAAGACAGGGAATCGCTGCACCTAACTTGAGTTGTGGACTAGATAAGGTCTAACTACTCTTGGAACTCCAGTCTTAATTAAAAAAACTAAAAAATATAAGTTAGATACCTAATAAAATAAAATTGTTGTGGATAAATACCTAGTAAACTAATAATACAATAATTTCTATAACATAACTAGCTAATATTAAGCTATAAACCTTAAAGCATTTAAACAAAAACTTGTTAATTTCGGAATTGAGTGTATACCATTAAAGACACGCTTAGGCAAATCGGCTGCTCTCAAGATTTGAGCACTTGACCTTCCACTTTAATACTATGTCAAATTACTCAAAGCTCGAGCTATAAGAGGATGAGGTATCAATGTATGTGAAGGGACTTTAACTACTCCAACACGCTAAAATGCATTTATGGTTACATATGTTTATATAGGTTAAATGGATTTAACCATGGTAAATGCTGGGTAGGTAAGGGCTTTTAACCGTGGTTAAATAAGGTGGATGTCAGGTTTCATCATGGGCATTTTCAGTCATTTCAAAAATACCAAAGGAGATATATATAGGATTGCAAAAAAGGAGGCCACTATGATACATATGTCTATGCCGTCCATCCATGATGTATATGTTTTACTCGTGAGGATGGTGTCGTATGGGCTCCACTATGAATGTATATGTTTTATCTATGCCTGTTCATCCATTTTGCCACACATTTTAGGGCCAATGCCTATCATTAAAGACTTCTTAGGGGCCTACAAAAGTTTTAAATCAATCTAATATTTGTGCTTTCTCTTCATCTTGATCTTTGCTACCAAATCAACAAGTTGGATGGCAAATAAATATTACAATGGGCCATAGGAAGTTTTAATTGTTACTTTCAATCACCACTGTTTTCCTTATTGTGGTCCACCTGAAATTTGGATTTGTCTCATTTTTGGGCTCATGCCCAATAAAATAATGATCCAAAATGATGGACAACATGGATAAAACACATACATCATTGTGGGGTTGATAGAGCACCATCCAATAGCAACATAGAGTCTCATATGCAATCCACATCCCCGGGATTGCATGGATGACATGGATAGAGGAAGATTATCAAACAACCCAATAATCAATCTGGTATTACCAAGAATGGTGAATTCTAGAACATGACCGACACATTTGGGAAAATCTACATATTTATATGCCATGGTGAATTCTAGGACATGACCGACACATTTGGGAAAGTATAGATATTTATCTGCCATATGAAAAATGGATGAGACCCCACTGGCCACAACTTAAAAGAGGTACTATCACTTTAGTCTCTTCTATAAATGGATCTCTTGGATTCCCTAGTCCGTAGAGATTTTAGAGAAGCCGCCTGAGGTAAGCTCTCTCTCTCTCTCTCTCTCTCTCTCTATACACATGCTGTATGTGAACTTTCACATACAACCCCCACTTCTTGTTAACATGCAATTTTGTAGGAAATCAGAGCCGTGCAAAAGGTCGGCCACACCATGAGAAGTTACTTTCCGTAAATATCAGGCCAATCCACTCAATAGGTGAGACACCATGTACTTTGAGCCAAACCATTGGCTCTCTATTGATTTTGACGGTGTGGTCCAGTTGATGAGTGGATCAGCCTGAGATTTTTCTTAAGATACCTGAATGGTTTGGCCCACCTTTTACATGGTGGGGATTTCTACAAAATTGACAAGTGGGAGGGGAAGACGATCCTGCTCATCAGCAACTTAACAGTTTGCCGACACTTACGAATTCTGTACATTTGAGATCATGGTTCAATGATCCAAACCGTGGATCTGATAGGCCTCACAGTGTATATGAGTCAGCCTGAAAACATTCCAGATTTAAATTTTTTTACTCTTGATAGTTGGACCACTTTTCGTTGAATACGGGCCATTGCTGCATACTCTCCATATTCTCCACCTTGATGATTTTCTATTTATCCAAGCCGTCCATCTGTTTCTCCATACCATTTTAGGATGGGGAACAAAAATTTATGATCCAAATCTCAGATGGACGACACCACTGGAAACATTGTTGATTGAGTGCCTCACCATTAAAAATCCCAAAGGCCCATCGTAACGTTTTCTTATTGCTTTACTTGCAATCCAACATGCTGATAATGTCATGAATATATGGTTGAAGGGAAATTAGAAAGATTAGATTGATCCAAAACTTTTGTAACCCACAAGAAGTTTTTAATGGTTATTCATCACTGTTTCTATTAGTATGGTCCACTTGAGATTTGGATCTTCTTATGATTTGTGATCTGAGTCCTAAAATGAGATGGAAAAACAGATTAACGGCATGGATATACAACAAATATATCAAGGTAGGCCCCGAATGATTAGGGTAACACCCACTAAGCTGTTACTAGCGTATCAGCTAATTTGCTCCCTAACAACTTTCATACATGATTTTTGTACTGCTCATCTCCTTCTTGAGAGTTATAGAAGTTTTGGATCAATATGAAATTTGTTTTTTCTCTTCATCCATGTTTGTGTGACATTGTCAACAGATTGGATGGAGAAAAAAAATCATTATGGTAAGCACGGCGAATATTTTAATTGTGGGAATTATGTTCCCACTGTTATTTGTGGTGTAGTTCACCATGTGGATCTTCATCCAAATGGATGGATGGTGCAGATATAATAAATACATTATGGTGGGGCTCACAGAACTTTGATATTCTTCTCATTGTTCTGACCGCCTGCGAGACTATACTAATCTGATGAAAGTGGATTCCGTCCTGCTATGGCCGGGATGCATTAGGGCTGGAGCTTTGTGGAGCTCACCATTAAAATCTCCCAAGGGCAACAAAAGTTTTGGATCAAGCTGATATTATTTGCCATTATGGTGGGCCCAAGGAATTCTTTAAAGGCCTGTTTGGCCCGCATGATTAAATGGTATGGTATTGTATTAGATGGGATTAACATCATTATTGTGCAATGATTGCATGTTTGGAAATACCATGTTATTTTTACAATCCCATCCCCATGTTTGGGATGATATTCTTCTTCAAGTAAAAACATGGTGTTGAGGCAAAATCCTATTTGGCGGACAATGGATTTGTCATTAATAGGCCATATTCATAACTGTTGTTGGTTACTTGCACATAACTGTTGTTGGTCACCTGCACACATATACAACTCAAATGTCAAGTGTAAAGGATGCATAGATATGGCCTGCATGGATAAGACATGCATACTCAAATGTCAATTGCAAAGAATGCATAGAGATGGATTGCATGGATAAGACATGCATTAATGTGGGGCCGACAAATGTAAATCTCGCATGAGACCAAATGCATTCTTTCTGGTGTCTCCAAACATCTCCTAGAATTGGGTCCTCATCTTTGCCTCAATGGTATGCTCCCAGGAGTTTCAACATGAGGTCCAGGGTAGTGAAATCCTACCATGGCATGAGTGCATGGGTGGGTGTGGGGTATGTGTTAAAAAAAAAGTCCCCTAAAATTTGCACAGAATCAAATGCAATTCTATCCCACTTAATCCCTCTTAAGCCTACATACCAAACAGTACATGCATCAATGTGGGCTTCATGGTCAGGGCTGCACCTAATGCACTCCCATTTAGATCAACCTCATATACTCCCAAGAACAACGACATTAAGTTTTATATGTTTTGATTTTACAAAAACTTGCATGACTTTGTTGGTCACACATGGGTTAACTTCATGCGTGTGAGATCCACCTCGTCTAAAGGGTGCACCACCTTGTGTTAGACGGGAGCCACATATTGGGGCAATTCAAAATTTGGATGAGGTCCACCATAATGTATATATTGTTGGGATTGGACGCCTCAATTCTCATGCATGGAGGCTACCCGCTGACAGTTTCCTAATTGGACTTGGTTTGTTGCGCGGTTTGTTGCGCAATGAGTTTTTAATATCGGTTTTCTCCTATTTAAGGGGATGTAATTCGGAATTAGGGTTTCCACCAATGGGCCAAGGGATTGAGAGAGTTCTAGAGCAAGAGAAAGAGCTACGAGGAAGCTTGGAGTTCTCTGGGTTGAGGGAAAGGGCTGTGTTTGTCCTTCTCATGTGAGAATTAACTTTGTTAGCTTATGATTTCTCTTGTGGGTTGTGATCCGGGTTGTGTTTCTCCCATCTCTTGTAACTTCTAATATCATAGTTGATTGATGTCGCTTTATGCCATGGTTTTTTACCCATGAGGGGTTTTTCCACATAAAAATTGGATTGCTTCTTGTGTGTGTCGATTTGCTTGTGTGATTGCCATTGTGGTGTGTTCCTCGCCTGTCTTGATTACTTTCGTTGTGGGGCTCCTAACCCCAACAAGTGGTATCAGAGCCCAAGTTATCTGCCCAGGACCATGGTGATCCCAGGCCCACGTGGATGGAGGGGGAGCCCCCCATGCATGCGTGTTACACACCCCAAGTTTCGCTGTGGGGAGAGGGATTGTTAGTTTGTCCGACATCGGTTGGGAGGGGGGCAGGGTATGTGTTTATATATGCTGGAGTTCCTCCACCTAATAGGTTAACCTTTTGGGTGTGACACAACATTGGTATCAAAGAGGAACTCCAGCATATATTAACACATATCCTGCCCCCTCCCAACCGATGTGGGACAAACCAACATATATGCCATCCAATCTATTAAGCTAACGAGCTTAAACCAGGATGAATGACCACCTAAAAATAGGACATTTCAACAATAGGCCACACCATATAAATTTAGAGGTTTTAAGCATGATTTTACACCGTTCCTCATGGTGTGAGCAACTTAACTCTTTCATAAGACTGATTTGTTGGATCCATGGTGAAAATTTGGCGGACACATAAGGAAGGGGTGGATCCGTGTTTGTTCTTCCCATGTAACGCAAGACACTGGTGGGTGGGTGCGTTGCATGACTAACAACACACACACACACACACACACACACACACATGAAGTTATTATAGTCTCAATTTTACGAATCATATACTATAAAATGAGAAGTATACTCTAATACATTGCGACATATTACAATAAGATAGGTCAAGATTCTAGCAGCTTGATTTGTGACTTTATTCAATTCAATCACATAAATGATTTATTTAAGAGGGCTTCTTTTGGATGAGTTATGCTAAAAATACTCTTAGATTGAACAATTTAACACTTTAATTATGTAAATGTCATGTTCATCATTGTTATTGTTAGCAAAAGAGTGAAATTAAGTATTTTTTAGAACAATGCAGTGATCTCCTCTGTTCTCCATCCACCCTCTATGTCATTCACCCACGCTCTTAAGACATAATCTAAGATTGAGTTGTGTCAAGCTGGCTTTTAGTAGCTAGTGGACCCACAGACCAGACCAAGTAAAGGCCGCAATGAGATACTTGCTCTAAAGATGCATATATACATGCTATTTAATATAATATCATTTAAAGTTCATCATTGTGATTAGAGTTTTTATAAGCACGATATTTAATGCATACATGCTATCTAAAATATTATTTAAAGTTCATCATGATATATATTTAGAGTTTTATAAGCACTAATGGCTTTGTACTCTTTTGATAAAGTTTATAGCTTAATTTAACCTAGAAACATGATTTTACCCTAAAGTAACTTTATAATGTTTTCATATTAATGTAACCGACTCATTGCTTACATCCACATCCATAGCTCAAGTGGTAGACTGAGTGAAGATAATCTCGTTTCAACACTAAGGTCTTGGTATCAATTCCCTAGTGGGGGTGGCTAACATTGTGATGTGACTAACAATAAGGGTGGGTGTACTTATAAGTGGGGTGTGTGTACCAACCCAAAAAAATGACTCATTGATTGTAACCAACCTACATAATAAACTATTAGATAACAGTTGATTATAATTAACTTATCTAATAGTCTATTTAATTGTGCATGTGGGTGTTTGTGCTCTCATTGTCGGTCTTAAGCCTGGATAAAGGAAAGTTGTGTCAAGTTATAGTAGTTGGCAGTCAAACTTACTTTATAACTTTATTATAGCTTATGCCAATTAATTAAGATAAGGCTTTGATAATAATAATATGTTTTCATATTAACATGTTGATTTACCTTTTTGTAGGATTTTCAAATGGATGCAAAAAATGACAATTGTTTTTTACGGAGAATTTACAAAATCTTTTACAGTTTCTTACGAAGATGCCTCTTTCACCTCTTAACTATTGGACCTATCCCTAAACACATTGCTTTTATTATGGATGGGAATCGAAGATTTTCTCGCAAGCAGCAGATCTTAAAACCAGGCGTTGGTCATAGGTTTGGATATATGTCTCTCATGTCCATCCTTGAGCACTGTTATGATTTGGGCATAAAGTATGTAACAATATATGCCTTCAGCATCGACAACTTTAATCGAAAACAAGATGAAGTTGATGAATTTATGGATCTAATGCTTGAAAAGACTGCAGAAATGCTCAAGGAAGATAGTATTGTTTACAAGTACAAGCATCAAAGTTCACTTCATTGGGAATTTGAATCTCTTAAATGAGCCTGTAAGGATAGCAATTGAGAGGGTAATGGCAGCCACAAGTAGCAACACAAAAAAAATACTCTCGATTTGTATCGCGTACACTAGCACTGATGAAATCGTTCATGCAATTCAAGAATCATGTGAAGAAAAATGGGCTGAAATTCAAGGAAAGGATTTAAAGGGTGTTGATTTTGAAGAAGGTGTAATAACAACGGCAGATTTGGAGAAGCACATGTATATGGTTGGAAGCCCTGATCCTGACATATTAATCAGAACTTCTGGTGAGACCCGTCTGAGCAATTTCCTTCTCTGGCAGACTACTTCTTGTTATTTGCTTACTCTTAATGCTCTTTGGCCAGAGATCTCTCTCATGCACCTAGTATGGGAAATCTTGGAATACCAACATGTCCAGCCTTATTTGGAAAAGAAAAAAAAAATAGTGAATTCTCTATATACACAATAATTGTTTATGTATTCATTTTATCTTGTTTTTCTAAGTATGCAAATTAGAATTGTAATGATGTATGGAATGAAGTTATTGTTAATGTATGGAAGCCTAAAATCATATGTAAATTTATTGATGTTATTAATGAGTTCTATCAGTTAAAAAGAGAAGTTTTCAGGTTATGAGGGAGTCAATTTTTCACTATATTGATTGTCTAATTTTTTTTATAGTTCTTCAGAAGATAAAAGTCATTGTTTTTCTTCAATTATTAAGACGATAGCTAGTTTTGTACATTTAGATGAAGGTAGTTTTTACTATTGTAATCTTGAAATTTTCATTTTCTTTTTTTTTGCTCATATAGTGTTTGTAATTAAAGTACTTCAAGTACTATGTATACTTACAAGATATATGTTCTATTAGGAATGTTACTCTTAGACTTATATATCCGAACTGATGATCATGAAAATTTTAAATTTTCATGTCTACCCCCATTTAGGACGGTAAATGGTTGTGTTTCGGGTGGGTTTAGCTAAAACCAAACCCACTAATTTACTAAATGGGTTTGAGTCCAAATTCCAGACCCAGACCTTTTTACTAAATGGACAGGTATGGATCGAGTCTGAGTCAAACTATTAGACACATTTATAAATAGGTCTAGGTCTAGCAGAGGAAGATCCACCTAGACCCATTTATATATGGGTCAGGTCTAATGGGTTTGGCTTTAAATCTAGTATGCAAGCATTTTTACCAAGTTTGAATTCAGGTCTGGACAGGTTTTGGCCTAGATGGGTCCCTTGCAACATAGACAAACCTGCCCATTTACTAAATGGGTTTGGTATGGGTTGGGTCGGGTCGAGCCTAATATAAAGGAAACCAAATCCAAACTCATTTAACATCTGGGTCCGTTCTTAAACCCAAATCCATACCATTTAACAAACGAGTTGGGTTAGGGTACCCTTCGAATCTGCTAACCCATTTACAGCCCTATCGCCATTGGGATTTCATGTGTTTGAAAATACAAAATGTTAATTTCCTAAAAGGTTGAACACGTACTCTAATTGCTTCTTTTAATATATATATATATATATATATATATATATATATATATATATATATATATATATATATATATATATATGCTCACCTACGAACCATCTCTCACGCGAACTCGTGAGAGATTTCTAAGGGCTCATCACACGTGATATGTATCTAAAATCTATGCCGTCCATGTGATGCAGCACCTCGAAAAACCCCCGTGGCTCAACTTTCAACCTGGTTCACAAATCTGGTGGGCCATAGCAAATGGAAACAGCTTCCTCCCTTGATTTGCCTCTTTTGCTCTTATATGGCTCACCAAAGTTCTGGATTAGTTTGAAATTTGGGGCCCCGGAGATTTTTCGGAGTGCTGCATCACATGGACGGCTCAGATTTTAAGAACACATCAAGTGTGATGAGCCCTGGAAAATCTCTCACAGGTTGGCTTGAGAGATGGTTCGTACGTGCTCTCTCTCTCTCTCTCTCTCTCTCTCTCTCTCTCTATATATATATATATATATATATATATATATATATATATATATATCAAATTCTCAATAGATATCTTCAATGTAAGTGTCTAATACCCACATCCGTCCATTTTGACAGTTCATTTTAGAGCATGAGCCAAAAAAATAAAGCTTTATATGGGCCATATAAGCTTTATATGGGCCAAATATTAGGTAGATGGAAATAGTCATGATTGAATCCCCAACATTAAAAGCTTTATATGGGCCATTGGAATGTGCATTTGCCATCTAACCGTTGATAAGGTAACAAATAGCTAGACGAAGAGACCACACAAATATCAGCCAGATCCAAAACTTTTGCAGCCCATAAGAAGTTTCTAATTGTCTATTAACACTGTTTCCGATATTGTGGTCCACTTGAGATTTGGATCTACTTCCTTTTTGACATTATGACATAAAATGACTTTTAAAAACGGATGGACGGCGTGGATATAAGTCACATAAATCAAGGTGGGCCCCACGTTACAGATCCCACCACCTCGGTGGATCCGGGAATCAACCGAAGCCGCGCCCCGGTTTCACTACCAAATCCGCGTTCGAATCCGAACCCTATCCTCCCCTAAAGCGGCTTCCTTTTCTTTCTGTTTCAACGGAGAAGGGACATGTACTCTATTCTAGAACGAGCATCTGTGCGACTCTAATACGACGCAAATTTACCTCAATCCAAACCGTCCAACTTGTGGGTTTTAATAGATGGGACATGACTTCTGATTAACGAAGATTTTCTATTTGAATTTTGAGAGTTGATTACTCTATGTTGTAACCATCCATTTGATTGCCAAAATATGGACGATTAAGATCATCCATCAATTCAAATTTTGGTTATAGTCAATTGACGATAAGGTCCACCATCTAGACGGTCGTGATCGAGGTGCTTGTGTGTTCCACCATAAGTGCATGAGTACAGATCTTCATAGTCTTCAAGCGTATCAAATAACTACAATCCTGATGTGATCAGAAGATTCTCTCCTGCATGTGCGACACGTGGCAGACCAGAAGTTTGTTTAAGGCATCGTGTCCTTACATTCGGTTTGCCGTCATGGCCGAGCTTCTAAATGAAGCAGCGATTTGATAATCTGGCGGAGTAACGATGCTTCATATACGTCCATACATTTTTTTACACGTGGCAAATATTTCCTTGAAATAAACGGACCAAATGGTGGGAACCGACGCAGATGCTTCATATGGAAGAAATCAGGGACTAGTATCTCAGATTAATGGAGATCTAGATGTTGAATATGAACCGTTAGTAATGACTCTCTTCATCATCCAAGGGATGTCCATTAATCAGCTAGTTATAAGTATTTCATTCATTTTATTATATATTTATGGGCCATCTAAAGTTTGATCTGGACGGTATGATTTGAGGTAGAGATGTTCCACGAATGAAAGTTTTATGTGCATGCGTATTAACATGATGCTCCACCAGAGTATCAAAGAAGCCAGGTTTGTTCCATGTTCAGACAAGGGGTAAAATGGTCTTTACACATGCTTTTGTGGCTCTGTTTTGTGGACAAAGTTGTCCTTTTTGAGTCGTCGATCTAGTGAAGACTTTGTGAAGATAGGCTGGGGGTATATTAGTCATTTGATCAGCTGATTTTTTGCATAGTTTAATCAGCATAGATTAGATTCCGTTGATAGTTAAGCCTCACAGCTTATGTGGGCCACTCACGAAACATATGGACGGTCAGAAAAAGAGAAGGTCTAAGTGCAACTGGTTGGACCAGAAAGTACGGTCCTTCCAGCAGATAACTACCAAGCAATTAATTGCATGCAACATCTGACCATTCCAATAGGTTGGCCCCATCTCGAGGATCATCTAATGCAAATATCAGCCGTCTCTACTCATCAGGTGGGCCACATCATAAAAAAAATTCTAGCCATTGATAAATAGCAAAATACAAGTTTGGTCGATTTAATGGATGGATTTAGCTGATTTTTGCGTAGGATAATCCTCATGGTAGGACCAACCTATTTGACGGATTGGATTTTCCAGATCATGAAAGATTGAAAGTTATCCAGCTGGGTGGAAGATCAAGGCATCAATGCCACCTGATAGAAACACGTGTGGATTGGTAGCGGTCTCACACGCATGTGGAATAACAAACCTCCTAATGGACCAAACTACCCTTAAATATGGTTATTTTCCATCTTAAAATTGGCAGTGGATATTTATTGGACGGTGAAAAGTGAACGGTATTCAATGGTCCTATTTCAACAGACAAATGCCGACGGATCAGGGGTTAGGATTCTTCAACCAATCTGATTTTCAAACAATGACTTATTGAAAGTGGGTTCCACAATTTAGTAGGTTTAGTTTGAGTTAATAGATGCCACGTGTACAATTATGAATGCCTGTGTATCAAGCGTCATATTCTGCCAGAGTATAAAATGGCTAGCAGAATGGGCTGGTAGGTGGGCTAGAACAGACCCATGTATTCAGCCCATGGGTTGGGCTTGGACAAGTCCTGCCTGGACCAATCTGGGCGAGTCATGGCCCCTAGTTGTATGTACAGATTCGTTTTGTATAATTGACCCCATGATTCAGTGATCAAGACCGTTGATCTTATAGTTCTTAATATGGTGGCCCGAGAATAGAGAATTATCAAATGAATAAAGCAACTGCCCATATTAGCTCTTCCATTCTAAGAATTATTTCTGATGCAAGGTCCATGAATGGATTTAAAACCTGGATTCTGATAAGTGAGAGCGAGGACTACTATTTCGAGTACCACAGTGGACTACTATTCCTTTCCCATAAAATGACTAAATTACCCTTCACAGGACATCAGTAATTCCCCACATACGTAGGGGCAAATGCGTCTTTAAGGCTTATAACTATAAGCAGCCGCGCGTAGCTTCTGAGAGAGGAGAGAGAGAGATGGCGTCGAGTCGGTTAGAGAGCGAAGAGCCGAAGCAAGAGCAGAGTAGAGAGGAAGAGAGCAGTGGCATTCCTGTGAATAAGAAGAAAATGAAGGTCTTGGTTGCTATCGACGAGAGTGAAGGGAGCTTCTACGCTCTCACGTGGGCCCTCGACCATCTCTTCCCTTCATCATCACCGTCCGATCAGCAGGCCCAAAAAAGAACGACTCTCATTCTGCTTCACGTCCAACAGCCTTTCCAGCAATACATTTTCCCAGCCGGACCTGGTACTCCCATAACTAACACATGGTCCTCTTCTTACAGTGCTCCTCGTTTGTGCAATGTATATCTGGACCGTTTGATCAATCAATCTGCACCGTCCAGTAGGTCTATCCCACATTTCATGGCCCACCCATTCACCACGCAAAATTCAGACGATCAGATGTTGCTGTCCATTCAAAAGTTGGCCTTATTTCTATAGCCGGCCCATGAATGAGATGGTTAGGGTCATGTGATCAAAGAAATTCTTTAGAACCGTCTATATGGCCCGTCCATCAATCAATCCGGACCGTCCAATAGGTATATCCCACATTTTATGGCCCACCCACACGATCAGATGTTCATGGATCCATTCAAAAGCTGGCCTTATTTCTATAGCCGTCTATTTTGCTGGCCCATGGATGAGATGGTTAAGAGTCATCTGATCAGAGAGATTCTTTACAAGCATTAGCAGTCCGTGATCGTACACACCCAATATATGGTCTGTCCGATCAATCAATCTGGACCGTCCAATCGGTCTATCCCACATTTTATGGCCCACCCACCGTGCAATTTTCTCACGATTAGATGTTCCTGTCCATTCAAAAGTGGGCTTTATTTCTATAGCCGTCTATTTTGTCGGCCCATGGATGAGATACTTAGGGTCATCTGATCAGAGATTTTCTTTAGAACCATCAGCAGTCCATGATCATACACGCCCAATATATGGTCGGTCCGATCAGTCAATCTGGACCGTCCAATGAATCTATCCCACATTTTTTGTCCCACCCACCATGCATGATTCAGACGATCAGATGTTCCTGTCCATTCAAAAGTTAGCCATATTTCTATAGCCGTCTATTTTTTTGGCCCATGGATGAGATTGTTAGGGTCATCTGATCGAAGAGATTCTTTAGAACCATCAACAGTCCATGATCGTACACACCAACATATGGCTCAAATTGTTCATTGGACCTATGTTCAGATAAACAATCTTGGCCGTCTATTTTATAGGATATTGATTGGATGATTAGAACCATCCAATCAGTGTGATTTTTGCTCTGTGACCCAGAAAATATGGGCTGCACGTAACGAGTGGTCCATATCGATTGATTGGACTGTCCACATATACGGATGCACTGGATCGTATTACTAGAAAAAATACTGACTAGGGGCCCACAGAGAAACAGTGCTCTGTGGGCCCCACCATGATATATGGGTTTTATCCACGCCGCTGGAGCACCAATTAGATCTGGGCGTGAATAATGATATCCCTGGTGCCTGATTCTTTGGGGCCCACTGTGATATCCACTTCGTCCATCTGTTTTTACAGCTCACTTTAGATCATGAGGCAAAAAAAAATGAGTCATATGCAAAAGCTCAAGTGGACCACACCACAAGAAACAGTGGGGATTCAACGGCCTACCGTTGAAAACTTCTTGGGGAACCACGGAAATTTTGGATCAAGCTGATAGTTATGTTTTCCCTTCATCCAGGTCTTTGTGACCTTATGAACAGGTTGGATGGAAAATAAACATCATGGTAGGCCCTAGGAAGTTTTCAACGGTGGGCGTCTAATCCCCACTGTTTCCTGTGGTGTGGTCCACTTGAGCTTTGGATCTGGCTCATTTTTATGCTCATGCCCTAAAATGAGCTTTCAAAACAGATGGACGGCGTGGATGAAACACATACATCAAGGTACGGCATCCCATCTTCACGGTGGGACACATTTTGGATGGTTTGGATGCAGTAGCAATGACACGTGAACTCCACAACTTGGATGGTGTGATCCACCGGATGATTGGATGGACATGAGTTTTGAGTTCATCCGGGTGAGGAGCAGCTTTTGGACGGACAGGATATCATACACAAACCATGTGGGTCCCACAAGAGCTCTAACCAGTTGAGCTGCTCCAGCAATATCTTTGCTAATAGAACTTTCCATCCGTTAGGAGAAGGCCTTAAGTCCGACCCGTTGGAACACATGGTCCACCAAACCCATAACTTCCAATCCATTAAGTAAATGCAACATCCAAACCGTCCAAGAGGTTGGCCCCACCATGCGGTTCGCTTCGCGCTAGTGGTGCACATAGATCGAGTCAGTCCGATTTTGGGGTGAAACCGGAACCAAACAGTTCTCCACAGTTCCAGGAAAACCGGAACTGGACCGTTTGCACCCTAGAACCGGATTGGAACAGGAATGTAAACCACCAATTCGATTCCACGGTTCAGGTATTGTATGGTTTGTTTTTATAATCCAGTCTAATTGATGATTTTTTTTTTATAATCTAACCCATCCATACCTCATGCCCACCATGGCATACTTTGATGTGTTTGTTAGATCTACACCGTTCATCCTCATTGTCAGGCAGTGTTTAGGTGGGCCACATTAAAAAAAATAAATAGATTCAAATAAATATATATATAAGTAGCAAAAAACAAGTATGGTCCGCTGAATCTGGTTGTTTTTTGCGTAAGGCAATCCTCTTGTTGGATGGATTGGATGTCCCACGGCTTGTCGATCCATAGCCCGGCCTGTTGTCATTGGCTAGGCCTGGTTCGTGGGCCGTATATTTAGATCGTGGGCCCACCCGAATGAACATCCTGGATCTAGCACAACTACTCCACTGGAATGCTCAATCAACATATTTGCAAGTAGACTACAATCATACACGTGCATGCATGGTTTGTCTGACCTTTAGTTTGGATTTTGTAACGCAGCTGTGTATGCAACATCTGCAGTGGTCGAGTCGGTTAGGAAATCACAACAACAGAACTCTTCACTACTAATAGCTCGTGCATTGGAAGCCTGCAAAGGAAAGACGGTAAGCTCTAAACTCCTCTCTTCATCTGAATCACATGTAATATTTTTATTAGTTGGGTCACGCATGATCAATGGTTTGATGATTTGACTGTTGGATATTTAGATTGGGCATATCAGGTGGGCCCCACTATAGTTGTGATCGATTCAGATACGTACTGAGATGCAGCAGTGCTGCGCATTACGTATCATGGTTCTTGGATTTTCGATTAAGATATATGAATGGTTGGAAATTCAGAAAGATCAACTCAACCGAGTTCAAGAGAATGACATGCATCATGGTTCTTGGATTTTCCATTCTGATAGATGGCTAGATCAACTCAGCTGAGTCAACAACTCAGCCTAGTCAAATCAAGACCACAAAACTTATCAAAGACTAGGAAAAAAAAAACCTCTGTTTGGTTTAAATGGTTGATGCCTGATGCAATATCATTTTTTAAATGGTGGTGACTTCATGTAGTAGATCATAGAAGAGGAGATCGCAATCTTCTTTTCGAAATAATTACTGAATTTACATTTAAAAATAGTGAGAAAAAGAAATATTAGTATTGATAAAAGTAAGTTTATAAAGTTCTTACATGTGACATATATAAATAGCAAAACTCACAACTTATTTTCTAGCAAGCTTTAACTTAAAATTCAAAATTAACCTCTAAAATCAATTTATTGTGAAAAACCATTCAGGGATGATAGCATTTGATATATGCCAACATGTAAAGCAAGTCGATAGCTTTCCAACGATATTATCTGTGCAAAAGGAATAACCTATTACAAGCTTATGATCGTCAGAAGCTATAATGCATGCTAGACCCATGCATTGAGTTTTTTCTCACCCAATTTTTTTTATTAGGCTCTTATATCTTTAGATATATTAAGAATTATTTAGGCAATATTACTTTTTTATCATGACAATTATAACGTCACTAATATGGGTTTACTAGCTCCTATAATTTGATTATACATTGATTCTCAAATCCTGCTATTGTCCACTAATGACCGAAGACAAACCCAAATTGAAAAATAGACTTATTCAAACACATCTCAAATAGTTGTAGTAAAACCCAACCCTAACAATATGGACATATCTAAGTAATTCTTGCTCTATCAATTTAATAAAAATGGAACATTTGTTTTCTTAGTCGGATACAATATTGAGATATTTTCTCTGAACATCATTTGCCCTTAGTAAGGAGATATATATAAATGGTCATTTTTATTTTATTGAAATTTTAATTCCCAAGTAAACCTGCATTCAATTAACTAAATTATAATTGAAGATAAATCTATCGAAGTACTACTAAATGAGATGAATTTGGTCAATTTCTAAATTTTATATATATATATATATATATATATAATGCTCACGTCCAAGCCATCTCTCACCAGAACTTGTCAGAATTTTTGAAGGACTCATCACATTTCATGTGTCCCAAAATCTGAGCTGTCCACATGATGCAGCACCCTGAAAAACCCTAAGGGCCCAACTTTCAACTTGGTCCACAAATATGGTGGGCTATGGAAAAAGGAAACGGTTTCTTCCCTTGATTTGCCTCTTGCTTTTCTATAGGCCCACCAGAGTTCTGGATCAGGTTGAAAGTTGGGCCCCGAAGGTTTTTCTGAGTGCTACATCACGTGGACGGCTCAGATTTTTTGCACACATTATGTGTGATGAGTCCTCAAAAAGTTATCATGAGAGATGGTTTGCATGGTAAGCATTCCTATGTATATATAGGGATTCGAAAAAGGTATTATGCGCTCGACCTTATGGGAAGTCGAGCTATGTGGGCCCCATTGTGATGTGTGATGGGCATCCATACCATTAGTCAAATGCACCATTACGTGGTGGATCATGAGCCTAAAACATAGGCCAATCCATGACTTGGGTGGGCCACACCATAGACAAAAGTTAAAGAGTGGATATCCACCAATTGAAACCTTTATGATCATTTATAGGATCAACTGAGATATGGTTGAGAAATCCAAACTATCCATTGTGCGTGTCTCACCTAAACATAGGTCATACCAAGTGTCAATCGTATCCAAAACTTAGGTGGCCCCCCAAAAAGTGCTAAGATGTTGTAGGCATGATTTTACACCATTTTAGCTACTATGGCCCACTTTTGTTTTGGATATAGATGATTTTTGGGATATCTCATAACCAATAGCGCCCCCCCCCCCAAAAAAGACATACAAATTTTGATTTACCCTATGGAGATTTAATTGCTCTGTGCAGAAACAGTGTCCATTGACTGGTCGCTGCCATGGGCCAATCGGTCTGTTTTGGATCAATTGCGCAGCGAGTCTTTGGACAGTTTTCGTGGGTCATCGACTGGTCTGGTGGTTGCTCCGACCGAGTGTTTTTTTAGGCGGAATGGGTCGTTTTTCAGCAAAACTCTCTGGACTAATTTTTGCCACATCCGACCGATCGTCAGACGTGGTGGTGTTATACATGGTTACGTGATTTTACGTAATTTGTTTATATTGTTGGTTAGAAGCTTATATAAACACCCCCTAATCATGCTTAAATGCATCATAATCAATACCAAGGAGTCTTAATATGAAATTAGGTTTGAGGGAGAGGATTATGAGATTTGAGAATGCTTTGTTCATCTTTTGGGCTTTGCTTCTAGGCAGACTATCTCTGTAATCCTCTGATTCATAGTGGAGGTGTCGCTTTGCGCTGGGATTTTTTTTCCGTTAAAGTGTCTTTGTGTTGATTGCGTGTATGTCGTGTGGTGATTATTTGGTTCTTACGCTTGTGCAAGCCTTGTCCCAACAGTTTTAAGATTTATTTAGTTTGGAAGCCATTCAAGGCCCTTGGTTGAAGTCTTTTAAAAGAGTTTTGAGTCGAATTAGACATCTTTACCATTTCTTCTAAGTTTTCTATTCCAATAAAGTAAAAAAAAAAAAGGTGGTCTTCAGGCTAACATATGACAATACGCCTGGATCCTGAGCGTTGATGCAGATCGAGATCGAAACCCTGATTCTGGACGGTGATCCCAAGGACATGATTTGTCAGGTCGCGGAGCAGCATCATGTTGATCTTGTTGTTGTAGGAAGCCGTGGCCTCGGCACGATCAAGAGGTAATTTCCATGCGTTTTGATTTATTTTTCAACGGATAGGATCAGTTAAGTCTGTGGTATGACTGATTGAGAGAGCAGAGCTCTGGGTCCCTCATCAGGTGGGACCCACTGTGTATGTGTTGCTGCCAGAAATCAAGGTCCTGTCATCAGCTGGACTATGTGCCTGCTTTGAATGTGGATTGTTGATCAGTTACTTTTGACCGTCCGTATTTTCATGTGATGACTGGACAAACTGCCAGGATTTTTGGGCCACAGCCCATACATTGTGGGGCCCACATGATGAATGATCCTGATCTTGGCTCAGGCCCACCATCGTGTAAGAGTTCTTCCTGGGCCCACAATCTGTGAACTGGGCCCAAGAATCTCAATGGGTCCGCTCTTCAAGATGGACCGTTGGCAATCTCTTTTAAACCATCCATCGTTAGATGAAATGGACGGATATGATGTTTCACACGTGTCCCGAATAGTGAATAGTCTCTCTTTGTGGTTGCAGGGCATTTCTGGGCAGCGTCAGTGACTATTGTGCGCATCATGCGAAGTGCCCGATCCTCATAGTTAAACCCCCCAAGTGAGGGATACCATCTACACGTGCCATCACATGCGAGATCTGCAGACAGGTGTGATATCCAGACCGTTCATCAGGTGGGTCTGACTGAGTAGATGCTTATGCCCAAAAAATCAGGCTGGCCCACTCATCAGGTAGGCTCCAATGTTGAAAACATGTGGACGGCTTAGAAAAATTCAGCCAATTTTTTTTCCAGCCGTACAACTTTCGCGAAGTGTGGCTCGATTCTTGGGCCATGGCATTTACATGGTGGGGACACTGTGATGGATGGATTGGATGTGCTGCTTGTAGGGCCATGATGGAACATGTGGTGGTGTGTACATGATCTGCTATAGACTCGTGTGAAAGCTCATGGACTGTGTGTGATATATGTGCGTGGCAGAAACAGTTATACTTATTTACTTAAATATAGTAATAATAATAAAATCAGTTGGGACTTCCTTTCTTGAGTAAAGGTGGGTCTATTTCTGATGGACGGTCCAGGTTCGTCCAGCCCAATTAGAGCTGTACGCTAGTCGAGTTAGCTCGGTTGGCTTGCTTCATTTTTTTTAAACTCAAAAGATTTTTGAGCCGAGCTTGAGTGCTCGATTCAAAACTTGATTTGAGTTAGAATTTACTAGTTGGAAATATATGTTGTTTAGTACACATTGAAAGGCCTTCTAAACAATTTTAGGCCAGGCTTCTGGGTTGAGCCTATTAAAATTTTTGTTCTTTCCAAGCTAGGCTCAAAAGCTCGATCGAGCCAACTCAAAGCCCAAGCTGAATCGAATGCAAGCCAAGGTGATCATTGAAGAAGCCTAGCTCGGCTCAACTCAACTCGTGTACTTCTCTAAGCCCAATACTTAGAAATAGAACTATGCACGAGTCGAGTCAAGCTTTACTCTGTTGGAGCTAGGAGTTAAGTTTTACACTGTTCGAATTAGGCTCGTTTAATGACCACCCTGAATTGTATACAAGTCGGCTTGACCTTCGAGTTGGATGGCCATGATCGAGCGGCTCAACCAAGCTTTTGAGCCCAGTGTGAGCCTAAAAAAAAAAACAAAAATTTAAATTGGCCAAACCCAAAAGCCTGACTTAAAACTATTTAAAATTCAGGCCTAAAGGCAGTCTAAAGCTCATTGACACCCCCCACTTGCTTTTATAAAGAGTCTCACCTCTCATTCCTTCACTCTCTTTTGATGTGGGACTAAACAACATATTTTTTCAATGAGTGGAGTCGAGTCAAACTCGAATTGAGTTTCGAGTCAAGCCGAATCGAGTTCAGCTCGAAAATCTATGAGCTGAAAAAAATTGGCTCGACTCAATTCGAGCTAAGGTCCAAACCGAGCTGGATCAAGCTAGTTTGAACTGAGTCAAGCGAGCCAACCAAGCTAACTTGACTCATGTCCAGCTCTACTAAGAAATATTAACTTTGGCCGGCGTTTAAGCAAATTCTAGGGACCGGAAATAAGGGGGCACGGATTGGGTACTACCCACACGGTAAGTCATGGGCTCTGTGGGCCTACCATGATGTATATGTTTTATCTACGCCGTCCATCTATTTTAACAGATCATTTTATGATATGCACCGAAAAAGGAGGTAGATTGAAGGCTCAGGTAGACCACACCACAGGAAGCAGAGGGAATTGAACTCCTACCGTTGGCCCACTGATATTTCTATCCATCCTGTTCATAAGGTCACATGGACATGTATGAAGTGAAAACATAAATATCAGCTTGATCCAAAAACTTTTGTGGCCTACATAATGTTTTTAATGATCATTCAGCACTGTTTCCAGTGCTGAATTCCACCCAAGATTCGGATCTGCTGAAGTTTTGAGATCGCGTCCTGAAATGAGCTGGAAAAATGAATGGACGTCATGGATATACAACACATTTTCATCAAGGTGGACCCCACACGGTAAGGTGTTACCAGGGTAACACCTAATCCGCCCCTTTAAAACAATGGCCCACTTAATGATTAGACCGGGCCAACAGGTGAAACCGGGTGGCCCCGGCCTGCCCTTATTTCAGGCCAATATTTCAAGCCCAAGCTGAACCCTTGGACGAAGTTTAGGAGCCCAGGCCCTAGCTCTATAGGGCCAGGCTGCCTTCTGGGTTGGGTCGACGGGCCTATCGCTACTCCTATCTACAACACCTGTTTTAGTACGTAAAACTCGCATGAGCCACACCAATGGCAAAAATGTTAAATTGCTAAGTTCACACAACGTGGCCCACCTGATTTTGATCAGGACCCATCTAGTGGGCCTTGACTAAGATGGCGAACTGCTTAAAACCCATCCCAGTAGGACCATTGCAAGAACTGGTCCACTACCCCATTTTGGACCTTTTGATGTGCGGACACCTAGGGTCAGGTCCATTAGGCGTCTGTTTACCATGAGTTGGACCTACCAGCAGACAGCCCCATCATATGATTCGAAATTTAGCCAACTCAACAAGATTTTGAGCCGTGGATATTCCTCATTTATGTGACTCGGTCAAGACTGGCTAGTCAGCTCACTGACTCAGTTGACTCGGCACTTCTTGGCCTCAAGGGCAAAAGTCAAGAATGCAACATGATCAAATCCCATTTTGTTATATAATTTAGTAATTCTAAATATCTTAGCATTAGCAACTATTTTTATTATTTATTTAATGATTAAAAGCCAAGTAAAAAATCAGTTGGGGGTCATTTGGTTGATGGCAAACGGTGGTAAATTGATGCACGTGCAAAAATGGCCGTTTGGTTGACGGTAAACAGTGTTTATTAGAATCTATTTGAAATGGAATGCAGCAAAATCATTTAAATTGAAATCCTCTCAAAAAGCTAAGAATCGGATTCAAATGCCAGGACTGTTAGATTTTTGAAAGTGGGTCCACTTTATGGCCCACCTCAAGTGATAGTTTTCTTATTTTTAGCCAAAGTATACATTTCAATGGGCATATAAATAATATTATTATTATGCCAAATACAAATTTAGGGTATTAAAACCGATTTACAAATTTTTGGGGCTCTAAAAGCTCCAGCCCTTAAAAGATGGTGTATCAATTGTATATCAATGGACTTTAACAAACAAGCCCTAATGATAGTTCTAAAATCCACTGATCCAACTCTAAACTCAACCGAGTCAACTCAACTCAACATGATTTCGAGCCAATCACAGGGGAACGCAATAAGCAAGACTCAGTTCTGACTTATCGCTCAGACTCACCAATTCAGTCAACTTAGCACGGCTCGGTGTTGTACATCCAACTGGTTTGCGTGTGGGGCCTGCACCATGGTGTTTGTATGATATCATGCATGTCTAGCAAGGTTGTCCCATCATGAAAATGCAATGCCCAAAAACCAGGTCAAAGCTGTGGGCCCCACCATGATGCATGTGTTTTATCCTCATGGTCCATCCATTGTTCCAGCTCATTTGAGGACATGAGCCCAAAAATCAGGCAGACCCTACCACATGAAAGTTGAAATCTAACGCTTACAGTTGAAAACTTTTTGGAGGCCACCGAAGTTTTGGATTAAGCTGATATTTGTGTTTCCCTTCATTCAGGTCTGTGTATCCTTATCAACAGGTTGAAAGGAAAATAAACATTACAGTGGGCCCTAGGAAAATTTTAATGGTAGACATTCAATCAACATTGTTGTCCCGTGGTGTGGTCCATTTGTCATTGGATTTGCCTCATTTTTGGCCTCATGTCCTAGTCCTAAAATGAGCTAGCAAAATGGAAGGACCTAGTGCATAAAACACATACATCATGGTAGGGGCCCAAGAGCTTTGACACCAGCTAGTGGCTCGTGTTGCGGTCACTGGCCAAACCACGTCCCTCTAAAGGAAAGGCGGGCCTATATGATGGACCATCCACATCAATTGTCATACCTTCTCTATTAAACAAATCAACATTTTCTAGCAATCAATGAAGTGGCTAGGATCATCTTATCAAAGTGATTTTTAAGAGGGATAAGTAATGAAATGCGGGCCCCACATGATGGATTGGTTTGCATAATGATTGAATGCCTATTTAATCAATATGAACCGTCTGTTTTCTAGCCATTGATCAAATAGTTAGGATTATCTTGTCCAATTTTTAATACCAGAACTCCTACTCTAATATCTTGTTAAAGAATCACTTGCTCTACAAGCTCGAGCAGTTACAAGATGGTGTATCAATGGATACTAAGGGACTTAAACAAATTGGTAGGATAATACTTTATCAATGGATACCGAGGGACTTAAACAAATTGGTAGGGTAATACTTTTCACCATCACCCTATCCCCTTTACTGTACTCGGCAGGCCGCCTCTTCACACGTGCCCACTTCACAGTGCTATGCATTTCTTATTAGACAACTATGTACAATTGTACAGTCATTGTGCCTCTGTCAATTATAAGAGTTTCTTCTCTATCATTCAGATTCAGTTTCATGAGACTATCAATTACAAGAAATTTTCTCTTTTATATTTAATTTTTAGAAATTTTCTCTTTTATATTTAATTTTTAATATATATATATATATATATATATATATATATATATATATATATATATATATATATATATATATATATATATATATATATATATATATTCCATTCTTATATTCCTTTTCACATAACAAAAATAAGAGAAATATATTAGAGATTTTCTTATAGATTTATTATGGTATCAAAGCGTACGCGATCGGCAAAATTTTGATCACTTTCATTAGCAAATCATCTTCCTTGTTCAAGATAATCTTGGACGGTCTTGGCTCCAATGGCACCGAATCATGGATCTAATTCATTCCTCAAGAGTGACAATCCAAATAATTCTCTCTATCTTCATCATTCAGATAACTCATTCTCTCACCGGGGAAAATTACTCAACATGGAGTCGCGTTACTGTGATGGCTCCCACTGCCAAGAACAAGATGGGATTTATTAATGGGACAGTGAAGAAATCTACTGATACTGATCCAGATTTCCTTCAATGGTTGCGTTACAACAACATGGTAAATTCTTGGCTCATAAATTCTTTGTCCAAAGAATTAGCAACCAACGTCATATGTGCAGACTCTGCTCAAGAAATTCGGACAGATCTCAAGGAACGTTTTTTCTTAAGTGAATGTAACATGAATCTTTCAAATCCAACGTGACATCTCCTCCTTGTTGCAAGAGCATATGACCGTTGCTACATACTTTTCTCAGCTTAAATCCTATTGGGATGAACTTGCGAGTCTTCGTTCTCGACCAGAATGCACTTGTGGAACCCTCAAAGCATTGAGAGAATATCAAGATCAGGAGAAAACTGATGCAGTTTTTTCATGGGCCTAAATGAGTCCTACGCTACTTATGTGGACAAATCCTCCTCATGGATCCACTTCCAAACGTTGGGCCTAAATGAGTCCTACACTGCTGTACGTGGACAAATCCTCCTCATGGATCGACCTCTGAGAATACAAGAATGGAATATATATACGGTAAAAATTAAATACAAAAGAGAATTTTTTATAACTAAAAGAGTCCCACGTAACTGAAGGACAGATGGAGAAACTCTTATAATTAACAGAAGCATAATGACTAGACTATATGAGTCCTAAGAGTCGTTTTGTTGATGACATCATCATCACCGGAAACGATTTAGCTACTATTTCGTCTCTCAAGGAGTATCTTAATAGTCATTTCAAACTCATGGATCTTGGACCACTAAAATATTTTCTTGGCCTAAGGTCGCCGGTTCCAAACGTGGCCTTTTTCTTTCTCAATGTAAATACACACTTTAGTTATTGGTAGATGCAGGTTTTCTTGGCTCTTGACCAGCCACATTCCCTATGGAGCAGCATCTTAAGCTATCTCAGTCTGAAGGTGAATTTCTCACCGATCCTACCAGTTATCGTCGCCTTATTGGCCGCTTAATATATCTCACTATCACACGCCTAGACATAGTCTTCTCTGTCCAAATTCTCAGCCAGTTCATGGACAAACCAAGGCGATCACATCTCGATGCTGCCTATAGACTCCATCGCTATCTCAAACAAACTCCAGGACAAGGCACCTTTTTTTCCTGCTTCCAGCACCCTACAACTACATTGCTTTTTGTGACTCTGATAGGGCCAGTTGCAACGACTCCTGTCGTTCCATTACTGGTTATTACGTCTGACTCAGTTCTTCACCCATTTCCTGGAAATCCATGAAACAAAGCATTGCCACTTGCTCTTCTCCTGAAGCCGAGTACTGCACAATGGCTACTACATGCTGTGAAGTCACCTGGTTGCTCTATCTTTTGCGTGTTGTGTCACACCCAAAAGGCTAACCTATTAGGTGGAGGAACCCCAAGATATATAAAGACAAACTCCCACCCCCTCCCAACCGATGTGGGATATACCAACATTGCGCTACCTCCACATTCCTCATAAACAACCAGCCTTACTATTCTAGTGCTAACAAGGCTGCACTTCACATTGCTGCAAATCCAGTCTTTCACAAACGCACCAAACACATTGAAATTGAGTGTCATATTATCCGTGAAAAGATCCAAGTAGGCATCATTCATACCGCTCACATTTCCACCTCCATCCAGCCTACTGATGTCTTTACCTAGCCACTTGGTGGCTCTCAGTTTCAGACCCTGATTCACAAGTTGGGTGTTCATGATATACACACTCCAACTAAGAGAGAGTAGTTTCAACTGTATAGTCATTATGCCTCTGTCAGTTACAAGAGTTTCTCCTCTATCCTTTAGTTACGTGAGACTTTTCTAGTTACCAGAAATTTTCTCTTTTGTATTTAATTTTTACTATGTGTGTGTGTGTGGAAAAAGGTACTATGCGCTCGACCTCATGGGAAGTTCCCATCAGGTCGAGTTGTGTGGGCTCCATTGTGATGTGTGTTGGACATCAACACCGTTCATTTGATAGGTCCCATTTAGGTTATGGGATATCCCAAAAATCAGCCGTATACAGAACTCAGGTGGGCCATACCATCCTAAAACCATGTGAAGACATTCCTAAAACATGTAAAAGCACTTGGTGGGGCCCCGATGAGTTTTGGATGTGGCTGAAACTTGCTTTGACCCCTCGTCCAAGTGGAACACACACAATGGATGGGCTGAATTTGTGAACCACATCTTTGTGGGCCCAATAAACGATCATGAAGGTTTTAATGGGCGGGTTACCCCTCTCAACTGCTGTCTGTGATGTGGCCCACCTAATTCATGGATTGACCTGATTTTTAAGCCTGTGGGCCACCATGGAATGGTTCATCTGACTGATGGAGTAGATGTTGGAAACACATCATGGTGTGGCCCACATAGCTCAAACCTCATGGGAAGTTACCATGAGGTCGACCTCATAGTATCATTTCCCTATATATATATATATATATATATATATATATATATATATATATATATATATAGACACACACACACACTCGTATTCCTTTTCACATAACAAAAATAAGAGAAAGATATCAGAGATTTTCTTATAGATTTATTATTCCTTCCCAAGTATGCCTTGGCAATGTCAGTTTTCTCTTGCCAATCATTGTAAACCAATATGCCGCCAGACTCTTCCCCCTATAGCCCATTGCCATGATGTGTTGGGTGAGGAGGTGGTTGCACCAGTGCTAGCTCAGAGGGGCAATGCCTTCCCACTCTGTCGCGAGCTATAGAAAAATTGTGCCACATCCAGAAATTGGACCCAATCCTAGTTGACACAAAGAAAGTGCCATAGACTCCTCTAGCAACACATTTACTCTCTCCATCTGTCCATCCCTTCAAGAGTGGAAGCTTGTGTAGAAGTGCAGCTGTGTCACCAACAACTTAAACGGATCTTTCAGAACCGGCCCACAAACCTGGAATCCCTATCACTCACGATGTCCTAAAAAATACCATAGTACCTCACCAAATTCTCGACAAACAACCATACTACCTCCTCTAATGTGTAGGTGCCATGATGAACTTCATGTATTTAGAGAACTGATCCACCACCACCATAATGGCCCCAAAATCTTCTACTTTAGGCAGCACTGAATGAGCCCATAAATATGCTTGGTCGCTCTAGCACCAGTAATGGCTCCAACAAGCCACCCTACTTTCTAAGCTCCACCTTGTCTTACTGACATACAAGGCAAGTTTGCAAATAATTTCTCTGTCATCTCTTGTATCCAGCCAAGAATATTGTGCTTTGAGAAGGGCTAAGGCCCGATGTTGGCTCGGGGACCCAACCATTGCGTTTCATGGCAGTCCTTTAGCAATCCATGCTGTAGTTCACCCCCACTTAGGCATATAGAGCCGATCACGGTGACTAAGAGGTCATCTTACACCCAGAATTTCTTAGTCTTTCCCTCCTTGGCCATCTCTATCAAGCTCTTCGCCGTGGGGTCATTCTCCATCCCTTCCTAAATGCAATTGGGCATGCCTCCTTTGAGTTGACTTATTGTTGCTACTTCTTGTTCAAATGAGGCCAACTTCGACTCCCTAATTAGGGCGCTGTACTTCACCATGCCAAACTCCGCCCAATGGTCTCATTAGTGTCTTGCTTTGGGCTCAACCTCTTCTAAGACTGAAATTAACTCCCTCGTAATCCTTTAAGTTGACTCACTGTTGTTTCTGCTTCTAGTTTTAGTGAGGCCAACTCCTCATTCCTACCTACCATGTTGACTACCTTATTAGAAGGCCAGTACTCTGCTATGTCGAATTCCACCAAATAGGTCTTGCTAGTCTTGCTTTGGGCTCAACTTCTTCCGATACCGAAAGCAACTCATGACTACTAGTCCGTTGTCACCACGAACCTAGACCCCAAAAGATAGTGTCTGCAAGTTCTGGAGCAATGCACCATAACTGTCATCTCCTTCTCTTACACGATATAGTGCTGCTTGGTATCATTGAGCTTCCTGCTCCCATAGGCAATGGGGTGCCCCTCCTGCATGCGTACTCCCCCAGTAGCAAAGTTAGATACATCCAACTGCATTTCGAATGGCTTAGTAAGATCTGCCCAAGAGCAAAGCAAGCTGGGTTGATGTCAACACTCTATGGTGGTTCGAAGACCACATAGAGATTTATTGAAGAAAGATTAAAGAGAGCATTAAAGCATTAGGTGGGGAGTACTGTCACATCCTTAGAAGTTTTGTCATGACTTAGTTAATTTTTGCCTTCTTTGTACACGGTGAGACTTGCGCATAGAATGTAGAATATTCTAGAGTATGGTAGAGTTGTGGAGAGATTGCTATAACTTGGGCTAGAAATCTCTAGGAGCATCTTGGGCTAGATTTTTGTTGATTCCACTAAAAGCTATATGAAGTCTTCCTAACAATTTGATGAGTGACACATTGCACAATCTTAGCTCAATTAGAGCTTACTTTAGATTCCTCTTCGGCTCATGTCAAGGAGGCAACCACCTCATTTGTAAACCACTTTCGAATTGTAAGCTTTATTCTCTCTAGCGCAACACAAGTTCATCTTCACTCTCTCATGTAGAGGCGGCAATGGCCTGGGCAGGCAACACCCAGGCCTAAGTCCAACTCGAAAAAATTCAGCTATACAAATTGATAAAATCCCTATTTCCCCTAAAATTTCCTAATCCATCCATTTTTCAAGCGGGCCACACATGTGCAAAGAAATAAACATTTTAGAGGAATGAAAGCAACATTCCACATTCAAGATGGATGGTTGCCTAGGGATTAAATGGCATATTTGTAGGATATAACATACATATAAAGTAGGGTAGCTAAAATGACTTGAAGCCAAGCCACGCCCAGAAATTGATTGGGCCATGCATGCGAGATCCAAAGGCCGTCCCAAAGCAGGGTGGGGCTCGTCAGGTCGGGTGGGCTACCAAGTCCATTGCAGCCATAACTCTAGTGTTCCTATGCTTGTTCTCTTACATTCGGGTGTAGTGTAGAACTGGAAAGTGCAAGTGGTAAGAAGGCTGATTCGAGTAGCATTGAAGCGTTGCACAAGCATCACATGCACTCTGGAGCTAAGGTGTTAGCAAGTCCTTGACATACAGCCCAAATCTAGACCCATCCAATCTACCATGGCAATGCATAGTGTCAAGTCCAGTCCAAATTTTCGGGCAACTAATTTAAATGCCTGAGGCTCAAGCTAAACTCCAACAGGCTCGTTTGCCCTAGCTAGATCAGGTCCCAAATAATTCTTAAATCAGGAGTTGATACTCTGGCATAGTACGACACTTGATACATGAACTCACTGTTGCTCAGTAAGTCCCAATATAAGATTGGTTGAGCAATTCCAACCTCTCATTCATTGTTTGTGAAAATGAAACCACAAGATGTCCAACAATCTGATGCACAGAAATTCAGGACAGTTTTACTTAAAAGAGTTACCTGTCTGACAGATATGCACTTTGTATGCAATTTATAAGTACCTGCATATCATCAATCACACTACCAGAGTATCAAATTTTTTCTCCTTTCAAATAGCCCCGAAGAATAGTAAAAGACAGTGAGGGTTGGCAAGTCAAGCTAGGTCAGGCCAAGGGAAGGCCCAGATCAAATCAGATTGAGAGGGTACGCAGGTGAAGCAAAGTTTCAAGGCGGCCACCATTTGATGAGGTTGACTGTCCACAATTGGGCCCGAACTAAATGCAGACCATTGATGACAACTATCTATTTCCAAGACACCAATCTGACAGCTGGGATCACTTCAAGGGGAATGTAGGGGCATCATGGCACATCCCATCAAGAGGCCAACTAGACGAATGGCTTCCATTACCTAAGGCCGAAGTACCTACCCATATCACTGTTGAGTCGGACCAAAAAAAAAATGTTTGTGGCTTCCGATCTTTAAATTGTCCAGAGTGAAAAAATAAAAAAGCCAAAGCAATGGGATAACAATGTTCAATTATAGCTATAAACAAGGGTTCAACAAATCCATGCTTCATCACATGCACAAAACAAAGTAGCAAAATCAGCGACCAAGGGTTCCACCTTTAGGCTGTGTTTGGACACATGAGTCAAACAAATTCCAAACCAAATTAATGACGTTTCCTAGCATTCGTAACAGGGAAGTACCCCTCATTGTGATTAGGTTCCAGTCAAGTCCACATCTCAAAAGCAAATGCAATTGCAATATCGAGCCACGGATGCTAGGAAAATTATCACAAGTTGGTTATTTCCACTCCCATCAGACTAGTAACAGCAATACAGTGCATCCAAACACGCCCTCAAATGTTAAGCTGAAACCATCTTTGAGTTTCCTATCAGCTGCAGTTTGCCAATCTATACTAAGATGAGCGACAAATTTGGAGTGACTCACAGAGCAAATGCACATCAAAAAGTGATGATACACGTCCAAACAGTCATCATACACGTTTGGGCGCCACATACTGGACACGGTTGTCTTCACAAATTCCCTGCATTGATAGCACACCCAACATCAGGTGTCGAATCAGGAAATGTTGAAAAACAAAAACCCAAAAAAAAAAAAAAAAAAACCAACACAACAAAAAACAAACAATAAAACAAAACAAAAGGAAGTTGGGCCGAAAGCTGCAAAGATGTATGCCGCCGGTATTAATTCCATGCATCATATGGTTATCCCAACTGATATGTAAGCACCGTAAGAAAATTTGAAAAGGTGCCATTAAGGGGGTGCAATTGGACCAGTGCAGGCTGACCGAGACTTGTTATGAAACCCAGCCCCCCACAGCCCACTGAGTGAGGAATTGAGACCAAAGCATGGTAGCAGTAACAATGGGTTTGGTGTGGTCAGGTCAGAGCCAGCCCGAGCCATTTACTAAGTCTAGGATCCAGCTGACGCCTGATGCTGGTTGGGTCAAGGGAAGCCCAAGTCATTTACTAAACAGGCCTACTATCCAGGCTGGACCAAGCCTGATCAATGAGCAGATTCCCAAGTCCATGAGGGTCAGTGACTCAGGTCAGAGTCACTCATCACCTGAGGTTTGGACCAGGCCTGACCCATAAGCAGATTCCCAAACCCAAGCTTGCTCCGACCTGACTCACTTGTTAAAAAGAAAAGAATCATATCAAGAGGTGGTCAACCTCAACCATGAGTTTGATAAATGCTGAGATCCACAGCACACAAGACACTTGTCAGGTGTGGAGAGCCGTGAATGTCCCATGTGCAAAATCAAGGGAGGCAATTCATCAAGTGGGCCTCACCCTCAGGCATCTTTTTCGCTACAGGTCGACTTTATCATTCATGTGGCCCACCCCACCTGAATAGTCGAGCAGCCTTTTTTTTGGGACAGTGAACATTCAGTGGACCTCCCTGAATGGATGGTTTGGATTGCTCATGTGCCTTCACATTGACATGTGTGCTGCAAATCACCTCTTCAACCTCTCCCCATGTGAATTGCACTTGGCACATCTCCAAACCTATAAACTTATTACAACTGCTTGAAGAGATGGAAATTATCCAACCTGATATTCGTCTGGAAGCGCCTCTGAGACAGCAAGTGTATAACAACCAGGCACAAATTTTCCTGCAGGAATCATAATAATCAGTGGAAGTCCACCAGATTAAAATGTAAGCGGTGCACTAAAACTACACCTTTATCTCAAAGGAAGATGTTTGTTAGCCAGATCTCATGACAAAAAGAGAACAAAATGTTGACAAGGAAACTAAGGAGACATCTACCAAGTGACGTAACGGCACTAAATTTTGATGAGAGTTTGTTTGAGAATTCAAACAGCAAATCTTGTTCTCATTCATCCTGACAATCTGACATTCCATGCTCCTTGATAGAGGAACAGAACGGGAAAACTAGATTCCTGTAGCTGATCCAATTACTAAGAATGAGGATTTGATGACGACAACGACAACGATGATAGTCCAAAGAAAGTGACCATGGTGATAACCCAACAACCTACTATCCCCAAGCTCGTATTCACAAGACCCCAACCACTGCCAGATCAAGCACCACAAGAACTAATCACCTACAGGTGCTTGCATACCTTGGCATGCATTCAATCTTCCACCAACATGCCACTTGTGCACAAGATCCATACCATGCTAATGACAGGCCCCACCATGAAGATCAACTGGCATAATAATCAGGCTAGTCCTCTCATCAGTGGCCCACACCGTTGGAATCAATGGACAACCGATGGTCTGACATACAGATGTGGCCCGCCCACTGACTGAATCAGCCTGAATTTCGAGAAAAAGGCGATCATCATGGTGGGGCTGCCTGCATGGAACGGATGTTTAAGAGTACAGCATGACAAGTGGTGATGCATGAACCTGTATTTGATCAGTTCACCAATCAAAACGTCTGGTATTTACTCAATAATCACCATAAACTGTTTTTCATGATCACATGTATGGATTTTTATTAGGCTTGAGTACATTGCTTAATGAGAACGGCCTTGAAGTAACCTTGCTACCTCAGTGGTTACTTGTTTGATTAGAAAATCAATCTCAAATCCTATTGGACCAATAAAGAAACTTACCCTAAACTGTCTCTAAAGAAGATATAAAGAAATAGCAACTAACTAGTATCAAGGAATTTAGATCTACCTAGAATTCCTTGTATACTAATTATAAGGGTCCCATATGAAAAATCGTAGGGTTGAATAGTCCTTTATGTAGCAGCCAATTGATACAAAAGATATCAAGTACCCTTAAAATTCCAATCTCAGGAAGTTATGGCCTAGGTTTGATGATGGCCGTGAACCTGACGCAAACCTCCACCTTGGTCCAGGCCCCAACCCAGCAATGAGAGCACAAAACACCCACAAGCACAATCTAATAGACTATTACATAGGTTGATTACAATCAACAAGTTACAGGGTAGAACATTTCAGCTTACCAATTCTCAACCACCGAGCTGCCCAACTTCGAGTTGGATCCATGACTGAAATTATCCTGCAAACAACAAGGAAATCCCTTTAAATTTCTAACTATCCATTTCCATTTCTTTTCTATGGGAATTAGTAGAAACTAAGATGGAGATAATAGGCTTCCATCTACAATTTAATCCCAAAGAACTTAAGTTCAAAATCAGTGGATGGAATTAGATTGAGAAAAGATCATACCATAAACCATATGATACACAAATAAGGAAACAGGTACGGCATGGATATAGGACCAGAGAAATGATTGTATTTCCAAAATCAAGAACCCAAATATGCAAACGGGTATTCCATCCAACACGTTTGATACCATGAAAGAATTGCAGCAAGTTTCCAAAACAGCAAAACTAATAATACAATAGGGTATAGCTAAAACCATATCCTACAATTATCCATTAAGCATCCAGTACCAATGTTCTTAAAACGAAATCCTAGTGAGATCTTCAAACTAGTTTATAGTATATTCACGAAAGAATTATGAAAATTTGAAAAGTATAAACAAAAAATCAGTATGGACCGCAGCCATCATCTTATCGATATTGCTATATTGTCATATAACAAGTCATCGAGTTGGTCAGCCTCTGAAAATTTACCGTAGTTTAAAATTTTAAGTTCATAGATGATGAACATCTTGATGATATGTGTGAACATCTAGCAACAGGAGGATCATAATCATTGCCTCTGACATCACTTTTGTGCTATCTTACTTGGCATAAGGTACACCAGAGTGAAGTTTCACTTTGTTATTATAATACATGATGATGCAGTGCTCACACGTAAAATCAACTTCTCTCTGCCATTTTCTCTCACACAAAAGGAAACTACATATCTCAAAAAAATAAATAAATAAAAATAAATAAAAGAAGAAGAAGAAGAGGGAAACTGCACAAAAGAAATGTGGGAACAGTCCCAACTAGAAATAAATTGATGGGGAGCCATTTGTAATGGCACTGCCATGTGCTCAAAAATATTTGGAGCAGTCCCAGTTGCCACATCTTTAAAGACTTGGCTTCAATCCATAAGTAGTCGAGAATCCTTAAACCTCAATACCTCCTAAAGATGCCATTACACGATTGGGTCCTCCATCAGTGATGACATCATCACTAGATATCTTCAAATTTCTCTATGTTAAGGCCTCATTTTTCTTAGAACCATCAATCCACAGAAATTAAAGCTCTTTGTGGTTAGGGTACAATGTACATATATAATGTTTGTAGGGCCCACTTTTTGGAACTTCTTTGACTATCATGCATGTGGTCTACCATTCAAAAAGAAAATTAAAAAAAAAAAAGGAAAATTTTGCAAGAAAAGAAATGGATCTCTAAATATCTTAAATTGAATTAAACTGCAAAGAAACGATGTAAGAGAGATGACCAAAATGTTAGAGATTAGAATAAAACATACCCAGTAAAATTAGGTGTAGGTGCAATCGACAACATGCTCATGATCATTGTCCATGTTAAAAAATGGGCAATTTTCGCAGCCCGATTCTCTAAACTGCGCAATCAACCACAAAAATAAAATAAAATAAACTAAGATGCATTGTAAATAAAATTCACGAGCAAGCATTCCAAATCAGCGGCCCCATTACAGTTGAGACACATTCAATCAGTCGACAAGAAGGCTCAAAAACTCCAAGATCGAAAAACCCCAACACTTGGATCAGCGGCCTACAAACAGATTCAAAGGAAAGATAGGGCCAAAGATGATGGTCCATCGTTATTGCAGGCTAGGCCCCACGGAGGATTTTGAATCGAACTGTTGCAGACTCGATTATGAGCAAAATACCAATAGAAACCCTAGAAAAAAAAACGAAGGTCCAGAGATGGAAAACCGAAGGAAGAGAGGGGCAAGAAGGGAAGATGAAAAAAAATACCTGGTCGTACGTTTTGACGAGCCTGCAACGAAGGCAAGCCCTAAGCTCATGGCCGAAGCTCGTCGGAATCTGCGCCACGTTCGCCATTGCAAGGGGAAATCGAAGGAAGGCAAGGGTAGAAATGAAAACAGCAACGGACTGGAATTCGGAAACGCTCTAGAGAGATGATTGCAGAAAGAAGAGTCTCTCTTTAATATGTTTGTGTGGAGTGTTTTGTGGTCTGCGCGCTAGCGTGACTTGCGTAGGCACGCGGAGGGTCTAGAATGATCGATGAATTTGATCCATACCGTCCATCAGGTAGGACGTCGCATTTCTACCATTGTCGCCACATCGTCACTCAAACCCATGATCCAGAGGTTGATTTCTGATCTCCAGTCCAAATACAGGATGGACCTCATCCAGATGAAATCCTTCGGCCGAAAGTGCCTCCGTATGAAAGTGTAGTGAGTGTTTTCGGTTTTTATACTCTGCAGTGTGATGGTTGATGCACGGGGACGTAGCTACCTCGGGGCTATTTTTACTAAAAGTCCAATTTCTAGTGAGGACCATCTTTTGTAACCTTTTCATCAGAAATTGCGAAACTTTCTATTCGAATTGCCTTTCTAACCACCATTGTTCATCCATGAAGAAGCGGAAGCCCTCTTGTGCATTAAAAGTAGGGCTGTACATCGAGCCGAGTCGAGTCGAGGTGGGTTAAGCTTGGCTTGACTCGTCTGTGCTCTCCTCGAGCTCGAGCTCACCCTCGAGCTTACTATTGGAGCTTGCCTTGTTTACTAAAACTTTCGAGGTGAGCTCGAGGCGAGCTAGTGGATCAAGTCGAGGCGAGCTCACCTCGAGTCGAGTCTAGCTTGCTCCCACCTCAATTTATTATACTTTTTGCTACAAAATACAAATTAAAAGTCAACAACATTAAGCTTAAGAAGTCACACATATATTAGGGGAGAGTAGAATTTCTACAAGAGGGACCCTACCATTTAAATGGCCTAGCTCTGATCGATTTTTTCTTTGGCCAGGTCACACACACATTGAATGCAGACCAGCTAGTAACATTTTATGAACCGTGGATTAACATAGTACATGCATAGCTCACCACATGAATGGACTGCCTTGATTATTATGCGGACCATCTTCATGATGAGGCACAATGTGTGTGGGGGGAGGGGGGAGAGAGAACCAAGAAATAAGAAGATTATGATTTTTTTTAATAAATATCTATATGAAACGAGTCGAGTCGAGGTCGAGCCGAGTCGAAGGATCGAGTTTTGAGTCAAGTGACCTAGTGGTCGAACTTGACTTGATTTCTGACTCGAGCTCCTAAATGAAGCTTGGCTTGACTTGTTCTACTAAGTCGAGGCGAGTTATTTTTAGTCGAGTCGATCGAGTTTCTCGAGCTGACTCGGCTCGTGACTAGCCCTAATTAAAAGGGACCCCACCATGCTGCATTTGTTACATCCACGTTGTCCATCCATTTGGGGAGATCATTCTAGGGGATGAACCAAAGAATGAAGCAGATCCAAAGCTCAAGTGGACCTCACCAAAGAAAATAGTAGGGATTGATGTCCTACCATTAAAAACTTCTTGGGGTCACAGGAAGTTTTCAATCAAGCTGATATTTGTATTTTCTCTTCTTCCATGTCTATGTGAACTTATAAATAGGTTGGATCTCAAATAAACATCATGGAGGGCCCTAGGAAGGTTTCGACAGTCTTGTCATTGTCCCCACTATTTTCTTTGGTGGGGTCCACTTGAGAATTGGATTTGTCTCATTCTTTAGATCATGCCCTAAAATGATCTCTCCAAATCAATGGACAGTGTGGATACAACACATACATCACGGTTGGGCCCACAGAAGTTGGTGACATTGCTTTAATAGGGCGGAAGCCCTCTCCTACTCCTGCGTACGTCCATGAAAAGGCGGAAGCCCTCTTGGGTGTTACAAATGAGCTCCACTATGCGGACCCCCACCATGATACATATGCTACATCCACACCATCCATCCTTTTTGCCATATCATTTTACGCCATGGGCCCAATTTTGAGACAAATCCATATTACAGGTGGGTCACACCATAGGGAGCAGTTGGAACAATGACATCCACTATTGATTCCCTAGGCACGGTTGTGAGCCTCACCATGATACATAGGCTACATCCACATCGTCCATCCTTTTTGCCAGGGCCCAAATATGAGACAGATCCAGATTGCAGGTAGGTCACACTATAGGGAATAATTGGGACAATGACGTCCACTGTTAATTCTTTAAGCACGGTGGATTCCCCCTAAGCAGTATGGATTCCTCCCGAGCAATGTGGATTCCCCCTGACACACTATGGGTTCCCCTTGAGCACTGCGGATTCCCTCTGGCATTATGGGTTCCCCCTGGGCACTATGGGTTCCCCCTGAGCACTGTGAGTTCCCCCTGGCACCGTGGATTCCCCCTGAGTAATGTGGATTCCTCCTGGCATCGTGGGTTCCCCTTGAACATTGTATATTCCCCCTGAGCACTGTGGGTTCCCATTGAGCATTGTGGATTCCCCTTGAGCATTGTGGGTTCTTCTTAGCATTGTGGATTCCCCCTGAACAATTTGGATTATCACTGAGCACCATGGGTTCCCTTTGAGTGTTGTGGATTCTCCCTAAGCACTGTGGGTTCCCCCTGACATTGTGGCTTCCCCTGGCACTGTGAAATCCCCCTGAGCACTATGGAATCCCTTTGAGCATTGCCCCCCCCCCCCGAGGAAGGCTCCAACAGTAAGCTTGTGTGGTCCCTTTATACATGACTATGTGACCATATTAATAAGATTGGATGACAAATAAGCATCAAGGTGGGCCTCAAAAAGTTTCAACAATGGACATCCATGTTCCAACTGTTTACTATGGTCTGACCTACCTAAGATCTGGATCTGGCCCGAATGAGGCCCAAAGCCTAAAATGATATGGAAAAAAAGGATGGACGGCATGGATGAAACATATACAACATGGTGGGTCCCATGAGTGGACCACCCGTCCACACTCAATAGGGCTTTCGCCTCTTCATGGTTGTATGCAATAGCAGGTGGTCAAATGGGCATTTTCGAGGTAGTCAAATGGGCATTTTCGACCCAAAGTTTGTAATTTCTCATGAAAAGGTTAAAAAAGATGTGCCACACAAGAAATTGGACTTTTAGTAAAAATAGCCTCACCTAAAGGTTATTATAATAAAAAAATCCTAGTTGTCTCGCTCTAAAGTGATGTCACCAAGTTCTGTGGGCCCCACCATGATGTATGTGTTGTATACACACCATCCATCCATTTGGAGAGATCATTTTAGGGCATGAGCCAGAGAAGGAGGCAGAGGCAAAGCTCCAATGGACCCACCACATAAAGCAATGGAGACAGTGACGCCCACCATTGAAACCTTCCTAAGGCCCACCATCATGTTTATTTAATATCCAATTTGTTCATAAGTTCACAAAGACATGACGAAAGGAAAACACAAATATCAACTTAACTAAAACTTTTGTGCCCCCTAATAAGTTTTTAATGATAGGCATTTAATACCCACTGTTTTCCATGGTGGGGTCCACTCAAGCTTTGGATCTACCTCACTCTTTGGATCATGCCCTAAAATGATTTCTCAAAATGGATGGACGGTGTGGATGCAACACATACATCATAGTGGGGCCCAAATAAGTTGGTAATGTGGACGGTCAAAAGTGCTTTTAAAGTACACGTTTACATTAAATGAGAACTCTCTGGGTTATACTTGAATCATTCATTAATTCCTTATGCGAGAAGGTGGCCCACTTGGTGATTGGATTGGGCAACAGGCAAGCTAGGATATTCATCATTGTCCCCAAACGAAGAGCCAAGATTTCAAGCCCGAGCCAGCCCGAGGGCAAGTTTATGGGTCCAAGCCCTGAAATCGGATTGCGTGTTGAGTTACTTAGTACGCTTTGATCGTACTGAGTAAACTCTATTGGGCCTGTAGTTAATGTATATGGTTCACCACACAGATATGATTGAAAGGAAAACACAAATATCAACTAGATCCAAGTCCCCGATAAATTTTCAACAGTAAATGTGGTGTGGTCCATTTGAACTTTGGATATACTTCATTTTTTGGCCCAAGCCCTAAAATTATCTATTAAAATGATGGACATAGTATATATAATACATAAATCTCAATGAACCCCACAGAGTCTAAGTTACACAGCAGTACAGAGTCTGCTTCCGAACATGCTCAGATTCGGACCTTGCCTAAGCTCTCATAGCAGGGATTTTTACTAATAGCTCCAGTTGTGGCTACTATTACAGAAGTCCAATTTCTTGTGAGGCTAATCTTTTTTAGTATTTTCATGAGAAATTGCAAAACTTTCGGTCGAAAATGCCCCTTCTGACCACTTACTCTTGTGTATGTCCATGAAGAGGCGGAAGCCCTCTTGGGTGTTACAAAGGGGCTCGATCGTGGGCCCTACCATGATACATATGTTACATCCATGCCGTCCATCTTTTTGCAATATCATTTTAGCCCGTGGGCCCAACATTGAGACAGATCCAGATCGCAGGCGGACCACACCATAAGGAACAACTGTGACAATGATGTCCACTGTTGAAACCTTGCTAGGCCCCACTATGATGTTTCTTTACCATCAAAACCTGATTTAAGGGAAACACAAATATCAATTGGATTCAGAACTTTGTGGGACCACACCATGGGAAATAGTGGAGATTGAATGGCCACCATTGGAAATGAGTGGGCCCCACCGTGAGGTTTATATGCCACCTAACTTGTTGATAAGGTCACGTAGACCTTGGATGAAGAGACCATACAAATACCAGCTCGATCCAAAGCTTTCGGGGGCCACACAAGTGGGTCTTGATGCAGGCGACGTGCTATGGTACGCTACCAAGCAATGGCCCACCTCGTGGGATCCACCCTGATGTTTGTGTTTTATCCAAGCTGTCCATCCATTTTGCCATATCATTCTAAGGCATGGGCAAAAAAATGAACCAAATATAGATATCAAGCAGGCCACATCGGCTAGAACAGTGGGGACAATGATGTCCACCGTTAAAGCCTTCCTAAGCCTTCCTCCTGGGTGGATCCCCCCTAAGAATTATGGATCTCTACTGAGTACTGTGGATTCCTCCTAAGCCCTACGAGCGTCTCTAATGCGAGCGTAGACGTGGTGAGAACAATCATTGTCTCTCTCACAAGGATAAATATTCTGAATCCACGGAACTATCGAGACTCCCCAACCGATCTTCTTCGAATCAACGAAGGAACACTCGAATCCACGAGCAAATTAGTAATAAAAAAAAAAAAACTGAGATTTTTACTGAAATAGGTTAATGGATCCATAACAATGAAATTAAAAGAGTTATATAGCCTAAACGCTCTATAAGAAACCCTAATTGCGATATTAGAAAGAAGTATAAACGAAAAAAGAAAGAAAATAGAAAAAGCAGTGTGAATTTTTGGGCGATCGATTGATCAACCCGAGTGGGTGATTGATCGCTCAAGGCGGGCGATGATCGAGCGATCGATCGCCAACTTCAATCGCAGACCCTCAAAACAGTCCAGAGTGGTCCAGAGGCGATTTGTGAATTTTGGGAATTTGGGTGATTGATCGCTCAGGCGGTGTGATGAATCGCCAAATGAGTTTTTGTTCCAGTGAACTCTTGGACAAATTTCGGTGCGGGCGATGGATCACTCAAGTCAGGCGATGGATCACTCTGGCCCATAAATTGCTGGAAGTTGTCTTTTCTTTGGTTCTTTATTCTAATCCTTTTGTTGGTTCATCTTTTGGTTCTTTCGTCGTCCTCGGTCAGGGGACCTTCTCGCTACATTAGACTCATCCACTTGAAGAAAATTCATCCTCGAGTTTCGCTTCGTCATGGGGTCATGAATCACTTCCATCGTCAGTGCTTGATGCATTGCGGTTATAATATCCGTGATTTTTTGATAATTTTTTAGGTATTTTATTTAATTTAAAAATCTAGATTAAAATTTATGAAATTAAAACAATAATAATTTGATTTATGGAAGGATTGATAACATGACCAATGGAATAATCGAGTAGAAAAGTGAAATTTTAAGTTATATTTCATGCACATAAACTTTAGTAATTTATTTTAAATTATTTGTATCATCTGTGGAATGGATTTGAGCCATAGATTAATGGATTAAATCATGTAGAATCCAATAGTGCAGTTTTATCAACCCAAATCTAATAATAAATCATTCGATCGCGATCCATTTAATCTTATTTTGATCACCGTTGTTCGCTGAATTGATCAAATCAAGTTTCGTTTCGTGGGAATCATAGAGTGCCCTTAGAGGAACCTTCGTGACAGTCGAAATTCCCATCGAAATCCGATCAAGCCATTAAACCTCATTCCAACACCAAACCAATGGTGAAGTAATTGTGATTTATCTTAATTGGTGTATCGGTTAGGCGTGAGACTTTTCCTACACCTTTGTCATGGTATTTTAGCCGTCTATGTGAAATTTTATCATTGGATGATATTTCGAGACCGTTAAATCGAAGATTTATTGTGTAGGGTCATATGGACCACCGATCAAGGTGAAACCATTTACAGAGAACCCTCTTAATGTACTTAGTTGATCTATTTGATTAGATCCCATCATAGAGTCCTAGATGTGTCCATGCGGATTGAGACGTACCGAAGTCCCATTCATTGCATAACACCAATTCAAAAATTTATGTCTTACCTTTTATCATGCGGGTAAGGATGAGAGATTTCTATTTTGTTGTGGACCGTCCATCTTTGTGTATGGACATTAGTGTGTGTCTAAATTTTGTGCATTCTAGGTTTTTTTAGGATGACCCACATCTCCATGTTCTAAGAATCTTGAACCGAGGTGTGTTCACTGTTCATCGCAGTTTTTTATCAATTACTCTCAACCGATAAGAGAATCGATAAGTTAATGGTCAATTAGCTAATCCATGACCACCCCAACTAGTGGTGCGGACCGTTTTGTGCAACTATCAATGATTGTAATTTAATTTCATTTCCAAGTGGTCAAGTCTATCTTAAAAATCTCATCCGATCTCTTGTAACCACTCTCGTTGTAATGTAGTGTTTGCCATCGTTTTAGCCCTTTGTGTCCTTGCTAGATCATAGATGGGGACACCACCAAAACTTCTCAAATTCGTGAGTTTAAGGATCTACTAACTTGATTCCCTTTTATGAGTTATATATATCTGTTAGATCCATGATTTTAAACTAGGAATTAATTGAATGTGTAAGTGCCAAGATTGATCTGGACCGTTGGATTTATGTCCCAACTATTAGCAAGTTGATTGATAAAGGAATGAATGGTGTAGATGTGTAACATGTTAGGATATCACATGACATGTAGATTGTATTTGATTGATGATATGTATAATGTGTTAATTTATGTTAAGACACCTAAAAACCAGAGAACTAATCAGTAGGCCCCACCTTATGTATAAAGGATGAACCGTGTGGATATGTTGCATGACTAACTAAAAAAAAGAATAATAAAGAAATGGGCTGCTGGACCTAGTCAACGCCCCAAGGACTGCTGCCAGTCCGGCAACGTCAATGCTGCCGAACGGCACGATGTCTAGGGTCCACTCGTGGACCCCACCTTAACTGTATTTTGCATTATCCACTTCAGTCCATCATTTAGTTCGGCATGTGATATGATAGCCCACAAAATTTAATATTAATTCGAGACTTGATCAGGCCACACCATCACTTACAAGTGGGAATATCAAGCTGAACCAAACAACAACTTTGCTGAAAACTGTTGTTTTCCTTGGCATGGACAACAAACCATTCATGGGCCCGCACCCTGAAGTCTTTGTTTAATCCATTTCAGTTCATATGTTACACCATCATATCAGGATATATGATATAAAATTTCAGGTGGATCGGATAACCGAGTGGGCCACACCACCTCAAATAATAGAGAGTGTAACATAACATGAAACAGAAAACTGATATTTTACTTGGTGTAGACAACAGTCCACTCGTGTGACCTACTTGTGAACTTTTGAGAGATCCATCTCCGTTCATAATGTGCATTTATGAATGGAGGACCCACCATAAAAGAATGAGGCTGATCAGACTCTCTAATGTTCCACACCACTTGAAACAGTGGTGCTGACCACCAAGTTTGTGACAGAATCTGAACCTAAAATAAATTCGACCTATGGGCCCTTCGAGGAGATTTTTTTTCCAATCTGAACTATCCGATATTTAGACCAATGAGTGTTATGTGTATAAATTTTTTTTGCCCAAATTGGACCTTTCTATTGGTCGTACCGTTTAAATAATGGGGACAACACCTATCCATTATTTTAAAACTCATGGCCTCATTGTTAAAGATTTAGACTTTTTGGGCCAGTCAAAGTGTCATGAATCACATATCCTGAGTTTGGTATTTTATTTGAATTGTTACTCATGATTTATATTTTTGTAATAGTTCCTCCATGATTAATGTTAATTGTTTAATATGCTTATCTTGTCATCTCTCATACATATTATACTCATGTTTTTATGTGTACATGCACGGTGCATCCATGCATAGAGCAACTGGTAGTGAGGATTGGGTCCTAAGGGGAGATCAGGGGTAAGGGCAGGTGAGATGGTCCTTGCCTAGGGCTGTTCAAATCTAGTTGAGTCGGTCAGCTTATGATGTATGGGATGGCTGTGGTCTGTGTTTGGGCTATGCATGCATGATCTTATGGTGATGATTTTTGTGGAGGTGTTGTGTGTGGTAATATCGTCCCATTAGAGAAGCCCCGGGGTTCTCTTTAGGAAGCATAGGGGCGAGAGCGATCTTCCTTCCATCTTTTATGAATGTAATGATGTTATCCCGCCTACGATGTACTGCGTCTCGATCGAATTGCAATGGTCGCCTAAGTATCGTGTGACAGGCATTCATGTATATGACGTCACATAATATTCGGTCATTGTAGGATTTTTTGATAGAAAAGGACAGGGGGCATTAGGATGTTACCGTTGTTGTGTTGTCCTTCTGGATCCAACCAATCGTGTATGGCGAAGGATACGGTGTGGTCTCCAATTTCAGCTTCTCCACCATCGTCTGTGACACGATGTTCTCGTAACTTCCTGCCATCAATGATTACATCGTGAACCCTCCCGTTTACTGTGCACCCAGTATAGAAAAGATTGTGGCAATGGGGGTTAGTTCGCACATCCGTCATAGACGGCTGTCTTTGTACGACCAACAACATACCCTGATCTCCAGGAAGCCATTCAGTCCCTTCCTCATCATCCTCAGTGTGATCAACACCACTATTCTCTAGTCCAGCTTGTGCGTTTTCTTCAGCGATGGTTAGATTAGCCACTGGTCACTGCGGGCATCCGTTTTCTTCAGCGATGGTCGGGTTGTCCACACCTGAAACAATGATTAGGCTTAGGTCGACAGTAGGAATTTGGAATTTTCCTCGGGCCTGGCACAATTGCTGATCGTTGTGGTCTCGTAGGGCCACTTCCCGAGGCATGACCCGCGATTGCAGTGGGATGAGGACGATCTTCAATCGGGTCTTTTCCCTTAGACAAGGACGAATTTCGAGTGGGGCATATTACAACGTAAGGTTGCGTAGGGGCCCTCATAATTTGTCTCTCCCTTAGTGGTCGATTGGACGACTCCATCCATGGTTTAGATTGGAACCATTTGAACCTAATCTTGGATAGAGGGTTGCAATTCGCCGATAAATCGTGCCACTTGTTGTGATTTAGATTCAGTCAAGTTTTTCATGTTCCCAAACGCTGAAACTCTTCCAGATATTCTGATACGGGTTGATTCTCTTGCCGAAAATTTTGGTACTGTTAGAATATATTTGTTTGTAGTCGTTGGGGAGGAATCGGGTTTGTAGAAGACTCTTTATTGAGGCTATGATCAGATGAGCTCCTTGTTCCGTCAAGATAGGAAACCTGAAGTTGTTCCCACCATGTCAACACTCCTAGATTTCAGTTTACAAGCGATCAACTTCATTTATTTCTCTTCTGGCACATCCATGTCATCAAAATACCGTTCTACATCGACTAACCAATCGAGAAACTCCTCTATGCGTAATCAACCGTTACAACTAGAAAGTTCAACTTTGCCCTGATATTATCTTTCAGTACGATCTATATGTTGACCTTTATACATAGGATGTTGGGCCATGATGCCGTCGACTTCCTTTTCGCCGGAACTCGAACCGTCTGGAGTAGCCCTGCGACTTGTCGTAGTGAGTGCCCTATGAACAAGCAAATTGTTCGGTATAGCAAGTGCATGAGGCTGAACTTCGCATGGGGCTCGAGGCGAAGTAAGTACATCTGCAATCTGGTTGAGAGTGGCCTGCAGCCCTTGCATAGTCGTCCGACTCTCTTGGTGGAGACCTTCCATCCTCTCCGCAAGATAGTTAATATCATGATCAATGTTAGTAAGGAATTTTGTCTCGGCCAGTCGTTAGTTGCCATCGGATCAAAGGGGCTTCCTCTCTTTGATCCCAATTAACATAGCCGTAGACATAGTGAGATCGACCACTATCTCTCTCGCAAAGATAGATATTTCGAATCTAAGGAACTATAGGTACTCCTCAGCCAATCTTCTTCGAATTAACGAAGGAACACTCGACGAATCCACAAGCAAAAGAGTAAAAAAACTCAGAGAATTTTATTGAAATAGTTAATGGATCCATAACAACGAAATTAAAAAGAGTTTATATAGCCTAAGCACTCCATAAGAAATCCTAATTGCGAGATAAGAAAGAAGTCTAAACTGAAAAATGAAATAGAACAAAAAAAAATGATGTGAATTTTCGGGCGGTCGATTGATTGACCCGAGTGGGCAATTAATCGGCGATCGATCACCTAGCTTCAATCGCAGACCCTCAAAACAGTCTAAAGAGGTCCAGAGGCAATTTGCGAATTTTGGGAATTTGGGCGATTGATCGCTCAGGTGGGGCGATGGATCACTAGATGCATTTTTAGTGCAATGAACTCTCTGGACAAATTCCGATGCAAGTGATGGATTGCTTTAGCCCAGAAATTGCTGGAAGTCGTCTTTTCTTTGGTTCTTTCTTCTGATCCATTTGTTTGTCCATCTTTTGGTTCTTCGTCGCCCTCGGTCAGGAGACCTTCTCACTACATCAATCTCACCTGGTGCTCTGTGGGATCCCCAATGCTCAGGAGGAACCCACAATGCTCAAGAAGGATCCACAATGCTGAGGGGGATTCAAAGTGCTATGGAAAATCCACAGGTGCCAAGGGGAACCCACAGTGCTTGGGGGGGATCCACACGTGTAGCAGCGAATGGCCCCACTCGTTCCCAATGGTGGTCGTTCAATCTCCACCGTTTCTCATAGTGTGGTCCACCAGAGTTCTAAATCTAGTTGATATTTGTGTTTTCCTTAAATCAAGCCACACGACTTCTGCCCAATGTTTGATGGCAAAGAAACATCATAGTGAGGCCTAGCAAGGTTTCAACAGTTGATGTCATTGTCTCAATTATTCCTTATAGTGTGGGCCACCTACAATCTGGATTTGTCTTAAAGTTGGGCCTATGACCTAAAATGATATGGCAAAAAGGATGGATGGTGTGGATGTAACATATGTATCAAGGAGAGGCCCACAGTGGAGCCCCTTTATAATGCCCAAGAGAGCTTCCGCCTCTTTATGGACATACACATGAGTGGTTAGAGGGCCAAAAAAAGATGAGTGGTGGTCAAAGGGCATCCGCGATCAAAAGTTTTGCAATTTCCCCCGAAAATGCTAAAATGGATGAGCTTCGCCAGAAATTGAACTTTTTGTAAAATTTGTCACTCGCGGGGCTATTGCATTAAAAATCCCCTCGTTCTCACCATTGACGTGGCCTTTTTTCATCCCTTCTTTTAGAGAACTGGGCCCGTTGGCCATCATCAGCCCATGGCCTCTAACCTCGGCCCACCATGATGATTAATTGCTGTCCACTTTCCTCGGTGTGGCCCACTGGAAATAAGGCCCACCGTGATCCTGTCCTCTAACCCGGGCCCATCGTGATGTGTTGTTGTCCTGTAACCCAGGCCCCCATGGCATGGCCCACCATGATGTATACATTTTATTCGTGCTGTCGACTCGACAGCCGGCGCGACTTGGGTGAGACCCCGGAACCATCGGACCCTGACCGTAGGAGCCCAACTCTATGCATGAATTGTATATCCATGCCGTCCATCTGTTTCTTTTGTTTATTTTAGGGTGTAGTCTCAAAAATTAAGTAGATGGAAGTTTTAGGTGGACCACACCACAGGAAACAGTGTTCATTGAACACCTACCATTAAAAACTTCTTGGAGTCCACCGTGATGTTTATTGACCATCTGATCTGTTGATAAGGTCACGTAGACAGGGAAGGGAAGAAATGAAAATACAAATATCAGGTTGATAGAAAACTTTTGTGGCTCACAGAAGGTTTTTAACCGTCATTAACCAGTGTTTCTTATGGTGTGGTCCACCCAAACCTTGCATCTGCTTCATTTTTGGTACCATGGAATAAAATAAGACGGATAAGAAGATACACGGCATGGATATACAATTCATGCATAGAGGTGGGCTCCTACGGTCAGGGCCCACCCACATTGCTGGTTCCGGGGTCTCACCCAAGTCGCGCCCCTCGATAGCGGGCTTTCGCAGGCATCTCCTGCCTCAGAATCTAGGTGGGGCCCACCGTGATGTTTGTGATAAATCTACACCGTCCAACCGTTTTTTGAGATCATTTCAGACGTTGAGACAAAAAATGAACAGAATCCAAAATCAAGTGGGCCGAAAACGTGATGATTGAACTTCCACAGTTAAAATATTTGTGGGGCCACAGAAGTTTCGAATCAGGATAATATTTGTGTTTTCAATTCATATCAGTAGGAATGACATTATGAACGGTATGGATGGCATATAAACATTACTGTGGACCCATAAAGGTTTCAATGGTAGGAATTTCCCTACCCATCTTTTGCTTTAGTGCGGCCCACTTGAGTCTTGGAGCCTGTTCATTTTTTGTCTCAATGCCTCAAATAATCTAACAAAACGGTTGGACGGCGTAGATTTCTCACAAACATCACGGTGGGCCCCACCTAAATTTCGAGCGCAGGAGATGCCTGCGAAAGGCTTTTTAATGTCATATATTGTACACGGGACAGTGAGACCCACCTTGATTTATAATATTTTTTATCCATGCCATCCATTGATGCGGGACCCACCTTATATATTTGTGTTTGATGCTGCAGTACATCCATAGGCCCATGTCCATCCCTAGGAAGGTTTCAATGGTGGGCGTCATTATAACCGCTGCTTCTATGGTGTGGTACACTTGATACTTGGATATGCCTCATTTTTGGGCATATACCCTAAAATGATACGAAAGAATGGATGGACGGTTTGGATAAAACAATACATTACGGTGGGCCCCTCGTAGCCCCAGCACATGCCGAACTCGGGACAGCCGGGGTAGCTTGCCTGATGGAAAGCTCCGGTCTCTCACACATGTCAGATTAACACGTGTGACCGTCGGAGGACAAGCAGAGCGTCTCTCTCGATTTTTCTGTTTTAGGGTTTAGGGTTTCAGGTTTTTTTTGGATTCGAGCTTTTCTCTTTCCCAAAAAATGGCGAAGAGAGTGAAAACGAAGGCGAAGGTGGAAGAAGAAGAGCTGGAAAAATCGACGTCGTTGAGATATCTGAGCAGCGACGACGAAGAGGCGAACGAGGATCTGAGCCTCGAGATCGTCGAGAGGGCGAAGAGGAAAAGGGGCGAGGATCCGGTCGAATTTGAGCAGATGACCGCTCAGTCGGCCTCGGGTGTCGGTACCGTCGCTCCGTCGCTGTTGGATGGAGTTGAACTCGCCCTGGGCAGAGGAGAGGTGAAGAAGAAGGAGAAATTGAAGAAGAAGGAGAAAGTGAAGAAGAAGAAGAGAAAGAAGGAGATTGAAGAAGAGGAAGATGTAAGAAGATATTTTCCCCTTTTCTATCTATTTCTGGAAAATTTCAACCTTTTTCTGATTGGATTTCTTCATGTTGGTTGCTTTGATTTGGATACTTTTCTTCTTCTTGGAATTGAAGTACCTTGCGTAAAGATACAAACGGTGGATTAGATAAATAGAAGTGAAGAAACAGGGTATTTAAGTAGATTCTTTTCTCCATTTAGAAGTTGAAAATTTCTTTCTAATTCCAAGAGATTTTTCTTCACATTGATTGTGTCTAATTGAATGATGGTTAGATCATAGCGTAAAAACCCAAGAACTCCGCTTGACTCTGGTTAGGTTGACTCGAAGACTCAACCCTACTTGATTCAATATTTAATAGTCTGTAAATTAACAAAATTATGAATAGAAAGTTGCTAAAATAATATAAAGTAGTAAAAATACAAAACCATTAACAAACCTTCAGTTGGTTGGCTGGTTATGTTCCTCTGTGTGAGAGGTCACAACCCTTCCCCATTTATGTTTTATTAATTCTCACAGTGATTCACTGATTGACTTGGTTTGGGTGCCCGTGAATTGTGTCAACATGACGAGTTGTGAGTCAAACCCAGGACCGAGTTTCCCAGTCCCGTGTTTGACTAGATGAGTTGACTCGGATGGGTGTTGAGTCAACTTGCCAGGTTGAGTTGACTTGGATGAATTTCGAACCAACTCAGCGAGTTTTAGAACATGGGTTAGACTACAATGTACATCTGCCAGGGAGCGCTTGTCTAAGGCAGCTCAATCATGATACATTTGGAATGCCCATCCAAATCGTTAAAAAAATCGTGGGCTTTGTTGTGTTAACGGCGCGTAGCTTGAAATCACATCGATTGGGGACGATCCTCAACCATCAAGGTTGGTGGCCATCAGATAGCTAGTTAAAAAGAAAATGGTTGACTTCCAAATTCAATGGCAGGATCAAATGGTTAATGTTTGCGTCAGTAATGTGCCAGTATGTGAGAGCAAGTGCTATGGGTTTTAAGAGAGTTGGCATATGGTACTATGGTTAAATATCAAGCACTTCCATTAAAAAGCAAATATGCTGAGGAACGGTGGAAATACAGGTGTCAAAGTAGATGGTGGGGCCACTGTTTTTGCCTCCCGAGCTAAACTTGGTTGTCTGCAAGGATAGGGATGCTCCTCAACAGACTTAAACAATAAAGAAGAGACAAATTGGGTATTGATTACAACCTGTAGGTTGAATCAATGATTTAAATATCAGTATTGATGCATGTATCACACCCTTGGGATACAAAAACATATTGGTATCACATGGGAAATATCACATCTATCATGGAATGTATCACTTTTTTTTGGAAAACATTGGGAAATTGATCAAATTTTTCATTGAAGCTTTAGGTGATGCTGAAATACCATTATAATGCATATTTTACTTAGTAGTGTCAAGAAAATAACTATGTAGGTCCATATTATGTAAGCAACTAATAAACTATTGAAACGTATAGAAAATTGAATCTAATTATTTACCAGCCTTGCGAACTAGGTACTTGAGAGTTCTATCCCACCACTTATCAATGTTTCCTACACCCATTTATACACTTTTGGGGCTTTTGCCTTGATGGCATCTTTTCCATAGCACAGAGACTCGTATATGAACCCATCAACGGATGTCTCGTTATCCACCATCCTTGGGACCCTGTAGTGCCCACCACACTAGAATTAGATAAGTCTTTGACTCTATGCTTGTGTTTCAAGAGGCTTTCTAAGATGATGAAATTAGTGGTGAACTGTGTCACTCTAGGCTAGGTCACACTATGTTGCCATGACACCTTGCACACATCTAGGCTAATAGTCAGGTGTGATTGTAGATGGAATTTGTAATTGCTCGAGCATCAATAATTACACTCTTAACTATTGGCCCATCTTCTATTACTTGCAATGGGTTGCGCATGGGGTCCAGTGCAGGTTGTACTTCTTCATCAACTCCTTCCCATCGTCAAATGCTCTCCCATTGCCCTTGACGAATTGCACTACATTCTTCCTCACTACCTCCTTTATTAGCCCATTTATATATTTTGCGGTCTTAATGTTATTGGAGGCATCAATTGGACTTTAGAAATATGGACCTCTATCTATAGTAGACCGTAAATTTAATAATGAATAACTTCGTCGGTTTCATCCATCCATCACATATCAGCATGACCTTATAAGTTTCCCATGATGGTTTCAACTCGTTGATATAACTGTGCATCTCAATAACCTCATCATAGAGGTATGGCTCCATAATCTCATGTGGTGTAGGTGACACCACACCCTCGCTCTCGCCCCCACATTGCACTTCAGCAATCACATTCTTTAAGTGTGGGCTCTTAGTTGCCTTAGTTGACACATGGTTATATATGAAAAACCTCGCCACGATTTTTCCAACCCTCTTTCTTGCATCCCCTGCACCTATTCTTCAGCTGCTTCTGCAACCCCCCCCCCCCCCCCCCCCCCCCCCCCCCCCCCTGGTTTATAAATTGTGGATCTGAAGGTAAATCTGGCATCCTTACACCACCACTGCGATGTATCTAGCCCCTAACCTCCCCTCCTACCACTATCATATGAAGGCTCTAAGTTGCCTTAGCTCGCATGTGGTTATATATGAAAAACCTTGCCACAAATTTTCTAACCCTCCTCACATCCCCTGCACTTCAAAGTCCCTCTTTGGTTGCTTTCTCTCATGCTTGCAGGGAATCGATTTTTGTAGCTGATGAGCTAGCGAAAAAGGGAGCTGATCTCCTTTGCCTTGTTGTTGGAGATTCTTCTTTTGTAATCTTCTTCTTCTTCTTCTTTTTTTGTGCCCTTCTGTAATCTTCTTTTTTCGTGCCTTTTTCGACAATATTATTCCAATGTTAGAAAAAGGAGATGATTTTCATGTGAAATATATCAATGGCTACAGCAATAATTCAATTTTTTTTTAACTCTGTTTGTTTGAATTCTTAACATTACTTTCAAAACTTATAGGCCTCTTTTATCCTTTTTTCAAGCCCTTATTTCGTAGGGCGTGTTTAGATGGTGCGTAGATGGCTGGTTGCTTTTTTAACCAAATTGTGAGCATTGACATTTCAATTCGCACCTGAAATGTTGAGAATCACTATTTGCGGCCAACCTGAATTTTGGAATTCATGATTTGGAGCAGAGAATGTGAAAAAAAAGAAAAAAGAAAAAGAAATCCTGCACAATCCAGTCATTATTTATCAGTGTTGAATGCAGCATGGAAGGTACAAATCTCCGTTTCTGCTAGAATTTCAGCCTGGCTCACTCTTAGAAAACATCCACACACACCATATTATTTTCAGATATTAAAGATCGCTTTCTCCATGCAACAGTCGGCAATTTTTGATCAAAGGGCAGAGAATTAAATGCTGTAACTTTACAAGCAAGCCAGTTGCTTTAAATAGAATTGCAATTATGAAAAGATTAATGTAATTGCACGTTCTTTCGGAGCTTACTTTTGTTTGGAGTTCCTATTTTTTCTTTTGTTAATTCGTTATAGTGCATGCATCACAAAAAAATCGTTATAGTGGAATGAAAAGGCAAATTTTGGGATGTGGACTAAGATCTTAGGACGAACACGTCAAACCTTTCTCTTTCCCTCAGGTTGATGTTGTAAAGGCAGAAGAACATTTAGTAACACCCGGTGATGTGGATGCAGAAGCAATTAGAATATTCGACAACGATATAATGGAAGAAGAGAGTTTCGTGAGAGTTGAAGATGTGGACTTGGAAGCTATTGGAATATTGGATAATTTTGTAAAGGCAGAAGAACCTCTGGAAACCATTGCAGCTGAAAGATCAGATAATGTTGTGCTACGGAAGCTTCTTGTAAGTCAAATTGTTTCAATTTCAATTACAAATTTCAAAAACTGAAAAACCAATTACTAAGGGCTTATTTTTGTTCCTGTTTCTTCTGTTTTGCTTTTCAGCGTGGACCTCGGTATTTTGACCCACCTGATAGCCGGTTGGAAACATGTTATAATTGTGGCCAGGAAGGTCATATGGTGGCAAATTGTACAGAGGAGAAGCGGAAGAAGCCGTGCTTTGTCTGTGGAAAGTTTGGGCATGGTGCTAAGCAATGCACACAGGTAACTCTTCCCCTATTGGAGAACTTGTGGGTTCAACTCAGAATTTGGTCGAGTTGATTCATTTCGTCCATGGCTCTAATATTGAGAAAAAAGACCCAGTACTTTGGAAATTACAAGTTAAAAACCCTTCTCCAGGTTAAGTTCAAATTTTTGAACATTTGCCATATCCATAATGGATGTAAAGAGGAACTGAAATAAATACGGATGGAAATATCTCAATATTTTAAAAAACCACGAGTGTGTGCTGTGAGCAATGCCATCTTTTTGGAAAATTGTAGGTTGATGATACCATAAAAAGTGTTAAAACTCATTTCCCAACCAAATTTGGATTTGATTTGAACTGTCATTCTTTTGGTGGTGGGTTTTAATTGTCTGCAATGAATCAAACTCTGATGTAAATATTAATGCCTCTGCTATTGCAGTGTTTGTTGTTGCTTTGACTTGCATGCTTGCTTGAGGTTTTAAATTGCCAAGTTAGATCATACATGTATACTATATATAGAGTCCAAGTGCTGTTGGTATCACCATCTATTCCAAAAGATCTTAGTTTTTCATCTGGAGGGTCTACTTCTCTTTGTTTCTTCTGTAAACCCTTGGTATTTGTAGAAAAAACTTGTAACACTCAAATATCTTGTTAGATAGGGTTCAACATACCCCTTCTCTTTTTTTCTTTCTTTCAACATACCTCTTTTCTTTTCTTTTCATTATTCCAGATCACACTTCTAGCAAGCATTATCTGAAGTCTGAACAGTTCTCAGCATGGAAAAGTGTACTTCTAGTTAAATCTTTTAAGGGAAAAATTATAGTCAAACACCTATATTTGTGTCATAATTACAGTTATGCACCAGCAAACTTTGGACCAGCACTTGCACGCACTATCATTAATGGAACTGTCCCCAGCATGGTTGGGGGATTGTCATAATTACAGCTATGCACCAGCAAACTTTGGACCGGCACTTGCACACGCTATCATTAATGGAACTGTCCCCAGCATGGTTGGGGGATTGCCTGTAAATTTTTAGATTGGGAGACCACCCCACCCCCCCCCCCCCCCCCCCCCCCCCCCGGCGTGATTAAATTCGTAATAGCAAAAGTACAGAGCACTAGAGAGCAGGTGTGGCTCAAAAGTCACCCTCTTGCCACTCAAAATCATGGGCCTGCCCCTACAGAACATACGAAAGAAAGAGAAAATACACGACCAGAAAGGGAAGGAAAGTGGAATTACCATCTGTCCCTCCCCTGTCATATATTCCTCCAATTTTCTAGTAGGTCCCCCTTGGAGCATCCTCGAAACTTGTCTTTCATGAGTGACCAATCAATAATCTTGTGCAGGATCCTTCTCCAAATGCTTCCAGGCAATGTCTTCACCCATGGTGTGCTGTAAAGGCCGTTACGTAAAGGTAACGGTGGCAACTGTTACACGTTATGGGGTCGTAAAGGCCGTAACGGCCATTAAGGAAAAAATGACCCGTAAAGGCCGTTACACGCCCCATAAAGGCTGTAAAGGCCCCGTAATGGTTCATGCTAGGGCTGATACAAGTTTTTCGAATTTTTTTCCAATAATAAAAAAAAGAGACTGTAAAGGCCGTTACGGCCCCCGTAACGGCCGTTGCACCCCGTATCATAGAAGTAACAGTGGTGGCCGTTACGGCCACTGTTACCGTTACGGAATACCTTGTCTTCGCCTTTAAAAAATTCTTGCGTCTCTCTTTCCGTAGCCCCCAAAAGGATCCTGAAAATACACATCTTCCAGAGAATTTTTTCCAATCCTTGAATGGCCCTTCTATCCATACCTCCATGATATTCCCTAATAAGGTGTTAAATGCCCAATCGACTCCAACTGGAGAAAGAAAGAATACCCGCACCTCCCTAGCCATCAAGCAATGGATGAATAAGTGTTAAATCGACTCTTTCTTGGATTCAAACATTATGCAACTGTTTGGCAGCCCCATGTTTCACTTCTTCAGGTTGTCTAGCTTGGAATTTTATTTGATGTCACAGCGCGCAACCCATGCAAATGCTTTTGTCCTTGTCAGGACCTGGGCTCTCCAAACTTTCCCATGCGGCGGTGAAGCGCACTCCCTTCATGTCAGCACTGTGAAATAGTTTTTTGCTGAAAGCTTCCTCTTGCTGTCGATTTCCACAATTCCTATCTTCAACTAGAGAGATCCACATGCATGCCATTCAACTTGTTTAGAAGACTTGAGAGCTGCTCCATCTCTATTGACATCCCACCATGGAGGCCCCCACCATTTAATAGCATTCGTCAATATTTGCATTCTTACTCAAGGCTACCTCAAGTAATTCCTGGTAGGATAGCTCTAAAGGAGTGTCTTCTAGCCAAGCATCCTTCCAAAACTGTACTCTTTTATGAGTGACCAATCAATAATCATGTGCAGGATCCTTCTCTGAATGCTTCCAGGCAATGTCTTCGCCTTTAAAAATTCTCGCGTCTCTCTTTCTGTGGCCCCCCAGAGGATCCTGAAAATTCACATCTTCCGGAGATTTTTTTCCAATCCTTGAATGGCCCTTCCTATCCATATCTCCATGATATTCCCTAATGAGATGTTAAATGCCCAATCAACTCCAACTAGAGAAAGAAAGAATACCCGCACCTCCCTAGCCATCAAGCAATGGATGAATAAGTGCTAAATCGATTCTTTCTTGGATTCAAACATTATGCAACTGTTTGGCAGCCCCATGTTTCACTTCTTCAGGTTGTCTAGCTTGGAATTTTATTTGATGTCGCAGCGCACAACCCATGCAAATGCTTTTGACCTTGTCAGGACCTGGGCTCTACAAACTTTCCCATGTGGCGGTGAAGCGCACTCCCTTCATGTCAGCACTGTGAAAAAGTTTTTTGCTGAAAGCTTCCTCTTGCTGTCGATTTCCACAATTCCTATCTTCAACTAGAGAGATCCACATGCATGTCATTCAACTTGTTTAGAAGACTCGAGAGTTGCTCCATCACTGTATCATTGAAGTTTCTCCTCAGTTTGACATCCCACCATGGAGGCCCCCACTATTTAATAGCATTTGTAGATCTTTGCATTCTTATTCGAGGCTACCTCAAATAATTCCTGGTAGGATAGCTCTGAAGGAGTGTCTTCGAGCCAAGCATCCTTCCAAAACTGTACTCTATCCCCTCTTCCAAGCAGGAATTGACTATCTTTGCAAATTCTCTTCCTACCACAAGCACAATGGACCTATTGCTACCAGCATAGGTTACCACTTTGCTTATATCATTCCAAACAGATGAGCCCCTTTGCATGTTACGCATGCCTGGAAACCATCCCCCTTCTGATGATCCATGTTTCTCCGTAATACCTTTCTTCCCCAAATCTCCACTGCCATTTACAGCAAAATGGCCTCCTTTTTCCCTTGCACGCCCAATACCATGACCCCCTTTCCCAGTTTATTTTTTGACTTCGTTCCAATTTATGAGGTGGTATTTTTACCTTCCTCAGTTGCTTCCAGCAGGAAATTCCTTTGGAAACGCTCTATCGTTTGAGTCATCACTGTGGGGATTTTGAGCATTGAGAGAAAGTATATTGGTAGATTGATAGTGCAGCCTTTATGAGCGTAATTCTACCTCTGAATGATAGGTATATCCCTTTCCACCTGGATAGTTTCTTCTTAATCCTTACAATGATAGGATTCCAGAAAGATGTTATGATCAGTTTGCCTCCCAACAGGTGACCTAGATATGTGTAGGGCTGAAAGTCGGGCGGGTTGGTGCTCAACCCTAACCCTAACCCAACCCAACCCAAGTCCAACCTAAGCGGGCTCGGTTGGGTTGGTCTGGTTGATACATGCTAATATTTTCGTTATTACATTAGTCTATTATGTTTCAATACACGTCTTATTTTTTTTTGTGCCTATGGCTTTATTATGTAGTTATTTATTGTAAAGAACTTCACTTTTTCTAAACAAATAAACTAAAATATAGGATAATTATTCCTTTAACACTCAAGCATATCAAATTTCAAACATTATAAATTTACTTACTAAAGTAATATAAACTAATAAGTTTACTTAACTAAAGTATAATAAAATTCTAAGTAACTTGTATATAGATCGGGTCCGGGTTGGGTCGGGCAACCCGAGACCTCAACCCAAGCTTGGTGTTTGCATAGCCCAAGCTTGAGATCGGATCCAATACTTCCTGCCCAATCGCAACCCAATGTCGGGTAGGTCACGGGTTGGTCGGGTTGAACCCGCCCAATTTCCAGCCCTAGATATGCGCATGTAAAGTTTACCCACTTGCATCCCAATCTACTCGCCAGCTCTCTTACTATTTCCTCATCTACTGCCACCCTGGCCATCACATTGTTTTTGAAGTTCGCACGAAGACCCGATGCTTCAAAGCATCCTAGTTCGCTTTTTAGATTCCTTGCTCCAGTGACACCTCGCATAAAAGAAGTATCATCTGCTAATTGAAGATTTGATATCTCTAATTCTGATTCTCCTACTTCAAATCCTTTTACCCATCTAATTTTTGCTGCTCTTACCATGATGATGCTTAAACCCTTAGCCACCACTGAGATAAGATGGGATATAAGGAATCCCCGTCCTATGCCTCTACAACTCATAAAGAACCTGGCCAATAATCCATTTATCAAGGTTGAGAATGAAGCAGTGGATACACATTCTGATATCTGCGCAATCCACTTTTTGCCAAAATCCATTTTTCTTAGGTTGTAAACCATGAAATCCCAATTGATGTGATCATATGCCTTTTCCATGTCTATTTTACATAGAATTCCTGTCTCCCTGCTTTTGATTCTTGAGTCAATGGGTTCATTTGCAACTAAGATGCCATCCAAGATTTGTCTTTCCTTTATGAATGTGCCATCCAAGACTTGTCTTTCCTTTATGACCGCGCCTTCGTATGGAGATATCACTTCTGTTAAAACCTCCCCCATTCTATGGAAAGAACTTCAGCCAGAATCTTATAGCATCCTCCCTCCAAACTGATTGGCGTAAAATCTCTGATTTTTGTTGTTTCCTCCACCTTTGGAAACTGTGATTTTTGTTGTTTCCTCCACCTTTGGAATCTGTCTGATAAAGGGTCATATTTAGGCCCTTGCTTAACTTGGATCCTTGGTGGAACTCTTCAAAAAATGTCATGATATCTTTTTTGATGATGTCCCAGCAGTCTTGAAAGAATGCTAGTGTGAATCCATCTGGGTCTCTTGCTTTTTCTCTATTCATGTCAAAGACAATTTCTCGATTTCCTCCTATTAAAATCTCTTTTCTAACCTCTCTGCCGCCTCCCTCCGTAGTTGCTTGAGTGTTAATTTGTCCAATTTTGGACGGCAAAATTATTCTTTCGCATACAAATTTGTATGGTAATCTACAATGGCTTATCTGATTACTATCTTCCACTAAACTATCGTTCAGCCTCAACTCGAGTATACTGTTTGACCTGTCTTCCATTTGCCATTCTGTCAAAGAAAGCGGTATTTTCATCCCCTTCTTTTTAATCAAGTTGTTCTCGACTTTTGCCTACATGCAGCTTCCTCTTTTCAGAGAATCATAGCATACTCTACCGTAAGACATTCCTTCTCGATTGCCTCACTCTCGTACCCTTCTCTTCCCCTGTATCCAATGTGTCAATTTGACTTGATAGCTCCACTTTCTGGCTCTAGTACTGACTAAATCTGATTTTCCCCATTCTTTTAACTTCTTCTGAATGTATTTTAGTTTATTTTCAGACATTCGATACCTGCCCAACCCGCTACGTCACATTCCTCCCACCATGATCTATTTGTTGTATATACCCTTCCCCCCTCAGCCACCAATTTTCCAGTCTGAATTGCATAGGCCCTGTCGATATGCCAGTTGAATCCAAACAGATTGGGGCGTGATCAGATGCTGGTCTTGGTAGCACTGACTGCACCACACCCATTAAATTACTTTCCCCCATCCAAGGGAAGATCTATGAAATTGTTTTCACTAATGAACTCTGCAAATCTTTTCATTGAAGTCGTTAATGTGCTTCCTTCTGGCTTCTCATAACTGAACCTAATCGTGTTGAAATCTTCCCCTTGTTACAATGGAAGGTTCCAGTTTGCATGTCCTTGATAGGTCATCCCCTAGTGGAGCGCACATGCTAGGATTGTTTGGGCCCATATAAAAGCAGTCAGTGCCCATTTGAAACTATCCCTTATCATATTGCATGTGAGTGATTCTGAGAATAGCCTAGTTTGATCCTCCTCCACATGGATTTCATCCTTGTTCCACATCACCAGAATACCCCCTGCTGATCCTTTTGCTGGCATAAAAACATGCCCCTTCTGCAACTTCATTGATTGTGTCATCCGTCACAACTTGTAGCTGCAAAGCTGCAAGTTGCAACAATTGGGAGATTGTAACCATACCAGTGTTATATATTTAGCTAATTGTGGACCATAAGGCTGTTTTTCCCTTAACTGGACTCCAAATTGAAGAGATGGGATCTTCCAAACTGGAACGGTTCCAAGGTATGTCCAGTCCACGGCAAGGTCCACCAGATTAACATTTCTTATCACCTCACCATGGGCCCACATGCAAGAGTCCTGCACATCAACAAACCTATATGCTCTCTAGAAATTAGAGAAACGAAAAATACTAACAAAGACCTACTCCTAAGTGTTAAGTGGCACTTGAGACCATTCATCTAGGAAGTCCCATTGTAGATGGTAGACATGTTAAAGTGTCATGGATAGAAGATCCATGCCATCCATAATAAAGAGAGTTAGGACCAACAGTTCAGATTTCAACACGGGTATTTCATAAGATTTTTGTCATGTCATCCATCCGTAGGTCGTTACTACTAGATGAATGGTCTATATCATCACGTTGTGGGGCAGAACAATTTGGTCTGCCACTTGTCCGATGAGTAATTTGGCTCTCTTATTTAATCCATCTTCATTTCAAGGCCATAGTCGATGTGGATCTTCCATTCAATTTGCTTGTCAACACCGGCCTACTCTTAGCAATGACCTACTAGGCTACTAGATGAACAGCTTGTATTGATTACATTCTAAGCATGATCTTTGGCCAAGAATGTGTTATATAACTTATATTTTTGGGTTTCTAGAAACCATGTGTTTCAGCGATGCAGACTGTTGATATTGATGTGGCCCTGAGTGGATGAACCATGCTCAAATATCTTACTCATCCATGTCCCAAATATCTTCCAATTGGAAGATCCCAATTCTTTGATATGAGTGAAGAAACCTTCGAGAAAGGGCAGTATAGTGCTCTGAGAAAGGACTAAAGGAGATGCAAAGAATATTTTGGGCCATGAGTGATGCATACCTTGACTAGGTGTACAAATGACAGTTTTTTTTTTTTTTTTTAAAAGCAAGCATATGCTTGTTATGTATGCTAATGTAAATGCACCAGTGTAGATAACATACAATCATAGCTGGATGACGGTGTTGCTCACTTCCCTCTAAGATAGTGGCTTTCGGTTGGTTGGTGGGAAGGAAGAAAGTTCTAACCATCGATAACCTTCAAAAGAGATCTATGGTGCTTCCAAATATATGTATTCTTTGTATGCAAGATGAGGAAACGGTGGATCATCTATTTGGGCATTGCTCTTTCCTCATTCTGATTTGGGCTGATCTGTTCGGCTGCTTTCAAATGAGATGGGTTGCCCCCGGTTCGGTAGGTAGTCTCCTTTCCTCTTGGAATGGAGTGGGCCTAGGTAGAGATAAAATGACGCTATGGCGAATGGCGCTTCTTGCCTTTTGGTGGGCTGTCTAGGAAGAAAGAAATGCGAGATCCTTTAACAATGATTATAATCCTGTCGATCGCATATCCCAAAGAGTTGAGAGGGTTGGTTATTGAATGGGCTTCTTGTGTATCCTATCTAAAGGATTGTAATCTTAATTTTCTTGGTAAGGGTGCGGCCGCTTTCTCAGCATCCCCCTGTTGTTTCTGTTTTTTCCTCTCGTTTTGAATAAAATTATGTTACCTTTCAAAAACGAAAAAGAAAAGAAAAGAAAGAAGCTGCATGACTGTAGTTTTCCCATCTTTCGTTCATGCATGCTTTGTTTGCGCCAATCAAAGTTATCATTATGTATCGTATCGCAAATCATAGTAGGGCCTGAATCGGATCATATCACAGATCGTATCATAAATTGTAACATTTTTTCGATTTTCTTAAAAATCAGAAAAAAAAAACTGAATGAATTATAAATAAATCAGGTCTAAGAAAACACATCAGTAATTCATTTTCCATCAATATGCACCAAGAAAGTTAACATACCATGACATTATAAATTAAGAACCTATAATTAAATTGATGGACTTCAAAATAATGTTCTCCTCAGAGCATTACTGTTTTCATGTTTTAAATTAAAAAAAAACATTATAAAGTGCATGTTCTTAATGAGGCCTTCAAAAAAATCTTTTTTTCATTATTATATAAAGAATCAAATAAAGCTTTGCGTTTAAAATCACATAAGGAAACTCTGGAAAAACACAACTTGAAGTTAAGGCGCATGGAGAAAATAAATAAAATAAGTATACATCTTTAAGTTGAAGACAAATCCTAACTACAATAAATATGGGTAAATATGATCACAATTGTCCATAAAAGATTCCCAATAAGTCACATATCAATTTGGTGTTTCAACCAATTTAGAGGTAAGAAACCATAAAAAAAGCTCCACAAGTTAAGGTTAAAGATAAGATCCATCATTCTTTCTAAAGAATAAAATAAGACAATTGACACATTTTAAAAGATTCTTAAAGCCCCACAAATTTAAAAACATGAAATGGAAGCCAAAGAAAAATTTAAAAAAGATGAGAATAAATATAATCTGAATCGAAAATTGGATCTTAAATCGTAGGATTTGTCCAAAAAAGGATTCATAGATTCAACTTAAATTGTACATCGTAGGATTTTGACAACAATGGTGCTGATGTTAATTGATGGGTGTGTTTTGGCACAAATCTGTCTTTGCAATTAGTTTCCAGTGCTGCTTCAAATGCTTTGTCATGGTTCAGGTCATTGTTACTGTTTGTATCTTCAGGGGCAGGATTGTTATATCTGCAAAAGAAGAGGCCACTTGGCAAAGAACTGCTCAGAGAAACACAAAGGGGGCACTCAAAATTTGAAAATCTGTCTGCGCTGTGGAGATCTAGGACATGATATGTCATCATGTAAAAATGATTATGCACTAGATGATCTGAAGGTAAGTAGAGCGATAGGAAATATTCTATTTAGATTTTAGATGTCATTTCCATATGTTTTCTTTCCCTATGTAAGATGCAATGGAGCCTGGAGGTTATTCTTTTCTTTTCTTTTTCTTTTTTGACGAATGATCGAAATTCATTTAAAGAGCAGGAAAAAACCAACACAATGAAGGGCCCATGAAAAATTGATACCCACATGGTACGGCCAGTGTTCGAAATATCGGTATCGCAAGTTGTACCCTTGGAATATAGATACGTATTGGTTATCGCACGGGATATATCGTTTGTATCGGATAATATATCACACTTTTTGGGAAACATGGGGAAACATTGGGAAAATGATTGAATTTTTCAATGAAACTTTAGGGATTATTAAAAAATACCTCAATACACACTTTTAAATCAAAACATCTTAAAAAATAACCGTACATAAAAGGTTTCCTTTGTATAGGATCTCAAGTTATGTGTTGTCTAACTGAACTAATGCTACTATATTCAAATTGAATGCATAACATTTATAAATGTATCAAGACATGTATGAAAAAACGGATGGACGGAGTCGATTTCTCACAAACATCATAGTGGGCCCTACGACGAGCCCAACAGGACCGACCCTCTCTTTCTAGGTCCTGGCGGGACGCAGCGTCAATAGCCCGTAGCTACTAGATGGTGCTCTATAGGCCCCACCATAATGTATGTTTTTTTATCCACTCCATCCATTTTCCCAAATAATTTTATACCATAATCCCAAAGATTCAAATCTCATGTGGACCACTCCACAAGAAACAGCATAATTAAACGCCCACTATTAAACACTTCTCGGGTCCACAACTGTTGGATAGCAAGTCTTTGGATGAAGCTGATATTTGTGTTTTCACTTCATCCAGGTATGTGTGACCTAATTAACAGGTTGGATGGAAAATAAACATCACAGTGAGGAAGTTTTTAATGGTGATTGTTCAATCACAACTGTTTTCTTGTTGTGTCATGTGTGGTCTACTTGAGATTCAGATTTTACTAATTTTTGGGATCATGCCTTGAAATAATTTGGAAATTTTCATAAATGGCATGGATATAACACATACATCATGGTGGGGCCCATAGAGACTTAGATCTTCTTCATTTTTGGGATCATGCGGTAAAATGATCTATCAAAATGGATGGGCGTCGTGGATAAAACACATACATCAAGGTGGGCGTCACAGAGCCCCTGCCAGGACCGTCTGTCTCCAGCTAGGTACGGGTAGTACCCAATCCGGCTCCGGAACTAGCGATCCGGGGATCCACCCAAACTGCACACGGAACCACGATGTGGGTGGGACCCTGACTGTGGGCTCCATCATGATGTATGTGTTATATCCACACTGTCCATATATTTGGAGAGATCATTTTATGGCATGGGCCAAAGAATGAGGCTGATCCAAAGCTCAATTGGACCCCACCACAGAAAACGGTCGGGACAGTGATGCCCACCGTCGAAACTATTTATGGGGGGCCACCATGATGTTTATTTAAGATCCAAACTGTTAATAAGTTCAAACATATATGAAGAAGGGAAAGCACAAATATCAGCTTGATCGAAAACTTCTGTGGACCCCTAAGAAATTTTTAATGGTAGGCATTCAATCCCCACTGTTTTCTGTGGTGGGGTCCACTTGAGATTTTTATTTGCTTCATTCTTTGTCTCGTGATCTAAAATGATCTCTCAAAATCTATGGACGGCGTGGATATACAATACATACATTAAGGTGGGCCCCACCGTAAGGGCCACTCCGTCTTTGGTGCAGCTGAGTCGCCCCAAATCCACTCTCCCTTAACTTAAGGGGCACGGATTAGGTGTTTCCTGGTTGTATAGCTTAGTGGGTGTTACCTTACTTTAGGGCCCACATTGATGATATTATGTATATCCACTCCGTTTGTTCGTTTTTCCAGCCCATTTTAGGATGTGGACCCAAACATTAAGTACATCCAATCTCAGGTGTACCACACCACATGAAACAGCGATGATTGAACGCTTACCATTAAAAAGGGACTCAGGGCTCACTTTAAGAAGATCTGTAATGTTTATTTGTCATCCAACCCGTTGGTAAGGTTAACTAGAACTGGATGAAGGGAGAATACGAAGATTAAAACCTTTGTGGCCTAGAAAATGCTTTTAATGGTCATTCACCACGTTTTCCAGTGGTGTGGTCCACTCGTGATTTGGATCTGCTTAAATTTTGGGATAGTGTCCTTAAATGATCTGAAACAATGGACAAATAGCGTGGATATGAAACATATTCATCAAGATGGGCCCCACAAGGTAAGGGTACCACCCACTAAGCTGTTACGTGTGTAACAGCTAATCCGCTCCCTAATAAGAGATCGAGAGAAAGACTCTCTTCTTCCTTAAAGGCAGCCGACATGAACCATTTTCTCGCCGAAAATCCTTACCCAAAATTCCTAAAAAAATTCTTTTTTGTAAATCCCAGCCCAAATTTCCTTATTCCTCAGCAGAAATTTGATTTCTTTCCAATGCAATCATCTTTGACAAAAAAAGAGGTTTTTTGGGGTTTTTCTTACATGATCTGGAGATGTTGACCATGGCCTTCCAAGTCCAAATCCCGTCGAAAGCTAATCCCTTGGAAGATGGAACGGGTAAAAGAATTTTTTTTCTATCATTATTATTATTATTATTATTTTAATGTTTTTGCAATTTCTGGATGGGATGCGGATGAGATGTCGCCGGATGTCACCATTATCGTACGATATATCGTTGATATCGATATTGTCAATATCTTGCAATATATCGCACGATACACAGAAGTTGGCGAATTTTTAATATTTTTCTTTATTTATGGGGGGTTTTGTATCGCTAACTACCAATACCGATATTATCGGCCGATATCTTGGCCGATATTATCGATATTGCGAACACTGGGTACAGCCACAACAAAGACTCCAAGGAGCCTTAAAACACAAAACGCAAAAGGAACAACGATAATCACCACCCTGACCCAACAAAGAACAAGGTACAACCCCACACAGGAAAGAAAGAAAACTGAAAGGGCTTAGCTCCGTTTGAACTTTTCCTGTCAAAGATTTGAATCAACAAACAAGCTGCTCCTGCTTTTGCTAAACAATCAGCCTCATAATTTGCTACTCTTCGAACTCGGTAGAAACTAACACTCTGATTTTAACACAGATCCAACACCTTTTGCATAATATTTAGAGCTGTACATGAGCTGAGTCGAATCGACCAACAAAGTGGTTGGGCTCAAGCTCGGCTCGGCTCGGCCCGACCAACAAAGTGGTTGGGCTCAAGCTCGGCTCGGCTCGGCTCGGCTTAGCCATCGAGCCCAACTGGGCAGCTCGTCTTGGTTTGGACGAGCTTTCGAGCTTAAATTCGAGCTAGGCGTTGGCTGGCCGGGTGACGAGTGGAGAGTGAGAGAGAGATGAGAGAGAGAGAGGAGCAGGAGCAGCGGAGCAGGTCAGGCTGGGCGTTGGCTGACTGGGGGGAGAGATCAGAGAGAGAGAGAGAGAGAGGAATGGAGACTGGAGAGAAAGGAGGGGAGAGAGTCTGGCTGTCAGGCAAGCTGGGCGTCGGGCAACGAGGATTTGAGGCTAAGGAGGTGGGCAACTGACGCTCGAATGAAAAAAACCAAAAAGTGATTGGGGCACTCGAATGAAATATAAGTTATATTATATATTGTATTAAAAAACAAAACTAACCGAGCTAATCGGAGCCTATTTCAAGCCGAACCGAGCCTGGCTTCGAGCCGAGCCAAATCGAGCTTAGTCTAGCTCGAGTTTTCAATGAGCCCAAAAAATAGGCTCGGCTTGGCTTGATCCACCCTACGAGCTGAGCCGAGCTGAACAAATCTTTTTCGAGCCGAGCCGAGCGAGCTTTTCGAGCTCCCTCAGTTTGTGTACAGCTCTAATAATATTCACAAGCTTCCAATGGAAGGAGCTAGAGACTGCCCAGGATATCTCACATTAGATGTATTAACTTCAATAATAACAGGGAGGAAGCTGAAATCCATGGCCACCTAGATCGTTTTTTTTTTTTAATTGTGTTGGTTCCACATATCCCACTATTAGTACACACACCCGCACTGTTAGTCACCCTTTCAATGTGAGCCACCTAGATTGCTTGCAATAATGACAAAGCTTCCTCAAAATTTTAGTTTTGAAGACCCATTGTAACCGAAAACTTGTCCATTATATTGTCGAAGTACTCCCTCACTAAGCCACCAATCTTAGCTGGCCCCAGATTTCCAAAGGAACAACCATCAAAGTTGACTTTGAAATGCCCCACTGGAGGAGCTAACTAGTTGGAAACAGCTTTCTGCTGGTGCCAGTTACACTTCAGCACCTCAGTCCAGTTGGACAACAGCATAGAAGCAGAGAAACCATTCAATCTGGGATTGTTGGATCCCCACGAGGCTAATATATTAGCAATCAAAGAGAACGTACCCCAAGCTGACTTCTTCTGCTAAAAATATGCCTGTTTCTTTCAAGCCAAACAGACCTGAGGGAAATAGGCAAAATCATAGACTAAAGAAACATCCCAACAGAGTCCCATGTATCTGCTCTCCAAATACCAACCAAATAAATACCTACTTAGGTAATACCCAAACACAGCCGAATATAGAAACCACTCCAGTCCCCACTTTCATGGAATAGGCGTAATGAATGAGAATATGGTCAACTGATTCTTTCTTGCAACAGAGACAACTCTCTTTGGAAGATCAACTCTGGATTTAAGATGGTACAAGGTAAGGATCTCATCCAACATAACAAGCTAGATAAATGCCCAAACTTTCACAGGGATTTTCAGGGACCAGATCTTACCATCCACATGGCTACTAAGACTGTCACCTATAGACAACTCTCTCTCCAAAGTCCTGGGAAAAAAAAAAAACACCTTTGGGATCCGACTCCTAGATTCTACAGTCAACCCCATCCTGGGAACTATAAATGTCATTCAACATAGATAGCACAGAGGCCCGTCTTCATCATTAAGGTTCCTCCTGAAAGAAGGGATCCACATAACAGAACCCCCAGTTCTCTCAATGAACTGATTAACTGCATCACCTTTATTTTTCAGAATCACATATGGGGACTCAAAACGGTCACAATATCACTTACGTAGATGTCTTCACAAAACCAGAAGAGCCATCACCTTAAATACAGGAATTTAGAGCAAAATGGACAAAACCACGCGGTTCCCCTACAGATAAAGGACCCAGCATGGTGGGAAACAATCTTGATGTCCCAACCATTTTCTGACAAACTGCACTTAACAGCCAAGATCTCCCCAAGAAGAGAAGGTGCACCATTACCCTAGCTTCCACCACCATTTGGCCAAAAGACAAATGTTAGCATTCCTAAATCCTAACAGATCTGATTCCAAGATCCCCAGAGCTGATTTGACAGCAGACCACATCCCAAGAAACCAAATGAACTTTGCAACGCTCTTCACAGTCATTCCATAAGAATCTTTTCTGAGTTGATTCAATCCGAGCCGCAACCCTTACTGGGCACCTAAGTCAGGAAGGAGGTGCACAGACATAGAAGGACAACCTTTAAGGAGAGGAGCTTTCCTTTCCACAAAGCAACCGTTCTCTTGAGTCTTTCAATTACAGAGTCTTCAAATTAATGCCAAAGATGGAACTCTTTGACTGATTCACCTGTAGCCCATTAATCAATTTGAAGCAAAGAATAATTCCCTGAAAACCTTGGCATCATCAATCGAGCCATTGCCAAACAGCATGGTATGATAGGCTTACTGGACATGCAGAACTGGAATAATACTGTTAGCCACAATCATATCCTTTCCATGGCTTGGAGAATTGATGTTGAAATGGATTAACATTATGTTTAGCAACTCCATATTCTTTTGTTGGGCAGGAGATCCAGTGTTACATTTGCAAGAAATTTGGACATCTTTGTTGTGCAAATGTCATAGATGCTGGTTCAAGAGAAGTTGTGTGTTACAACTGTGGCCAATCAGGCCATACGGGTTTAGTAAGTTACATTCCCACCTGTTTAATGAAATTATCTGCCCATTTTATGTGATTCAGTGCTTGGTGTTTTGAGTTTATTTGAGCTTATGGAAGTCCATTAACCTAGGGATGTGCAAAGGTGCGTGGGGAGATGAATGATGCAGTGTCACCTACTTTATGCTATAAATGTGGAGAAGAAGGGCATTTTGCACGGGGGTGTACAAAATCTGCTAAGGTCCATGTTGAAAGAATTGTGAGCTGATTTTGGGAGTAATATTTGTGTTCATTTTCTTTTCTTGTTTTGCATTGTTAAATGTTATGTTTGTGCAGTCTGGTTGGTGGATTGGAGAACCTTCAACGCCTACTCAGAGACTTTCTAAAGAATGTAGAGACCTGAGATCTAGATCCGCACCTCATGATGTTGGTAAAGTCCATAAAAAGAAGAGAAAGTCCGTTGAAGGAAGAAAGTTTATGAGCTCTGGGAAATCGAAACAGAGGGGTGGTTGGCTTACTGATGATCCAGGAGAGCCCAAGAGAAAAGCCAAAATGAAGGGTTGGATGTCTCCTTCAACACCGGCCAAAAAGGATCACAAGCTTTCTAATTTCACGCCTGATCGGCATCTTTCAAGCTCTCAATCTCCTTTTAAGAAGCACAAGATTGGCCCAGGAACTTCAAGTCCAAATGCTTCGGAGAAGCATTTCAAGCATAGATTTTCAGCTTCAAGGTTCAGTGATTCTAGGGTTCGTTTTGAGAGATATTAAGGTTAGAATGGAGGAGAGATAATTTCTATTTGAAGGAGATAAAAACTGCACAATCAATTTGCAGTGTCCTGCAAAATGAAGTGCTATGCGTTGGGATGTCTTTTACACCACCAGACTGTTGCTTTGCCAAAATTTGAGCAGATTCTGGTTGTTGCATCTATTATTACCTTGTGAGTATCTCTGCCCTCAGTTCTGTTTCCTTCTCAATTTTGTTTGTTTGATATTTTGTTCGCTGCCTTTGTTTTTAATGATTCAAGTTGAGATTTCTCATGTAGGTTGTGTTTCTCTAATGTTGGTTAGCTTGTTCTGTTCCTACATATGGATTCTTAAAAATGTTCTCATGCTGTTTAAATCATCATGAGCATGGCGGTGTGAACCATTTATGTACATGAATATTTATATGTTTGTATGTATCTGAATGAGTGAATGTCTTTATACATTAGTTTATGTATGTCCATATTTGCAAACCAGCTTGGTCAAGCCCGGACTTGTCTGGGTCAAGTAGGGCAGATTGCTAGCCAGGTTCTTCCTGTGGTTCTCTCCTTCTCCATCTATCTACATCAATATGTAGGATGTTTGTGGGTCTATATGCATGCACGCATGTGTGTATCTGTACTTATGTTTGCACGTCTTGGCGAGTACGTGTTATCTGAATGCACGTTTGTATTTGTATGGCCGTATAACGTGTCAGTATTATCCTTCAAAAAAATAATAAATAAATAATGTGTCAGTGTTAGTTCTTTTTCTATAGAAAATTCACCAGTTTACCTGCATCCAGTGACAGTATTTCTTAGAAAGGAATACTGCATTGCAGAAAATTGCCACCCTTAACTCATGCACAAACAGAAACCCCTCAGGTTATTTCAGTATAGATATTTTCTCCCATCTGAGAAATCTTAAAGTCCCCCACTTAGAGAAAATCAGATGTTTCAATCATCTTGCATGTCACTGTAAATACCATATTCTCAAAAACACAATTTCCAATTTTGTAATGTCCAGACATGATAATTATTTATTGAAGCAACTTAGTGAGATGGGGTTTGGCAGGACCCAGCCAGTATAATATAATGATAAAATGCATGGAATTGCATTTTCAAATAAAAAGGCAGACAAAATACAATTGGAGAATTAGCTATCTAGTATTTTGTCATGCAATCCACTGTCCTATTTGTTTCCCTAGCTTTTTCTCTCCAAGCACGTCAATTTTAAACTGTAAAATAAAGGGAGGTATTAATGATTCTGACCAATTCCAAATTCTTGATCTACAAGGAGTTCCAATGAAGCAGCAAATCACTCAGGAAACTCTCTACAGAACCATATTTGATATCAAGCAGACCAGGTCAGTCATTGGGTGACTGACTTGGGAAAACGGGCCTGTCCTGGTCTCAACACAAACTGGCTGGTTTCCCGTTGAATTGCAACATCTTTCATATATATATATATATATATATATAGAGAGAGAGAGAGAGAGAGAGAGAGAGAGAGAGAGAGGGGAATGCTCACCTGCGCACAGTTCTCACGAGAACTCGTGAGCACTTTTTGAGAACTCATCACGCATGATGTGAGCCTAAAATCTGAGCCGTCGATGTGATGCATCACCCCAAAAAAACCCCGGTGCCCCACTTTTACCTTGATCCAGAACTTTGGTGGGCCATGGCCAAAGGAAACAATTTTCTACCTTGATTTGCCTCTGTGTGTGTGTGTGTGTGTGTGTGTGTGTGTGTGTGTGTGTGTGCTACGGCCCACCAGAGTTCTGAATTAGAGTAAAAGTTGAGCCCTGGGTATTTTTTTGGGGTGCTACATCACGTGGACGGTTCAGATTTTGGGCTCACATCACGTGTGACGAGTTCTCAAAAAGTGCTCACGAGTTCTCGTGAGAACTGGTGTGCAGGTGAGCATTCCTCTCTCTCTCTCTCTCTCTATATATATATATATATATATATATATATATATATATATATTTGTTTTGTTTTTATGATGACACAATTTTATTGCGCAAAAAAAAAAAAAAAAAAAAAAAAAAAACTAGGAAGCAGATACAAAATCCATTAGTGGCTATTTGGATGGAAGTAAATGGAGGAAATCAGGAATAAATAACATTTGAGGTGTGTTTGGATGGGAGTAAATGCATGGAAATGAAATGAAATGAGAGTAAATGGGCCTGTAAATGAAATCCTCTATCTGAAAGAAGATTCAGAAGTAAATAGGGGTGATATGCCTTTTTGAGCTCCCTTGGAGAGTCGCACGCATAAGCAAAGGTGCCACTACGCACATGTCTGCCATACACGTGGCATGCTGGCGATACTCTGAAACAATCCAATTATCGGCTACATCACTAAAATTAGACCAATAGAATGATCCAAACCGTCCAAAGGTTGGCCATCTAAATGGACAATTAAAAATGTTGGCAAGTTGATTGTTTGTGATCCTTGGGTTTGTGGTCCACCCGAGGTTCGAAATTTCCTCGTCTTTGGCAAAAAGTATATATTTCAATGGGCTTATTACAATAATTCTGTTAAATATCACCTATGGACACTAATTTGGGATATCACATATGTTCATGTGTATATATTGAAAAATTCTAATGCCTTCCAATTCCTCCCATTTACTCCCATCCAAACTGAATATTTGGATTTCAAATGCATTTTATTTACTCCCATCCAAACACAATTGAGTAGGCCATTTACTCTCAATTCATTTACCTCCAATTCCATTTCCCATTTACCTCCATTTACAAGCTCCCAATTGAACCCTCAAGACAATGGACAGGAGTCTCCCATATACATTGAATATCTAAAGACCCTACTCATCCAAAGCATCAGCGATACAATTAGCTTCTCTAGGAACAAGATGATAAGAGATATTCAAGGATATAGAACACAAATTTTGATCATTTAGAAGGTGAAGCATTGGCTAATACCGAGATATTTGCCCATATCATCAATGCATTGACGGTGGGAAGTTAATTTACCAGTGGTCATTTCTTTTATTCCTTTTGAACTTTTAAAAACTCAAGTACTAACCACTGCAAAGTATAGTTGTTGGGCAAAGGCATGTGTTTCTGATTGGCATTGGGTGAAACTTGAAAGGTTCAAAAGGGTCCCACCAGCATGAGGTGATTGACCAACTCAATACTGTCCAAAAGTGTCCCACTCAATTTTTCTGCAAGCCACATGTCCATTTCATTTGTTTTCACTGGAAAACTCGTGTCATGAGGAGTGAATAATCATTGCAGGATCCAAATCTTGCCATTTTGTGATTGTGGCATTGCCTTCATCCTGGTGAAATTGTGGATTTGGAGGATTTGAGTGCTAATATCACACCCATTCTATGGGGACATGTGTCCTACATGAATGATATCTGGCCACCTATCCAGTGGGCCCCAAAATTCGCACCAATCGGTTCATCCAATTGTCTCAAAGGGAGACTTCCCATTGAATGGGAACCACTGGTTGACTTTTCCCTTTCAAAACTCCGGGAGTCAAGTGGTTAGGATCATCTGAAAACCGTTAACTTTTGGGACCCTGGATGAGTCATCTGGATGTAAAGCACATCTGGTATGAAGTAGACTAGCAGAATTGGCAGTCCATAAGAGTTTTGAGTCAAAACAGTAGGTCTGACAGATGGATTCTGTGTCTGTGTTACTTCTCTCTGTCCATCGAGGCTGGAATCATTCTTCTAATCTGCAGATTAAGGATCGGGTTTTTGTGCATCAAGAGATTTGCATGTGGATTCTGTGTCTGTGTTACTTGTCTGTGTCCATCCATTCTTCTAATCTTCACATTAAGGATCGGGATTTTGTGCATCAGGAGATTTGCATGCATACTGTGATTCTTCTCTATTGCATGATTGGAGAAACAATATATAGAAAAAGAAGGCAAGGGGTTGCTCACAGAAGATTGGAATTCAACTCCATCCTCTCAACCCTGGATGATTCTCTTCTTTCTTTCGATGCTAGTTTTTTTTTTTTTTTAATAATTTGGTCGCAAGTTTTTTATTTTTATTTTATGGGTTAGTTCACACACCCCATTGTTAGTACTCCCACGCACCCCTGTTAGTCACATCACAATGTTAGCCACCCCCACTATGGGAATCGATACATTGACCTCAGTGTTGAAATGAGGCTATCTTCACTCAGTCTGCCACTTGAGCTATGGACCTGGGTGTTTACAGTGTGATAGCAGCTGCTGCATCAGTGCCAGTATTGTAAATTCTCCTCTCACTGAGCATACATGTCAAGATGAAATCTCTTGTTAAAAACCCATGGATGTCCAGTGGAATCAAATGTTTTAAAAACAGTGTTATGGCTTCATAACAGCTGGCTTTTGTTACTGTTATGCGACAGAAATGGTCATTATGAAAGGAAAAAAGGAAAATACTGAAAAGTACAGCCCACCGTAAGTAACAGGCATTTTTAACTGTAAAAATATCATTATAATAACCATAGTATAATGTTGTTAAAATGGCGGCCGTATTTAACTGCAAATTTTCAATAATATATTGGTCTTGAAAAATAATGGTCGTTATTTAATGGGCTCCTTTTTTTTTTACATTGATTTTCTTGTTGTAATGGCTGTTATAACAGTGTTATGACTTTGTTTTCAAGCCATGACAGATTCATAAATGTCAAGATGGTTGATGCCAGTTTTGGTGTTGGTGTTTCTTATGGTTTGCCTTTTGTCTTACATTGGTGCTGGTGTTTTTGATGACATGATGAATTGATGCTGTTTTGTTTTGTTCAACCCAAGGTCTAGAGAAAACATCAAAATGCTAGTTAATGGTGGTCATTATAATCATAGTGGTCATTCTGGTCTGCTATTAATATAAAATGCCTGTTAAATACTGGCCATCTTTTTCAAAATAAAGGCTGCTAGCTTCTCAATCACGGTGTTATTTGTGCAAGCCCTCTTCTTTTAAATATATTGGTGTTATGTCGTTGGTTATAGTGGTGAAATGGGCCAGGCCAGGGCCGGGCCTGTAAGGAAAAGAGCTTAAGTGATCAAAGGTTTGAAATAGTTCCAATTTAAGATTTTTTTTTTTTATTTTTATTTTTTGGGGATATCTTCCATCCGCCATAAGTCCTACATATAAATAGGGTTGCAACTTGAGCAGGTTAGGTTGGGTTGAGGGTTAATCTGAGCCCAAGCCGATCTCAAGAGGACACAATCTGACTCGACCTGAATTCCAACCCGAGGTGCCCAACTCGAACTCAACCTGATCTGACCTGAGGTGCCCAACCTGAACTCAGCCCAACCCAACCCAACATGTGACCCAAATACATGTGATTATTCAACCTGATCAAACCCGGCCTGAATTTGCTCAACCGGAATGGAACCAGATTTTAAATCAGGTTGGAGTTTTCCAACACTAAACCGACTGAGGTCCTTGACCACCCAACCCAATCCGAACTCAACCAGGTTGGATCAGTCGAGTTCAGGTTGATCCGGACCCAAGTTTGCTGAACCCAAGTTGCAGCCCTATATATAGTTCAGATCATTGAAACATGACCCTGGGTCCAACTATTATCTTTGAACTACACATGTATATGTAATGGAAGCCATTAACAAGTGTCTTTAAACCATTGTAGTTTATAATGGTAGCGTACTTAATGATTGTACCAGCCCATCCATGATTGGCCGGGTCGAGGCATCAAACCTAGATTTCAGGCCCCAGTCTGGCCCCCAGGCCATGTTCAGGGGCCCAAGCCCTGCTAATTGATTATAATACCGTTCTTTTACTTGTAAAAGCAGCCGTTGTTTTCCCATGGGCTGGACCCCTTTCCATTTCTCCTACCCACTACTTTTCAATGACTGCCTTGATTGATATATAATGGTAACCACAGTCCCCTGTCAAGGGTTATAACTCCATTTTATGAAACCTTGGTTCAACATTTCTAGATTTTTGTTGAACCCAAGAACACAACTATATATGGTTGACTAGTTTCTATGTAGCACGTGCAGGACATCAGACCTGTGCATGCATCGGGTGTGCCCCGGCACATATAGATGACCTGGCTTAAAACAGGCCAGTTGACTCATCAGGTGGGCCTACTAATGTATATTGGATGTGGACCATTGGTGATCAATTTGGACCATCCACTCTTTTCATAGTTGATCCCCCTGATTTTTTGGGCTGGGTCATCGACACGTGGCTCATCCGATGGATGTCCATGTATGCCAGGTGTTCACGTGCAGGTGGGCTTAGCAAAGTTCATCTTCCAGGCCAATTGAAATTGCTCTTTTGCATGTTCTGATCATGTCTGTTATTTATTTATTTGCAGATCTTTGAAGCCATAGATCTGCCTGCAGATTTTGGTGCAAAACAAGGGCATGAATGTAGCTGCACTTCTCTGGGGCATTTTTTCTGTACGCTAGTCAACAATCGTCGGATGGCAGTAATGTCTAGAACCCAGCTTACTTTCAGCTTCCAGGTGATTGCTTATCTGGAATTTTTGTAGATTAGTAGCTCTTTTAATTTATCTTGTTTTTCTGGGAAGCTATAATTTCGGGGGAATTTTTACAACAAAATTCCTCAGGAATGATCATTTTACCAAATAATGCCTGGACGATTAGAAATTTAGGGAGAGTCTTTTCAAGCTGGGAATTGAATAAATGCCTTAGTCTAGTTTTTCCTTTTAAAAGTAGTATAAGTTGAGAATTGTGAGACCATGTGGTATTTTTATAATCTACAACTTGTCCAACGTGCGCACACCACCTTGTGATCACATGAACCAAAAATCTGGCCGATCGAATCATCAGATGAGCTGCACTTGAATTTTGATGTCTTCGAGTGGCATATATTCTTTATTGTTTGGCCCACCTTATGATTGGATCCACCAATTTTTGGTTCATCTAATAATCATGGTGAGGTGCATCAACTGGTTGGATATCAGCCACAAACCACTTGGGCCCCACAATTCTTGTTTCTCCGCTTTCTAGAGAAAAATAAAAATAAAAAACCCGGGTAGTTGCATTACTTCTCCTCTCAAAAAGCACAGCCTGGAAATTTTGGTTCCTGGATGCACTATTTGGTAAATTCCGATTTCCCTAGGAATTTTGTGTTAAAATTTAGGTTAGCTCTGAAAGAATGAAAATTCTGCCTTTGGCTGTCCAGAATATCAATCTGATGTACCTCACTGTGGATGGATCATACCTTTAAAATCTCCTAGACAGGACAATCTCAACCCTTGGATCGATGACCTCAGGTCTCAGGTTTGAACCCAGTTTATGCACCAAAAGAAGAGATGCAACAACAGTATCCATTCAATGGAAAAACTCAAAGATTGGCGGGCCAGGATGTTTTAATCTGGGAGATTTTTCGGGCCTATCAGATCAATGAGCTGCCTCCCTGGAACATGGACCCGTTGCCCGACTTTTACAGATTTAGGTCCCAAGAGTACTGCTGTGCTTGCTAGATTGCTGAGGGCCTTTGAATCTTGTATATATTTTGGGCACCCATCAGATCAATGGTCTGAATCATGAATCATGGGCCACACTTGTACGGATTTGAGTTCGCATAATGCATCTATATGCTTGCGGTTTCTCACATGTTATATCTGTTGTTGGAATGTCATAACCGTCCATCCTGTGGCCCCCACATGGGTTGCATTGTCAGTTACTAGATCTGATCAGTGTGTTAAAAATGGACCGTTAATAGTCATAGCTCACCATTCTTAGGGGTGTCTCATCTACCATGTACCTCAATTCATACTGTCTAAATGTAGTACCATGGAAATTATGCTGCACATTTACATACAACCCTTCTTTTCCTTGTAAAATTTCACTTGTGTAGAACATCTGAGCCATGCAGAAAGCCGGCCACGCCATAAACATCGGCCGAAATCTAAACAAAATCCGATCTTGAAGTGGGCCAAACATGTGCATCGAGTCAGACCGTTGGTTTTCCATTGATTTCGATGGTGTAGCGCCTCCTGATGAACGGATATGTTTAATTTTTGCCCCCAGGTGATGTTCATTGTGGGGCCCACATTTTCATGGTTTGGATGTATTACAGAAGTGACACTTGGAAAAGAAAGCATTGCTTGTGGAAAGATCACATGCAACATTGTGTGGCAACATTTCTCATATGACAAAAAGTTGTTATCAGAAGTGGGTGCTTGTGATGTAAATGATGAAATATCATCTAATCATGAGTAATACTTGCTTTTCAAGGTCACCCGAACTTCTGATATGTGCACATGAGCTTTTTCATTGGGCCATGTCAACCTTCAGTGATACTCAAATCTACGGTGTTCTCTCAGGTGTCAGAACAAGGCATACAAAGGATCTTATTATTTAGTGTAGAGAGAGAGAGAGAGAGAGAGAGAGAGAGAGAGAGAGGACTTTCCCAGAAGATGGACAGCAATGCATCCAACCTGTCTCATGCAGTCCAAATTACTCATTGGGCCCACTCATCGTGTGGATTGACTAGCCTCTTGTTTAAGTGATCTTCATGCTATTAGATAGGCTGGATGTAGATGGATGGTGATCGAACTAAATGTGTGAGACCCGCCATAAAATCAGAGATTTTTATTAGACCTCCCCCCCCTATATAGGGTAAAGATCATCTAATATTCATTTGTGAACACATCTCCCACCATCCATAACGGACTTGTGAAAATTTGTATCCTGAGATGCGTATTATTCATGCCAGATTGCCGGAAATAATTTGATATATTGTTAAGTACAACCAAATCACAATATTGTGTTTGCATATAGTGGAGGAAACCACTTTGATCTGGGTCTAGTGGTTCAAGGATGTACCAATCTCCCTCAAGTAGACATTTTAAAAGAGTTGTAGAGGGCAAAGTTAAAAGGTAGAGGAAAGAAAGATTTCCAAGGGTAAATATCTAATGCTAACCATCAAGTTCAAACCTGCACGCAGCATTTTAAGGTCCATGTTCATGTTTATAAACATGTGGTCGCATGAATAAAATGAATGAGATGCATGTACTCTTTTAAATATATGTATTTTTCGTCCATATAGGAGCTCCTGTGGGGCCCACCGTGATGTATCTGTTAATCCATGCTGTCCATCCAAAATGCTTTGTGCATTTAATACTACCCAAGCTCACTATTTGGTGTGGTTCACTTGAGCTTTGGATTTGCCTATTTTTTGGGCTCATTAGAAAAAAAAAATAGATGGACGGCATGGATAAACAGATACATCACGGTGGGCCCCACAGGAGCCTCTGGATAGATTCTTGTTGGGACGAGGTCGGACGAGAATCCGCTTTCCTTTGTGAGTTCTGATGATAGTTGAAATAATAATAATAATAAATAATAAAAACTCAGCTCGACTGGCTATCTAGCCTATCTTGGCAAGTGCCAAGTGGGGTCCAATTGAGGACTTGATCAAGTCCTTATTTGACATCTTGATACTCCATAATAATTTTAAAACATTTTATGTGGCTACAAAGACTCAGGAAGGAAAAAAAAAGGATAAAGAGAAAGGCTCACACACAACTAGTTGAACGTCCGTCAAAGTTGGTGCATGGCCCTAGACATCTCACCCATCCAGCAAGTTTGTCCCTTCTTGAAAATGGGATGTCCCAAAAATCCGCTAGATCCAACCATTAAATACGCCCCACGTATGTGTAGTCTTTTGGGTGTTTTTCATTTTTTTTCTATGGTATAGCCCACCTGACAGTTAGATCAACCTAATTTGTGAGGCATCCTATTTTCATAGTAGGACAACCTTGTTGGATGGATGAGATATCATATAAACACCACGGTGGCCCCCACTAGCCAAGTAGTTGGGCAGGAAAATAAATTAATGCACTGATTGGCTCGCTGGTAGCGAGTTGTTGCATCCTTGAGTTGAGTTGACTCAACTGAGTCTCCAGTCGAGTCACCAAATTTTAGAACTATATGGCTCTAGGGCCCAGGACATGGAAAGTATACTTGGGGGTTTCCATTTATAAAACTCGGCCTTATCGTTCATTGATCCTGATCGTTGTTCTATTGGGAATCTCCTCCGCTGAAGAATCATAATTTTTTAATCTGTGCCCTTCAATTAGACAGTCATGATGAGTAGCAACGCGGTCCATCAATAGAGGAGGCAACTTAAGGTCGACCGTTGAAATCTTGGGTCCCCTTGTAGGTGGCTTCTGCAGCGAATTTTTTTTTTTTTTTTTTTCGTACACACACACCCACGTCGTGTTGAAACAGAGTATGTCTACCAACGAGGCAAGTAAACTTATTTTGCTAAATGGTTGATAGATGGGCATTTAATAGAATGTCGCCCATTAATCAGAGGTTAAAATTGTTCAATTAATCTCAATTTTGGAATATTACCTATCCAAAGTGGGCCCCGCATTTTGGACGGTTTAAATTGATTTAATATTTTAAGAGGTGGTCAATTTCTGAGTGCCTGTGTAGCAACCTTCACCTCCGCCAGAGTATCGGATAACTCCCCTTCCTCTATAATCTGGGCCACACATACATATACGTATAACCCTCACTCTCTCTCTCTCTCTCAGCTATGGCGATTCCTTTTTCTCTTTCTACTCTTCCATTTTCGAAGCTGCAACCACCTCCAACGGTGCACCCGAACCTACGTTTCCTTACAAAATGCGACTGTACACGCTCGTCGTCGGACGCAGACCCGCGTGTAGGAAACGCGAGTAGCCTTGGTATAGGTTCTCCGATCATCGTCGTTGAAGCTCCGGCCACGTTAAAGACCGCTAATTCCATGCCCTGTCTAAAAGTCAACTCGGGCATAGTCAAACTAGGTGATGTGGGAAGGTAACTCTCCTCCTTGGCTGTGGCACACGTGTGAGGAATCCAGATCATTCATCAGGTGGGACATGTGTGCACGTTCAATACAGGCTGTCGGTCGTCTTTCTTCTAACTCGTACACGTGTAAGGATTCCAGGTCACTCATCAGGTGAGTGAGACATATCGGCCTGATGAGTTGGATGGCTTGGATTTTGGGATAGAGAAAGTCGATGATGGTACCTGTCTGATGAACGGATCCGCCCCCGCCCGTCTCCAGCTGGGAACGGGCAGCTGCTTTGAGTGGCCACCGTGATGTATGGGTTCTATCCACACTGTCCATCCATTTTTACGTGCCATTTTATGGCAAATGACCAAAAGTTAGGAAGATTCAAGGCTCAAGTGGGCCACACCACAGGAATCAGCGTTTATAATGATTCTCACCGTTGAAAGTTTTCTAAGCCTCACCGTGATGTTTATTTGCCATCCAACCCATTCATAAAGTTACATAGACCTGGATGAAGAGAAAACACAAATATCAGTTCGATCCAAATCTTCTGTGGCCCCCAAGAAGTTTTCAACGGTAATAGTTTAATCCTCTTTGTATGGTCCACATGTGTCTTGGATCTGCATAAATTTTGGTCCGGTCCCATAAAATGCCACCGGAAAAATGGATGGACGGTGTGGATAAAACCTGTATGTCATGGTGGCCACTCAAAGCAGCTGCCCGTTCCCAGCTGGAGACGGGCGGACTGATGAACGGTCCCTATCCTGAATACGTGGGTAGCACTTCTTGGGAGCGAATTAGATGTTACCCTGGTAACACCTTAGTGGGTGTTACCCCTACCGTGTGGGGCCCATCTTGATGCATTTTTTATATATCTATGCTGTCTATCTGTTTTCTCATATCATTTTAGGATATGATCCAAAATATTAAGAAGATCCAAATCTCAGGTGGACCATACCACTAGAAACAGTGATTAATAACCATTAAAAACGTTTTGTGGGCCATAAATGCTTTTGATCAATCTCATATTTATATTTTCCTTTCATCAAGACCGTATTGACATTATCAAGATCTTGGATTGCAAATAAACATTACCAAAACCTTACCATGGGCTCTTTGGAATTTTTAATGGTGGGGCACTCAATCACACTGTTTCCAGTGGTATGGTCCACTTGAGATTTGGATCTGCATAATTTTTTGAAACTTATCCTAAAATGGGCTTTATAAACGGATGGACGGAGTGGATATACAAAATATTATCCACGTGGGACATACGGTAGAGGTAACACCCACTAAGCTGTTCCCGGGGTAACACCTAATTCGCGCCCGCATTTCTTGGCTTTTAGATCAACCCGTGTTTTCTGAACGAGGGGATCTCAATTACAACGAATTGGACTATAAATTACGGTCCATCCGGCGGATATTTTCAAACCTTTAACGTATGTGAGACATCTAAGACGTCAAATATGTTGTCCCTACCATGAGGGTCCCCTTATGAAAAAATCAGCCATATCCACTTATTGAGTGGACCAAAGTTTTATTTTTGTATTTTTCAATGGTTAGAATGTTTTTTTCCTATCGTGTGGTCCATGGAATGGGTGGCTAGGACTGGTTTTTGAATTAAAGATCGTGGTTGTACTGATAACCTATTGGAAGGGTTAGATTCACATGCACTGAAACTATCTTCGAGGTGGACCGTACTTTGTGGTCCAACCAGTTGAACTTGAGACCTCTTTACGAACCACACGTTTTGGGTTGCCGGATTGCGGTGGAGTTTTGACTAAGCCTACACGTGTACGGTTTCCATTGAATGGAACTGTCTGCCAACTTTCAGCCATCCATTTCTGTGTAGTGATGGTGGCCAGGGTATCTACCGGTGGGCCCCATCTGCTGGAGAGATTAGATCCCGCACAGATGCCACGTGTCGATGGGCTAGGATCCACGCGTGAAGTAAAACTCGAATTTGGATACCTGATGATGCTAAATGGCCCAGCCCTATGACTCATAAGATCATATTAGCCTTCTTTTTGATAGATCTGGACCGTCCAAATGATAGGCCCGTCACCGAGGGGCCAAATGTTGAAAGCTTTGCCTCGATTTTTAGTTTTAACCGTTTGATCCGTTGACTCTTATCGTGAGTGTCTGTATACTTATTGGAAAACAACTGATGTGATCAGGAGCGTTGATCTGGTGGGCCATTTGTCAATTTAACTGGTTGAATGTGGAGCGCTTCTCCGACCGTTCCTTTTGCCAGACACTTATCGGACGGCTACCAAACACCGATCCCCTTTGGAGAATACGCCCTATCCACGTGATGACCCACACTCATAAGACTTCTTTGCCACGTGTACTGTCGTAGGGAACTGCAAAGCATCATGTATAAAGCACGGCAGACGACAACCGTCCATTAGGCGTACCCCACTTTTAATAGGCTAGGATGAAAAGTTGGATCGAAGGCACTTCACATCCCATCATTGCCATATAAAATGGATGGTTTGGATCAAGCAAAGTCCAATAAGCAATATCGATATCCACTCGATGGGCCACTTCGGATTACTTGTCGCACATGAGCATTTTTCAAAAAAAAAAAAAAAAACGGTAAAGAAAATTTGGGCCTTGGATCTGAACCACTCATTTGGTGGGCCCACAATGAATAAGCAAGTGCCCCTGGATAGGACGGTTAGGATTGTCCACAGCGTACTTTAGCATAAATGTTCAAGAATGAACAATGGCCCTTCTATTTTTCTAATATAGGCTTTGACCTTTTTGGTGCAGAATCGTTGCGAGAAAACCCAAAGATGTGTGGGCCGTTCGCCTCACCGTTGGTACTTTTCTTATGGACGGTAAGTATTTCAAGCCCTTAGATCTTGATGAATGAACGGCTGAGATTTTCCCATAAGTGGATCTATATCATCTTGATGTACTAAATCTAAAAGACGGTGTATACATTTCTTTTACTTTTTAATGATCCATACCCAAGATTCCATGAATAAACATCACCTACACCTATAACCGTTCGCAGGTTAGCTTAACATACAAACGTCTCACGTGTCGCGTCCCAGACGTGCAAAATGTGGGCCCCACCGTGATGTACGTGTTTTTATCCCCACTGTCCATCCGTTTTGCCAGGTCATTTCAATGTATGAGACAAAAAATGAAGCAGATCCAACCAAAGCTCACGTGGACCACACTACAAGGGACTAATTGAGCTTTGGATCTACCTCAATTTTGGGCTCACGCCCTAAAATGATCCAACAAGACAGATGGACGACGTGGATCAAGCACATACATCATGGTGAACCCCACAGAGTCTGACGGCCGTAGCACTCACCCACCAGTGGGGTTAGTGTGTATCCTTAGCACTCGAGCCGGAGACCTGCTGTTGAAACGCCTACTCGTCTTTCAGCTAGGCTAGCAGGTGAGACCCGGGTGTCAACAGGTTAATGGGGGTGTATGTTAAGCTACCCAACAGCCGGTTGTAGGCTTGTAGCCTCCATTGGGTAACCCATGCATCTTTAATGTAGACCTTTGATTTCTTTGCTCTATGATTCTATTTGTTTGTGCGCGTGTGACCCAACTAATCAAATGATAGATTAGGAGCATTCAAGTGGAAAATAGAGATTTTATCAACTTTCAGCGCAGGTTGGGTCCAGTTGGGTTAACCAATCTCTTAGGCTCGGGCCTTGGACTGGGCCATTGCCACCCTATTGCAGATTTGTGGTTCTGATGAGAATCGGTTGTGGGCCCTAGTCATACACAGTAATCATCACTGCCTCCTCTCTAAATTCTATTGGTTCCTCCTAAATTAGTTGCTCTCTTCTAATTGGTTGAACATTATATTGGTTCTCTCTTTTATGGTTGTTTTAGGGTTTTAAGAATTGTTTTTACATGGCCGGTAGATTGGCGCATATGCACTTGGTTTCGTACTCAAGGTTGATACACAAGCTTATCAACATTTTTGTGGCCCACTTATGCATTGGATCCACCTCAGGTTTGAGCTCATGTCCTAAAATGAGCCAGCGAAATGAATGGACAGAGTGGATATAACATAATCATAGTGGGCCCTACATGCCTTAGGCTGCAGGTACTTGTGCCTATAATAGGGAAGTACATTGTGTAATCAGTAATAACTCAGTACCCTTTAACACAGAAACTGTGATATATGTGCCTTATCCATGCTGCCTGCTCGTTTTATGGCTGACTGATGTTTTTGTGTTTTAAGTTCATTGCAGTGGGAATAACCTTATGAACGATTCGGATGGCATATAAACATCATGGTGGGGCTAGGAAGGTTCCAACTATGGGCATTTTTCTCACCACCTTTTCATGTCCAGGAACCCGCTTGGGTTTTACATTTGTGCCATTTTTGTAATCATGTCCTAACACGAGGTGGAAATATGGAGGGGTGAATTCTCACAAATTTCATGTGGCCCCCACTGATCGAACTTCTTACTGCTAGAATTTTCTATGATGGGGTAGCAGGCAATCTACGCATGTGTGGCCCATCTCTGACATGGCATATGGCTCAATCAAATCTCATCATATCTGGTCATTTAGAAGGATGTGATTATGCAGTGAGGAATGTGCTCTATGGGCCCACCATGACGCATATATTTTATCCACTCTATTTATCCATTTTGCAGGCTCCTTTTAATGAATGAGAGGCATATCCAAATCACCGATGGACCCAAACATATAAAAACAATGGTGATTGAATGCTCACCATTGAAAACATCTTGGTCACAAAAGTTTTGGATCAAGCTCATATTTTTGTTTTACCTTCATCCATCCAGGTCCTGTGACCTGATCAACAGGTTGGACGGCCAATAAACATTACAGTGGGCCTTAGTTTCTAACGGATCGTCTTCGTGATCCACCTGAGATTTGGATCTACCCATGGATGGCTAGTATGGATAAAACACATACATTATGGTGGCCCCACAGAGCAAGCGAGTGGTGTGCCGTTAATGGTGGGTTGATGTGTCAAGGTTATGTGGGCCCCACCATGATGTATGTGTTGTATCCGGTGATTGTAGTATCAAATCGACTGATATTATTGATATCGATTATCTACGATAAATATCGGCCCAATAATAACAAAGAAATCGTCTGATTGTTGCGTATCGCCCGATATAACGTGCGATATCGATAATATCGTACGATATATCAGCAAAATATTGTTATTTTTTGCACAGTGGGCTCCAAATATCATCGATAGATGCGCATGAATGTTTTAACTGAAGGTGTAAATTTGGTTTTTTTGGAGAAAAAACTTGGAGAATGCCTATTTTTTCTCAAATTTCTCCTAGCTTCCATTTGTAGAATCCCGGTATCGTCTAGGTATCGGTCAGACGTATAAGAGTTCCCCATTTTGTAGAAAAAAAATAACTTTTTGTTTGATTTTCTTCTAGTTTCTCCTCCCTAAAAAAAAAAAAAAAAAAAATCGTTGGGCTCTCGACCCGCGTTCCGACTCTATGTAAGGGTCATAGTTTGTTGAGTCTAGTTAGTCATTTTCTAGATTTTATTGAGTCCTTATATAGATCTAAGTCATATAGGGTAGCTTGCATTGCGTTGAACTAGGATAGTTAAAACTGCATTTGAAGGATGCTCAGTCAGTTACATCATCAATATGTATATTTCTCAATTCTCTTGCTTCTTTTACTTTGTCAATGTATTAGTTGTGTTTACATTAATGTCTTGTTACATTTGTATATCTTATGGAATCAATTTAAACAATAGCTGCATCAGTTCAATTAAATAACACATAGCTTATGATCTTTTTACAAAGGAACTCCATTATGTGGACTTTTTTTTTTTAATTACATATTATGATTTAAATGTGTGTATTGAGGTCTATTTTAACAATCCCTAAAGTTTCATTAAAAAATTCAATCAATTTCCCAATGTTTTTCCATGTTTCTAAAAAAATGCGATACATTCCGCGATACAACCAATATTTCCCAACCGATACGCGATATGTATCTTTATCCTATGAGTGCGAAACGTAACGCGATACCGATACCGCGAACACTGGTTCTATCCACACCACCTATCCATTTTGTGAGATCATTTTAAGGCATGAGCCCAAAACACCCCAAAAAGCAATGGGGTCAACGGTGACCATAGTTGAAACCTTCCTGGGGCCCACCATGATGTTTATTTGCCATCCAACCTATTGTTAGGGTCACAAAAACTAGGGATGAAGGGAAAATACAAATATCAGCTTGATCCATAGCTTCAGCGGCATTAGAAGTTTTCAATGGTAGGCATCCACTCCCCACCCCTTCTTGTGGTGTGGACCATATGGATGTTTGGATCTGCCTTATTTTTGGGCTCATGCCAGGTGGGGCCAAAGACTTTTGCCATGTCAACACACTAACGAGAGGACATGCATTGCTCCGTGTCCCCACCATGATATACATATTTTATCCACACCATCCATCCATTTTTCCATATCATTTCAAGAAATGAGCCCAAAATAGGAGGAATGTCTGAATCTCATGTGGAACACACTACAAATATATAACAAGATAACAGTGATGATTGAAGGCCCACTATTAAAAACTTCTTGGGAAACACAAAAGTTTTAGATGAAGCTGATATTTGTATTTTCCCTCATCTAGGTTGTGTGACATAATTAATAGGTTGATTGTAAATAAACATTCCAGTGGGCCTTAGGAAGTTTTTAATGGTGAGAGTTCACTCACCACTATTTTCCCATGGTGTATTTGGGCCTATTTGATTTTTCAATTCCTTAGTAATTACCTTAAAATGAGCCATTATTACATTCTCACCCTCTTTGAAAATTTCATGTGATTCGTAATTTGAAAACCGGTCCAAAAAAAGTGGTTTAAAATTATGGGCCCCACCATAATATATATGACATATGACATATCTACACCGTCTATTAGTTTCACTAGAATATTTTGAATCATGAGCCAAAAATTGAGACAAATCTAACACTCAAGTGACCCACATCAAAGGAAACATTGGCCCAATGAAGTTTTTAACCATAAATGTATGTGGTTTATTTGTTGCGCCCACTGTGAAGGTATGTGGTTTATCGGCGCCGTCCATCCATTTTCATAGCTCATTTTAGGTGTTGATCCCAAAATTAAAGCATATCCAAAGCTCAAGTGGACCACACCACAAGAAACAACGGGAATAATGATTTCCTCTGGTTGAAACCTTCCTACGGCCCACAGTGATGTTTATTTGTGATCTAACCTGTTTAAAGATCACATAGACATGGATGAAGAGAAAACATAAATATCGGCTTGATCCAAAACTTTCGTGGCTCTGTAGAATTTTTCAATGGTAGACGTTAAATTCACACTGTTTCTGTGGTGTGGTACAGTTGAGTTTCATTATTGGGCTCAAGATATTAAATTATTTGGTAAAATGGATTGCCGTAGTGGTTAAAATATATAAATCACGGTGGCCCCCATAGAGTTTACTCAGTAGGTAATCCAATTACGTCCGCGTCCCATCGAAGTCGGTGGTGTGTGGCCCACCACGCAATCTGCTACCGCCAGCGATGTCGGTACTGGCAGGGTCAGTGTGCAATCCGCGTCCGGTGTACGCCGGGCGCGACTTGGGTGAGACCGCGGAACCAGCGATGTGGGTGGGACCCTGAACCTAGGGCCCACATGGATGTACTCTTTGTAGATCCATGCTGTCCATCTGTTTTTTCATGTTATTTTATGATGCAGTTCCAAAAATGAAACAGATTCAAAATTTAGGTGGACTACACCCCAAGAAACAGTTATCATTCAACCTTGACCATTAAAAACTTCCTGGAGTCCACTGTAATGTTTATTGACCATCCAATCTGTTGATAAGGTCACGTAGACAGGGATGAGAGGAAAAAACAAATATCAGGTTGATAGAAAACTTTTGTAGCTCACAAAAGGCTTTTAATGGTCATTAACCAGTGTTTCTTATGTTGTAGTCCACCCAAAATTTTAATCTTCTTCATTTTGGTACCACCCAAAATTTTAATCTTCTTCATAGTACAAAATAATCTGGAAAATCAGATTAACCGCATGGATCTACAAGGAATACACCCAGGTGGGCGGTCCCACCCACATCGCTGGTTCCGGGGTCTCACCCAAGTCGCGCGTCTCCCTGTAAACCTCTTCACGTGGCCGCCAGAACGCTCTTCCAACGAACTACATCTCACCACGTGTCGGCACCGGAGATAACCCGCGTGTGACGCGGATTGCCTGCGAATGCCTTTCGCAAGCATCTCCTGCCTCGGAATATAAGTGCGGCCCACCGTGATGTTTGTGAGAAATCTACGCCGTCCAACCGTTTTGTGAGATCATTTTAGGGGTTGAGATAAAAAATGAACAGGATTCAAGACTCAAGTGGGCCGAAAACGTGACAATTGAATTTCCACAGTTGAAATATTCGTGGGGCTATATAAGTTTTAAGTTCATCTCAGTAGTAATGACATTATGAACGGTATAGATGGCATATAAACGTCATTGTGGACCCCATAGAGGTTTCAACGGTAGGAATTTCCCTACCCACCTTTTGCTTTAGTACGGCCAACTTGAGTCCTGGACCCTGTTCATTTTTTTGTCTCAACGCTTAAAATAATCTCACAAAACGGTTGGACGGCGTAGATTTCTCACAGACATTACGGTGGGCCCCACCTAGATTCCGAGCGCATCGAAAGCCTTTTGCAGGCAATCCGCTTCCGCGTGCGTGTACACCTTAGAGGAAGCTGGTTGGGTGGTGATCCCAAAACCATCCAGGTGGTGTCGGGCTATGTGGGCCCCACCCTGATGTATGTGTTTGTAGTGCGCGGTTTGGGCGGATCCCCGGACTCCCCGAGGTCGGTTTATCCCCAACTGTGGGGCCACTGGGATGCATGTTCGTTACATCTACACCGTCCATGCATTTTGAAAACTCATTTTAGGGCATGATTAAAAAAATAAGCAGATCCTAATCTTAGGTGGACCATACCACATGAAACAGTATTGATTGAATCCTTACCATTAAAAACTTCACGGGGGCCACTGGAGTGTTTATTTTCCATCCAACTTCTTGAAAAGGTTAAAAAAGACCAGGATGAAGAGACCCCACAAATATAAGCTTGATCCAAAATTGTTGTGGCCCACGAGAAACTTTTAATGGTTGAGTAACAGTTTTTACTGTATTATGATTCACTTGAGATTTGTATCTACTTCATGTTTTGGATCATGCTCTAAAATGAGTTTTGAAAATGGATGGACGGCGTGGATGTAAGACAAACAAATCACAATGTGGACGCCACGGTAAAGGAAGCTGCGCGCGTGTTTTTATATCCACGACGTCCGCGTGGCCCCCAGAATTCTCTTTTAACAAACTAGTCTCGCCACGTGTCGGTACCAACCCGCGTATCCACCTTACGCGCTTATCTCGACGCACGTCACCTTGTTATGCGAGCAGCTTGGATGAATCACGCCTGTCTATATAAAACTTCGGATCGAAGCTTAACTTATACAAGCCTTTGTCAAAGGATTAACTGAGTGAACGGTCTAGATTGATAGAATAATATGATCATTATAAGATATTGGACGACGTACCTGCTTTAATAATCCAGCTCGCCGGAGACAGAACCGCCTTCTTGGGATAATAGCTGAAAACACCTTGACGTGTGACTTCATTTGTGCGATTGACTTCCTTGTCAGGGGCTTTTTTTTACCTAGCCTCTTGGCCACTGTTTCAATTTTTGCTAGTAAAAAATGCCCTCTACTAACACCTCGTTGAAGCATCAGCTTTTTGTGGAAGTAGAGTTGAGAATTGGGTGTGGACCCTACAAATCGACTGTTTGGGCCACCCCTTGGCCAATCCGATCCATTCACTTTAATTGTACATTCGTGAACACTTAAGAGGGTCATTTAAAAAAAAAAAAAATAGAGTTTTTGGTAGCCCACACCTACGTTAACGCTATGAGTTAATTCCGAACTATTTCTTTAGATGTGGTTCATCCATAATAAGTTTTTTCCCTCAAACTTGGACAGATGGCATGAAATTAAAACTCATTTCACGTAGACAGGGTGGATCTGCTCCAAGACAATCCAGTAAACCCCACATAAGATGAGGGATGAATTCAATAAATGGGTCGCTTACGCGATAAAGGTCATTTAGATGTTGGTTGTTTTTTTTTTATTTCTTATTCTTCCTTTTTTTGGGAGGGAACTATTTGGCTGTTAGGACCGTTGCCACCTTCATAGGACTGAATCCGGTGAATTTTCAACTTGCATCGGGCGCCATTCCTTTCATTCTAGTGAGCTTCTGAGTGTTTTTTTTTTAGTTAATTATCATATCTTCATGCAAGTTGTAGATCCCACAAGAATGGGGTCCACTTTTGGGAAATCAAATGATGTCCAAATAAGGTGATTCCAAAGTCATATGAAATTTCATAAAATTATCTTTCCAACAAGTACAAGATCACCTAAATCAGACATGTAACAAGGGAGTTATGACCCTTTTTGTCGGATTTGCAAATGACGGAGTATCGACGAACGATAGTGACCTTAGGCCCACTTTTGGGCAATCAAGTGGTGTCCAAATGAGGTAATTCCAAAGCCATCTAAAAGTTCATCAAATTACCTTTCCAACAAGTATAAGATCACCTAAATCGAACATCTTATGAGGGAGTTATGATAATTTTCGTCGTATCTATGAACGATGAAGTATAGATGAATGACGGTGACTTTGGGCCAACTTTTAGGCAATCAAGTAGTGTCCAAATGAGTTGATTTCGTGAGTGTTCATCAAATTATCTTTCCAACAAGTATAAGATCACTCAAATTAGACATGTAACGAGGGAATTACGACTGTTTTCGTGAGTGTCAACGATCGTCGATACTCATCGAGTATCAGCGACGGTCAATGTGTATCAGCGATTGGTGACGGTCAGTGAGTGTCGGCGGTCGTTGGTACTCTATCAGTGACGGTCAATGAGTATTAGCGACGGTTAGTGAGTATCGAAGATTGACGATGGTCAGTGAGTGTCGATGATTAGGGCTGCGCACAATTTATGATCAATTTGTCTAATCAAATCAAATCAAATTGGATTGTTCCCAAAATCAATTCAATTCATTTTATTATAAAAAAAAATCAATTTCAATTTTCGGTTTGATCGATCAAATCTGTATTGAATTGAATACGCACACACATGCACACACAAATTTTCACATTTTTTCACTTGTGACCTACATTTGCCTCTCAGCTTACTATGGCTTGCTAAATCTTTGGATCATGTTAAAAACTTAGCCTTCAGGTTTTCATGAGGTGACGCACCACATGAATGGTCCGGATTTTAGGGCCACTTCACATGTTAGAAGTTCGCATGAACCTGTCATGCCAACCTATGCACACGAATGTGCCACTTAGCTGGGACCCTGAAAACAACAACTAAGCGACGTGAGTGAGATGCTGACCGTGGGGCCCACCTCTACCTCGCTGACTTTTTTCTTTGGTTTTACATGTGTTTATGGTATGAAGAATGATATTAATAAGATTCGATCTAATAATTATACAATTTCTACTTATGCAATTTTGATAAAATATTATATAATGAGAAGTTATGAATAATAATAATAATAATCAAGATTAAAAAAGTTACGAAGAATGATATCAATAAAATTCAATATAGTAATTATGTAATTTCTACTTGCACAATTTTGATAAAATATTATATAATGAGAAATACTTCGGTACTTTCATAGCATTATAATTTATAGTGTTCCTAGTTGCATTGGTTCTCTCAGATAGTTTAATTGATCGATTTGAACTGTTTATTAAGTTCAGGATTAATCCTGATAATTATGATATTCAATTCGCAGCATGTGAAAAATCGAATCGAATTGAAAAATCCATTAATTCAATCTTATATTGGTCCTAAAAAAAGGGGTCAATTCAATTTCAATTTGAAAATTCAAAATTGAGATCAATTCAATTTTAATTTCAATTCAAAATTTTGGGATCAATTCAATATCAATTTCATCCAAAATTGAATTGATCGAATCAATGTGCAGCCCTATCGACGATTGCTGATGCTCACTGAGTATTAGTGGTGGTTAGTGAGTATCAGCGGTTGGCGACAATTAGTGAGTGTCGACGATTACCGATACTCACCAAGTATCAGCAACGGTCAGTGAGTATTAGCGACAGTCAATGAATATCGACGATTGACGGCAGTCAATGAGGGTCGGCGATCGCCGATACTCACCATGCATCAGCGATGGTTAGTGAGTATTGGCGATTAGCGACTGGCGACGGTCAGTAAGTGTCAACAATCGTCAATACTCACCGAGTATTAGTGACGGTCAATGAGTATCAGCAATGTTTAGTGAGTATTGGTGATTGGTAACGGTCAATAAATATCGGCGATCAGCAACGGTCAGTGTTTGTGGGCAATGGTCAGTGTTTATCGACAAAAATGGTCATAACTCCCTCGTCATATGTCTGATTTGGGTGATATCATACTTGTTAGAAAGATAGTTTGATGAACCTTTAGATGGCTTTGGAATCACCTCATTTGGACACCACTTGATTGCCCAAAAGTAGGCCCAAAGTCACTATTGTTCGTTGATAGTCTATTTTTCACAGATTCAATAAAAACAATCATAACTCCCTCGTTACATGTCCGATTTGAGTGATCTTGTACTTGTTGAAAAGGTAATTTGATGAACTTTCATATGGCTTTTGAATCAGCTCATTTGGACACCAATCTTTTACCCAAAAGTGGGCCCAAACTCACCATCATTCGTCGATATTCTGTCGTTCGCAGATCCGACAAAAACGATCATAATTTCCTTATTACATGTCCGATTTAGGTGTTCTTATACTTTTTGGAAAGGTAATTTGATGAACTTTCATATGACTTCTGAATCACTTCATTTGGACACCATTTAATTGCCCAAAAGTGGGCTCCGTTTTCACGGGATGTGTAACTTGCATGGAGTTATGACAGTTAATTCCTGAAAATAACTCAAAAGCTCATTGGAATGGAGGGAATGATGTCATATGTACGCTAGAAGCTCATCTGAGTGGGTCACACGGATGTGGTAATGGTTCTAACAGCTAAATAATCACCTCCTGGGAAAAAAGAAGAAGAAAAAAAAGGAAAATACCAAATGACCTTTTTCGCACAAGGGACTCATTTATTGAACCAATCCTACGTCTTATGTGGGATCAACTGGATAATATTTGAGCAGATCTAAGCCGTCCACATGGAAGAGGTTTTAATTTCATGCAATCTATCCAAATTTAAGGGCAACATTCATCATTGATACAACACACCGGAAGAAATAATTCGGAATTAACTTACAACAGTAACGTAGGTTTAGTCCATAGAAAGCTCTAATTTTTTTTGAAATGACCCTCTTATGGGTTTGCAAATGTTCGATTATAGTGAACGGATTAAATTGGGCAAGGGATGACCCAGGCAATCAATTTTTTTAGGCCCACACTTAATTCTCAAAAGGCCCTCTTGACTTTTGTAAAAAGTCACTATGGTATGAGAGGAGGTGTGAGAGGCATGGTAGGGTTTGGCATAGGGGCATTTCGGTCCAGCAAAAATCTAAATAGCGCCGAGGAGGCTAGAAAAAAAGGGCTCTGACAAGTGGGTCAATGTCACGCATTACTTCATACATCAATGCTTTTTCAACTATAATCCCCGACCTCTTTGCCTTTCGGAACGCGGCAGGTCGTGCGACTTCCGGAAACGGATCCCCCACGCAGGGGAATAACTTTACTATGTGTCAGACGAAGATTCCTGTGTTAGTTCTATACCATTAATAAAATGGTGGTAACTCGTCCTTGCACACGTGGAACTGTCTTATAGATATCCACACCATCTATATTATGGGTCCAGCTGTGAATGGATTAAATTCAATTGATCAACTAATCCTTAAAAATCCATTTATATCTTCCTAATTAACGGCTAAAAGTAAAATAATGAATGTTCATGATTTAAAGAAGAAATAATATGGTTAATATTTTCTTCCATGCTACATCCACAGTTGATTTAGATATTTGGACGGTATGGATTTCCATAAAACCATGCCATGTGCACGTTTGAAGAGTCACCACCATATTTAAATAATAAAAAACTAACGTTGAAGTCTTTTGCACTTCAACCACACGTGGCGCTCGGATAGCGAAAGTTAGCCCGTTCTCGTAGCTACGCGAGTTACGCTAGCATTTTCGATATATAGGCGTCCGACGAGGAGGAGCAGAAGAAGCAAGAAGAATCAAGGAGGAAGTAGGGCTTTCAACTCCTGCAGAGATCGGCAATATCAACGGTCAGGATTTCGTACTGAGGATTTCTGATCAAAGGTCAGTTTTCATTTCCTTCTCAATTTCGAATTTCGAATTTCTCGTTTACAAGATTGGATTCTTTTTCTCCATTTTTTCCTTTCCTCGATCATATCGTCCTTCTCATCAGCAGACACTGGTTGCTGAAGTGGCACGATTTCCGTACATGTGGGGACGTGTTTCGATGATCCAAACCCTTCATGTGGTGGGCCTCACTGTGTATGGGGACTAACCAAGAAATCTCCTTCATTGATATATCTGAAGTCTTGGATCGTTGAGCTATTTATAATTTTCGAATCAGGACCGTCGCCTTGATCATCATTCTATGGGCTATTGGTGGAATGGATAGGATCTTCCGATCTTGTAGATTTTTCAAGGCCGGCCTCATTGGCTTTTTATTTCATTGGATCGACGGTCTGGATCGCCCAACTAGGGCCCCCCATGTGTACAGAATCATGCACGTCAGAAAATGTAAGGTTGCTGTTGATAGGGGCTGTGCAATTTCATTATCTGATGTGTCGCACATGAATTGGATGTGGCATGATGATCCATGATCTGGACCTTTGGTCGGGTCGGTCTGGCTATGGATCTGCCATGGCAGATAAATCTCATCCGTCCAATTGGTGGATTGTGAATGATGGTAGAGAAGAATAACCATCAAATGGGTCGGAGCACCCATTCCATGTGGTGTGTGGGATGTGGATGAACGGTTGTGATCATGGACTGTAGTGCCATGTCTGCAATTTGAGTTCTGCTCTATATATGGAAACAGGAGGTGCTGGGCAGTCGGTTAGATCATTGGGAATCCAATTTTCGAGCTCGATCGGGATATAATGGTATATGATTAGTCTGGATTTTTTAGGCTGCGTTTGGATGTTCAATCAAATTGAATTGCAATAATTGAATTCCAAAATTAGTTACTGGACAAAGTGGAGTTAGCAATTCTGTTCTTAATTGGGGATGTGGATTGCATGCAGCAGGGCGCTGCATGCGCCCAGTGCAGCACCACCAATGAGGAAGCACCATGTGGACGTGTAAGATGTAGGACCCATGTGAAAAGTAAAGAATCCATTGCATGAAATGACAATTTTGCCCTTTTCACTGTGGGTCCATGGTCAGACATGCACATATGACGCTTTTTCATTGGTGCTGCATGGGATGCATGCAGCGTTTTGCTGCACGCAATCTGCATTCTGTAATTGGGGACTAGCCTCCAAAGCACAATTACTAACACACGGAATTCCAGTTAGGAATTTCTTTCTTTTTGAAAGGTAATGATATTTTATTAAGAAGGCACAGAGCTAGTGCAAAGAATCACACCCAAAAGAAGAGAAAAATTACAATCCTTTATAGCCTTTATACAAGAGGGCTATTCTACTACATAGAGCTTTGCCTTGTTAAAAACCTCACCATCTGAGCTACTTGGATTCCGGAAGCATCCACCATTCCTTTCCCCTCCAATTGCCCAAAGGCCCGCCATCAATGCCAGTCTCCACTCCAGCACACTCTTCTTTATTTACAGAACCTGACACCATGCCAAGCTGTTAGGAAGTTGCCAATTGAGCCTGGCATTACCCATGTCATCTTGAAAAGATTATAAAAGCTGAACCAGATCTCGAGTGAAGGGGCAATGCATGAAGAGGTGGTCGATTGTCTCTGCCAATTAGGAATTTCATTGTTGTTTTTAATTAAAGGACCACTTTGGTCATTCCTCTATATTGAAATGAATTGTCATTTAGTTCAAATAAGCATCCAAACACACCCTTTTGTGTACGGGTTTCATTCCAATAACCAATTAATGCAAGTTTTCAAGGACATGCTAAAGTATCTCTTATGTGTTTTTTTTGGATGAACATTTGCAGATCGACTACTGTATTGTGTTCTAAGATGATTTTTTGTTTTCTTTTCTTTCTGATTTTGTTGTTTTTCGTTGGGTAACGAAAAATGTGAGTGGCTTAGCTAACGAGGACTGTTTCTTATTGATATCAAACTCGTGCAGGCCATGAACTCCTCATTGTATCAGAGTAGTCATGGTTAACCACTGGTGGTATATAAAATACATTGTGTGGTGGTCTATGATAAATACTAGTGGGGTATATGATGATATGTTTTAAGTTGATTTTTTCTTTTAAGAACTTCAGATTGTCGGGGAAAAAAAAATTTGTGTGGTGCGTTTGGATGTTAAATTAAATTCTTATTGCAGTAATTCAATTCAATAACGAGTAAATGATCAAAATAGTGCTTGTGCCACTGCCACCCCATTTCCAATAAGGAACTAGCTTTTAAATTGCAGTTCATATTTTTTGAAGCCAACTTGAAATGCCTGAGGTTGATATTACGGGTACTGCTGCCATTATAAATCAAAATGGTGCCACCCCAACTGTTGTTATTTCCTGTCTGTAGTGAATTGAATAAATTCGAATTTAGTTCAATTAGGCATCCAAATGCACTGTTGGGTTTTGGGTCTGATAGGGAATACTTTGGAGGACATGATTCCTTGATGACTTGGGTTCGCTGAATTTTTTTTGGTACTGTTCTTTATTTTTTCTGCGAAATTCTGAATTATGGCTGTTTGGTTCCCATAACTTTGATTCTAACAGGTATAATGTCAAATTGATTTTGTAATTCTGTTTCTGAATCATCAGGAGAATTGAGCGTTTGGCCTTTTTATTTTTATTTTTCTAATGTTGAGCTGGATCTGTTCAAACTACGAGGCATTGATTGTTGAATACTGCCATAAGAAAATCAATGGAAATTAGCCAAAGGAGATTGTAGAGTATCTTTGCAGCACACGTCCCACTATGACACGTGTGCACCATCTGGACCATTCGTCAGTTGCCCCCCCCCCAATCACCAAGAACATGCCTTTGTCCAAAATCGGGCCAATCCACTCATCTGATGGCAACATGTGTATGAGAAAAATGAACGTTTGGAAAAGGTAGTTGATTCATTGTCTTAATCAACTTGCATGCTCAACTGATGAGAGGACCTGCTTGATCTAGGATCAGGTCATATTCATGGTGAGCCCCTTCTAATGAATGGGCCCAATTTCACATAGGCTCGTATGCTGTGAAGATCCTTTTCAATCCACTTCTCTTGAATCTCCGTAGTTCTCTGACATTCCCAATGTAGCATACATGTGCATGATCTGGAACATTCATCTGTTGGGACCCATCGACATCATGTCTTTCGCCCAAGAGGCTGGTCAATCCACCCATCAGGTGGGCCACATGTGAATTGTAAAAATGGACTATTAGAAAGCGTCATCCAATTTCTATATTGAACTTACATAGCTGGTTCACGTGATTAGAGTGGACGAGCTTGATTCTTGGGCCAATGCATATTATTCACAGTTGGCCTCATGGCCCACCACCCCACCTGATAAACGGTCAAAATATTTTACATGTGTGCCACTTGGATCATATCTTGTGACCTAATGAATGGCCAAAATCATGTACATGTGTGCTACATTGGCTCATATCCAGCGAAGATCATTTATAGTCCTTGTTGCTAGAGTCCCCATTACTAGCTAGCTCATATTATTGCTTTTCTCAATCAAATCTCCCGTTACTATTTGGGATATGGGCAGTTTGGATCCACAAATGACGATGTTATGTTGATGTTACTTACAGGTAAACTTGAGATCCAGTGAAGGAAGAGGTTAAAGTTCCAATCTTTTTAGCCATCGACGGATGGGAGACAAACCCGAATCACTCGCTGAGGGCTGGGAGAAGGTCGATAAGGAGGAGGTTCATCTTAAAATTAAGAACAAGGGAAAAGATCCCGAGGCAAAGAAGGAAGAGAAGATAGAGATGGAAGTTGAACGGAAGTCTAAGTCTGTGGAGAAAGAAAAGTCAAAGCATGGGGAAGACAAGGACGGGAAGCACGACGATAAAGGGGAGAAGAAGAAAGAGAGGGACAAGAAGAAGGATCATGAAGACGACTTGAAGGGATTGGAGAAAGAGAAGAAGAAAAAGAAAGATGACCAGGGAGAGTCGGAGGGAAAGGGAAGAGATATTGAACGTGAGGAAAAGAAAAAAACAGAAAGACAAGAAAAAGGAGGGTGGTGAAGAGGAGTCCAAGGAAAAGGAGGAGAAGAAAGAGAAGAAGGACAAAGATGGGAAACCAAAGGAAAAGGTGAAAGAGAAGAAGGACAAGGATGGCGAACCAAAGGAAAGCAAGAAAGAGGGGGACAGAGATGCTGAACCAAAGGAAAAGGAGAAAGAGAAGAAGGACAAAGACATTGAATCAAAGGGAAAAGAAAAGGAGAAGAAGGACAAAGATGGGGAACCAAAGGAAAAGGAGAAAGAGAAGAAGGACAAGGATGGAAAACCAAAGGAAAATGAGAAGGAGAAGGACGAAGAAGGAGAGTCGAAGGAGAAAGAGAAGAAAAAGAAGAAGGATAAAGACGGCATTGAGGGAGATGAAAAGAACAAAGATAAAGAAGAGAAGAAGAAAGAAAAGAAGGACAAAGACGGAGAGTTGAAGGAAAAAGAGGAAGGCAAGAAGAAGAAGGAAAAAGATGACGTTTCGAAGGAGAAAGAGAAAGAGAAAGACAAGCAGAAGAAGGACAAAGATGGAGATTTGAAGGAAAAGGAAACAACCAAAAAGAAGAAGGATAAAGACGGACAGTCGGAGGAAAAAGGAAGCGAAGAAGTGATTACAAGAGAAATTAAAATTGAAGGAGAGGATGCAAAGGATGGGGAGAAAGAGGAAGGAGAGGAGACAGAAAAGGGGAAGGAAAAGAAAAAAGAAGACAACGATAAAGAAAAGAAGAAGACTGATAAACAAGAGCAACCAGAGGACAAGGAAGCGGACGACAGTAAGAAGGAAAAGAAAGGGAAGAAGGAGAAGGGTGAGAAAAAGAGGAAGCTCGACGGAAAGGATAAAACCAAGGATACCAGGAAGCTGAAACTAAAGCTTGAGAAGATCAACGCCAAGCTGGAAGTGCTGTTGGCGGAAAAAGAAGAGATCTTGAAACAGATCAAAGAAGCCGAAGTGGGTGGTGCAGCTGAAAAGCCTAAAAATGCCGGCGATGCTGATGTGGCGTGACAATGCTAGAGGTACTTTTGTTTTTTCTTTGTAATGTGTAGGTTTTCCCGAAAAGCTTTACATGTAGATATGCTTTTACACGAGTTGAATAAATTTGAGCTGGAATGCTGAATTCTTGTTTCTGAAGTTTCTGTTGAACAGGAAGTAATGGGCCCTAAGCTTCAACCAATGTACAGTTTGGAGACTCCAATTCTCTAACCTGGGCACCCTTGGTTTGGTGATCCATACCATTGATTGATGGGCCCTCAATGGATGGTAGATACCCCAAAAGCTGCCTGATTGGAAGATCAGAGCCTTGGATCTTTTTCTTGTTTTCTGTCATTGCTGGATGTTGCTAAATTTTTTTTTCTCCTCAATTCTATATGTGGGCCACCAACGACGGGTTTGGCTCTTCCAATTTGGGCCTTTCTGAATGTGGCATCCTCAGTTCATAGTGGCCAGTGGGGGTCATTAGATCGATTTGTGGATCTCCAAATCATGGGTCACACATTTATAAAATTAGGCTCCTCATAAAATGGGACTTTTCTCAAGACTCAGGTTCTCATGCATGCATACATAAATAAATAATACATACATACATCTATGTGCGCGCGCACACACACACAGGGAGGGAGCACTATAACTTATATTGCTCTGTGAGTTCTGGAGCAAGTGTCATATATCTATACTACTTAAAGCCAAGTCCTCTCTACTTTCATCCCCCCTATGAAATTACAGAACAACCCTTAACAATCAAAATTCAGAATTGCAATAACATCACATGCTGAGGGCTTTCATGTAAATTCCTGCCCTTCTCTTCCTTTTTCCCATCTTTCTATTTTCTCCAACCCCTTAAGCTTGGGAGTGCTCCCAGTAACTTGTTTTACACTTTACACTACGAATGGCATTGAAGTCACTTCATGGCTTTCTTGGATCCAAGCTTTATTCATCTGACTATAAGATTAGTGGACATATATTCTATGATTAAAGATGAGTAGTATCAAATGGTTCTGTTTCAACAAAGTAGTGTCCATGATCCAGTTGTTAGGATTGTTCAACCAGTTTTATTTTTGAACTGTTAATTAGCAACATTGGGTTCCATAATTTTCTGTTTGGTGTGGGTCAATGCGTGCATATATGCAAGTACTGAGTGCCTGCATACCAAGCATCATATTCTGCCGGAGCATCAAATACACACTACTTAGAGAAATTGTTCTTAGATGGTTCCTATGCCCTGCACCAAGTAGAAACCGTCCTTTTAGACTGTTCCAATGCTGTGAGGCATCAGGCGGAAAAGCTAGTTCGTTTAAGTCCACTAAAAAGAAGAAGAAGAAGAAGAAGAAAAAGAAGGTTTCCATGGGACAATACTCACCTACCTCGAGTTGGTACCTATCGAGAGTTAATTTCTCTAACATGGGGGAGGTGACACAAGCTGCATGAAATCCACCCCCTTAATCAGGTGCATCACCCTTTGTTTAGCCTTGTTCCCCAAAATCAGGTGGATTGAACACTCAGGTGGGCCACCCCATAAAATTATATCTAAAAACCTTTAAATTCACGTGGTATGGCCAACCAGAGTTTTGGAATACTGTTATTTTTAGTCAATTCTCTTATTCTGAGAGGCACGCCAGATGAACGGATTGAATGGCATAGAAAACACCATGGTGGTGGGTCCTACACAGTACTAATGACAGGCTACCCATCCCAATCTTTTCCTAGGTTATGGCCTACCTGTGTTCTGGATGGTCATGATAAAAGGTGATCACGAAGCACTTACGCTAGCATGGCCTGTTTCTATGCCCCTGGCCAGTGTATTATAAATCAAGTGCGAGGCCCACCGGGGTGTGTGTACGGCATCCAACCTGTCGCGGGTTGCCATTCCTTGAGTTTTGGACAACCTAAAAGTTAGTCCAGTCGCTACCATTGTGTGTGGGCCACAACAAGAAATTGGAGATCTTTGAATGCTTATCCAATTTTCCAATGGTGTGGCCCATCTACTGATTTTATAGTCCTGTTTTTAGGGGCATCGCATCATCATTAGATGGAGATATTTCACATAGTATCCAACCTGTCCAGCGTGGTTGTTCCACCATGAAAATTGGACACTCCAAAATTAGCATGATCCACCCATCAGTTGGCCACGATGAGGAAATGGAGATATTTCACATACTGCATGGGTCAGATTGTGCGTACGGAACAGGCTGGACACTAACATAGAAAAAAAGGAATAGACAACCATCCAAAAACTTCCAAAATCATGTGGTGGCCCACATTACAGATGGATTGGCCTGATTTTTGGGGCATCGAAATTTCTTGTTTGTAGGCCCCGACGAACGGTTGGATGCCATGGATACGCTCTGTTGGGCCCATTTACAGCACTCATGTTCGTGTGGATTGATAAACCAGTCCACATCTCTTTTTCTTCCCTCTCCTTGCATGAACTAGCCATTTCAATTACAGAATAAACACATTTAAACGACCATAAAAATTGAAGGAATTCATGAAAATGGCCGTTTTATTGAAGAAATTGTATGAAATGATTCTCACTCATAGTGCTAGGTTGTTTTCCTTTCAGTGTTATGAGCTTGCTGCTGATGGTGCATCCAATCGCTTCGTAGGTTTTGTCTTTGTTTATGCTAATGTGATCTTGTCTAATAAATATATCCATTTTCTTGACACTTAGGGTGTGTTTGGTTGCACCAAATTCCATGAAATATTATGAAATTTTGCATCATATCAGACTGATAGATCATGAAAATGAAATTTCATGATATTTAGTGCAACCAAACACTCCCTCAACAGAGATTTCTATTTGGTATAGGTTTTTGTTCTTCTCGATGATCTTTTTTATAACTAAGACAGGTTTGCCATAACCATTGCCAGGTTTGTTTATGAATCCAATAGGCTGCCTTTTTAGATCCAAAGGCAATCAAAGTGCAGATTAGAATAATTTAGAACTGATTCGGATGCACAGGTGAATTGAATTTTAAAGTATTCTGACAGCATGTGCATTTCTACCTATATGTGTGTATTTGTCGCTGAAATACCACCATTTTTTTTTTTTTTTTTTTTTTTTTTTTTTTTTTTTTTTTTTTTTCTTTTCTTTCTGAAATTGCAACTTTGGGGTCAGATTTTCATAGTAGCGTTCTCATCTAGGTATTAAAAAATGGTTACATAATGGCTGTTACAGCTGTTACGGAGAGGAAAAAAGAAAGAAAGAAAGATCTATAACAGCTATCATGGGGCTGACACAGTCCCCCCCCCCCCCCCCCCCCCCCCCCCCCCGGAAAGACGGACGTAATGGCAGTTACAGCCTGTATCATAATGATAACAGCCTGTGGCTGTTATGGTTATTGAATACCTTTGGATATGATTGACATACACTTACACCTAAAAGTCCAATTTCTGATTTTTGCTTAATTCCTGATGGGAACCTATTAAACATTTAAATCAAGCATTTCTCCGTGGATTTGACTTTTGCATGTCTAAAGTCCAAACAACTCAAGAAACCACAGTTTTGTTTGGGTTTATTGAGACTGCCCACAGGATAAATTTTCAGTGACTACTTTCTTTGTTAGTGTAATAAAATCTTGGTTTTCTCCTTAGGTGATCTTTATGATATGGTCCATGCACCTACCTTTTGCATGGCTCGGATGTTTTATACAAGTGGCATTTTGGCTGGAAACAAAAGTGTTTTCTATAGATGTTAACACACCACGGACAATATAAATGTTCTCATTCAACTAAAAAGAGTATTTTGTTCTTTTTTTTTTTTTTTTTTTTTTTTTTTTTTTTTTTTTTTTACATATAATTACAAAGAAGAAGAAGAAGAAGAAGAAGAAAGAATGTTTACTTTAGTCAAGCATGAAGCTCTGCCAATTTCAGTGTTCTTACATGCAGTGCATGTGCATTTTACTATAAGCATATATCTAATGAGAAATCCTCTAGTGCTCTCAATATGTTATAGTGCTACTTAATAATAATACTACTACTTTTTTTTTTTTTTTCTCTCTCTTTCTTTCTTTCTTTATAAGCTTTCCCATATAATGAGGGTTTATGTGTATAACCACATGGGTATGATTTCACACCTAACCAAGGGAGATTCATATCTCACAAATGGAACTTTACTTCAAGTAACTTTGAGGATCATCCTCAAAACTTATATACCTCTGATGGATTTATGAGCTCGTTTACTTTGAAATCCTAACTGGACAGGTTCATGAGCTAGATGCTATGATCTATCCAGCTGCCTGTAATTGATAGAAGAGCCAGAATGCAGTGATAGTTCATTTATGCTTGTGGCATCCATGTGTGCTACCAAATTGCGGACCCATGATCTGGATGGTTATAATAGTAGTACACATCCTTGGACTACACAATCTACATAGTTAAAAAAAACTCATAAATTTGTCTTGATTTGTTGGCAACTCATAGATATGGAGGTATGATCCAGGTGACCCAACTTTTGTATTTAGAAATTAATTTAAATATAGTTACCACACTTATGAGCAGTGTTGTCAAAATTCTACCACTTACAATTTGAGTCGAATCTAAAGCAAAAAGGAGGCAGATTAAAAAGAAAAAAAAAAAGAGGCAGATTGAAGGAAGATCCAAACCTCAAGTGGACCTACACCACAGGAAGCAGTGGGGATTGAATTCCTACCATTGAAAACTTCATATGACCTACACCTACAATTTAGATAGATCCAAACCTCAAGTGGACCACACCACAGGAAGCAGTGGGGATTGAATTCCTACCATTGAAAACTTCATATGACCTACTGTGATGTTTATTTAACGTTCATTAGGTCTTTTTGTTCCTTTTTTTTTTTTTGTTCTTTTTTATGGGTTAGTTCACACACCCACCCACCCCTCTTAGTCACATTACAATGTTAGCCACCCCACTATAGGAATGGATACCATGACCCCAGCGTTGAAACGTGGCTATCTTCATTCAGTCTGCCACTTGACCTATGGACCTGGGTGTAACTCACAAGGTCTCCAAAACTTCTGTGCCCCTTGATAAGTTTTGGAAAAATTTTCAGAAAATTCCTTCTAAATATTCACTTTACCATACTCAGCCCTAAAAAGAAAAAAAAAATCCTAACATACTCATTATTACCTAGCGGACATGTCTTAATCGTGTCCCTTATGTGGGTCCCACCAAGATGTCCATAAGAAATCCACTCCATCCATCGGATACTACACGAATTGTTTGACCTTAGCTCTAAAAATAAGTTGATTCAACATTCAAGGTGAGCCACCCCAAAAAATTACACCTAAAGCTTCTAAACTCATGTGGTATGGCCCACTTAAGTCTTAGAATCATGTTTGGTAGAGAATGGGGAACCTATTCCAACAGTCTCCCTAAAAGCGCATGTTAGTAAGATCACACGTATCTAAATGATGGGAAAGCACAAGCATAGCTTTGATCCAAAACTTCTGTGGCCCTGAGGAAGTTTTCAATGCTAGGCGTTCAATCCCCACTGCTTTCTGTGGTGGTGGACCACTTGATCTTTGGATCTGCCTCATTTTTTGGCTCATGCACTTTTTGGCTCATGCACTAAAATGATCTCTCAAAATGGATGGATGGTGTGGAGAGAACAGTTGACATCATGGTGGCGCCCACAAGTTGGTGAGGTCAACACACGACACACCCCGCAATCCGCTTCTACCAACTATCGGACCGAATCTGCTCAACATGGCACCTCGCACAAGCCAAGCGTGGCTTTGGGGGGGGGGGGGGGGGGGGGGGGAAGGATTCAATAACTATGTTTCATATGCTATGGTCCACCAAAGATTTGGATCTACTTCATTTTTAAGATCATATACCTTACAATTAGCTTTAAAAATGGATGGACAGTGTGGATGTAAGGTAAATAAATCACAGTGGGCCCCACAGTTAGGGATCCAAACCTCTGGATCCAACCAAGCCGGAAACGGATTGCGTGCTGTGACGCACACCAGCGTACCCCATGGTGTATTGATGTCACCAAGCTCCGTGTGTCCATCATGATTAGGCTGTACATCGAGCCGAGTCGAGTCGAGGTGGGCCAAGCTTGGCTTGACTCGTCTGTGCTCTCCTCGAGTTCGAGCTTGAGCTCACCCTCAAGCTTACCATTGGAGCTTGCCTTGTTTGCTAAAACTTTGGAGGCGAGCCAGTGGATCGAGTCGAAGCGAGCTTACCTCGAGTTGAGTCGAGCTTGCTCCCACCTCAATTTATAATATTTTTTACTACAAATTACAAATTACAAATTAAAAGCCAACAACATTAAGTTCAAGAAGTCACACATATAATAGGGGAGAATAGTATTTCTACAGGTGCGACCCCACTATTAAAATGACCTAGCTCTGGTCGATTTTTTCTATTGCCAGGTCACACTCGCATTGAATGCAGACCACTAGTAATATTTTCTAAACCATATTTAACACAGTACATGCATAGCCCACGACATGAATGGACTACCTTAATTATTGTGTGGTTCATTTTCATGATGAGGCCCAATTGGTTCATGGATCAGATGCACCACCTCTCTCGTAAAATTGCAATCAATAGCTGCTTATGGTGTTTGGTCTTACCATAGCCCTTGTTTTGTAGATATGTATGGTGTGTGGTCTCACCATAGCACCTGTGTTTGTGTAGCGTGTAAAACACACAACCATTGTGTGCTCACCATGTTTTGTACTTGAAATTACTCAATCCATTAGATATGCTCAACAAGAAATGTTCTCACCTGAACAAAATAGTAGGATTAAGAAACCCCCCATGTGTGAGGGTTTTATATGTCCTAAGCTTGGACCCCAATGTGTGTGTGGGGAGGGGGGGGGGGGGGGGGGGGGGGGGAGAGAGAACCAAGAAATAAGAAGATTATGGTTTTTTGTCTTTTTTTTTTTTTTTTTAACAAATATCTATACGAAACGAGTCGAGCTGAGTCGAGTTTCGAGTCGAGTCAAGTCGAGTCAAGTGACCCAATGGTCGAACTTGACTCGATTTCTGACTCGAGCTCCTAAATGAAGCTTGGCTTGACTTGTTCTACTGAGTCGAGTCGAGCCGTGGCGAGCTTTTTCGAGTCAAGTCGATCGAGTTTCTCGAGCTGACTCGGCTCATGACCAGCCCTAATCATGATGTATTTATTATATTCACACTGTTCATCAATTTTACGAGATAATTCTAGGGCATATTCCAAAAACTGAGACAGATCTGAAGCGTAAGTGGACCATACTACAGAAAGCATCCGAGGCAACGATTCTCATAGTTGAAACCTTCCTAGGGCCCACCATGATGTTTATTTGTCATCCAACCTGTTCATGAGGTCACACAGACCAAGATGATGGGAAAAACAAATATCAAATTGATCCAAAACTTCTGTCGCCCCTAGGAAGTTTTCAATTGTACACCTTCAACACCAACTACTTTCTGTGGTGTGGTCCACTTGAGGTTTCGATCTATCTAAATTTTGAGACAAGTTCCTAAATTGATCTCGTAAAATTGATAAACAGTGTGGATATGACAAAGACATCATGATGGGCCCACAGAGCTTGGTGATGTCGACACACCATACAAGTCGGTGGTGTGTGGCAGAGGCGATTCGTTTCCACCCAAACCGTTCCAGACGCTAGATGCTGACGGGTTCAATAGCCAAACTCGAAGTGACCTCACCAAGTTCTGTGAGGACGCGGATTGCCTGCTTTCCCAGGCATCTCCTGCGAAAGGAATCTGGGTGGGGCCCACCCTTATGTTTGTGATAAATCTATGCTGTCCAACCGTTTTTGAGATCATTTTAGGCATTGCGACGAAAATTGAACGGGATCCATGACTCAAGTGGGCCGCACTAAAGCAAAAGGTGTGTAGGAAAATTCCTACCGTTGAAACCTCTATGGGTCCACAATGATGTTTATATGCCATCCATACCGTTCATAATGTCATTCCTACTGAGATGAACTGAAAACACAAATATTATCGTGATTCCAAACTTCTGTGGCCCCACGAATATTTCAACTGTGGAAGTTCAATCGTCATGTTTTCGGCCCACTTAAGTCTTGGATTCCGTTCAACTTTGGTCGCAACGCCTAAAATGATCTCATAAAATGGTTGGACGGCGTAGATTTCTCACAAACATCACGGTGGGCCCCACCCAGATTCCTTGGCAGGAGATGCCTGCGAAAGGCTTTAGCAGGCAATCCGCGTCCGTTCTGTGAGCTCCACCATGATGTATGTGTTGTATCTACACCGTCCATTCATTTGAAGACGTCAATTCAGGGCATGATCCAAAGAATGAGGCAGATCCGAAGCTTAAGTAGACCGCACCATAAAAATAGTGGGGATAGTGACGTCCACTGTTGAAACCTTCTTAGGACTCACCATGATGTTTATTTGAGATCCAACCTGTTCTTAAGTTAACACGACATAGATGAATGGAAAAATCAAATATCCGCTTGATTGAAAACTTCTGTAGCCCCAAGAAGCTTTTAACGGTAAGCATTCAATCCCAACTGTTTTCTAGGACATCGATGAATGGAAGAATCAAATATCCGCTTGATTGAAACCTTCTGTAGCCCTAAGAAGCTTTTAACGGTAAGCATTCAATCCCACTGTTTTCTATGGTAGGGCTCACATGCGCATTGGATATGCCTCATTCTTTATCTCATGCCCTAAAATAATCTGTCCAAATGGATGTGTCGGTGTGGATACAACACAAACATTATGGTGGGACCTAAATACCTTGGTGACGATACTTCAGTAGCAAATCTGGCTGCACTGTCAGTAGCTAATCCCCATAGGACGCCGGTTGCCAAAGAATGCCTTTAGCATGAATGAACTTCCAGTTACAGTCAGGTAGGTGGCGTCTACTGTGATGTTTGTGAGAAGTCTACCCGTTCAATATGTTTTTCTAGATAATGTTAGGGTATAGGCCCAAAAATGAGGCAATTCAAAACTCAAGTGAGCCGTGCAATAGTAAAAATGACGTGGGAGTGGGTAGGACACCACTGTAAATTTTTTTTTTGAGCCGTCATAATGTGCATGTGAAATCCACTCAAACCATTAGTTGCGTAATCAAGTATTAGATCTATAGCAATTAAAAAAAAAAAAACAAATGGTGGTGTGTAATTAAAATGGGCCATACCAAAATATTAGTTGGGGGGGGGGGGGGTGGTAAATCGATTAATAAGAGCTTATTTGCTTGTTCAAAAAAAAAAAAAATAAGAAGCTCTTATTATGAAAATAGATCATTTGGTAAAGCTTTCATTTTAGAGCTTATTTTTTTTAGAAACTGGTAGCAAAAAAAAAAAAAAAAAAAAAAAAAAAAAAAAAAAAAAAAAAAACTCTTAAATAATAAGGGACAAGGAGGTTATTTTTTCTTTAAGAGCTTATTTAGCTTAAGCAAGTAGACATTTTTAATTAATTTTTGGACAAGTTTGTTCTTAAACTTTTTAAGTAATTTCCATCTTGCCCTCTTCTCTTCTTTAGAGTATCTCTAAGGTGAGCTCACATGATGAACAACCTATATTGAAGGTGGGTTTCCACATCAAAGTGGGCCCACATAATGTATGGTCACATTAAAGGTGGGCCCCCACATGATGAACACCCACATCAAAGGTGGGACCTACATGATGGATGGGGGGCATTGTAACGCCCCGAATTTACCGTAATTATTTTAAAATTTTCTGAAATTTATTTCTATTTTTTTTTATATTAAATACTGGCCATTGATATTAAAATTCAAATAACAGGACATCCGTAGGAGATCGTATGGAGTACCCTTTATTAAAGTTGCTTAGAATGACCTCATTAACAATATAGAAGAGTTAGATTTCGTTAAACTCGAATATTTACAAAAATTACAAAAATGCCATTAGTTAAACTTAAGTTAACTGACCATTTTTAAGTACACATGTTTCTAGTGATCATTAAAACGCAAAATCCTGAATTTGAGCTTTTGGACACATATTAACCATACACATCAAATTTCAGCCCTTAAATCATAGTAGAAGTGGTCCAATTGTCAAATCAGGCCTTAACCCTTGATTTTCATGTCCATCGAGTGAGGAAAGTAGATGGTTAGTCGTAGTCGAATATTTTTCTTCATATGAGTGACTTGGATCATCTTTATCATGGACCAATAGTGTGATTTGATTGCCCCACATTGATAAGCCTCTTTCTTATGTGCGAAATTATCCCGTTCTAGAAATTAACGAGTTACCAACTCTTCTCAAATTTGAACCTTTCAATTTACCCACTTCTCACCATCAATCGCTTTTCAAATTTGGACCACCCATTATACTCATATGACTACGAGTTTACACAAAATTTGGACCTCGATCTATAATCCTACACCGTTAAACCACAAAGCCAGCCCCTTCCTTTTCCGCCAAAAGTTGGAATTTCAGATCTAGGCATTTCTCACCATCAATCAACCACTAAACTTTGTACAATTGTTTGCCTATCATGACTACATACTTTTTCAAAATTTGGGCCCTGATCATCAAGCGTAGACCGTTAATTGAGATATAGCCCATTTTAGCACCCGTTAGGCCATTTTTAAGGATCGGCCAATCTAGAATGCGGATCATCAAGAAATTTACGTATTCTAACTCTACTTTTCGAGCTTGATAAGATTAACGGATTGAAATCGATCAAAAATATCAGAATATTAAGATTTGAGAAACCTACCTTGAGAGGTTGTTACACAAGACCCCGCGTGCACATCCCTCTCCATATTTCTACTACGCACCTCCAAACCCTAATTCCAACCCTACCTCTATATATAGGGCCCCTCTTAGCCAAAGGTGACTCCCACCCACGAATTTGAGAGAGGGAGAGAGAAAGAGAAAGAGAAAGAGAGAGAGAGAGAGAGAGAGAGAGAGAGAGGGAGGAGTACCATCTTGCCATTATTTCATCATCTTGTATCTCTAATAAGTCGAAGATCATAAGGTGAGAACTCCTTTAAGATTGGATTAATAATTCCATATTTTGTAGGTTCATAATTCTTATGTGTTTTTGTTTACATGTGTTTATTTATTCTCTCCTTAATTAGCTATATATGAATGCTTTTAGATACTTTTTTTTCAATCTCATGGTGATGAGGATATTCATTGGACTTAGAGAACTAGTAAGGAATAGAATTATGTTTGTTGCACATATGAGATTTGTGTAACCAGCTTTAAAGGGATCACCTTTCTTTCTATACTGTATAAAGAATGGTTGTGATTGTCTAATGGAGATTCTTATATTGCTATATATATTCCTTTTATATATATATGGATGGACCCTGATCTGTGGTGATGAATATCGGAACACCCGGTTAAGAGGTTGCCCTAACCTGAGACGATGCTTTTAGCTTGTCCGGTTAAGTGGCCACCCTGATCTGTGGTGGTGGTATCAAGATCGCCCGATTAAGTGGTTGTTAAATCCATTTATTACTACTACTATTATTATATTTACTATTATTATTATTATTCCTAAAGTTGTTAAGGATCTCCATAAGATGATAGTTGAGTATGGTTGTTATGAAGCTTAATAGTACGGGCCGCCATCCTGGGATGTGATGCGTCGGTTACGACTATTTTGATGAGTGATGAACCATAAGGAAGGATGTGGTGGTACCAAAGGTTGGTTAGACGATAAGTGGCTTGGTGTAAATTGGAAATAATAATAAAGAATGGTTAACTCATGCATGCACGTGGCTCCATGTGGGTGTATGGATTTGAGAATAGGCTAGAGCGTCCTACTTCTCCCATACACTGTCACGTGTGGATTTGGGCTATGAGTGTCCCGTTTCTCACGTGGTCGGGCAAAATTATGGGCTTGCGTGTCCCAAAACCCCTGGCGGCATGTCTAAGGATTCCTACGCTGGGTCATGCATTATCATGCATTGCATTAAGAAAGAGTAATGGATGTTTTGTTATGATTTTTATGCAATTATTATTTCTAACCTTAAAGTAGTTCTTCACTATGCCGCTTTTGACGGTGTTTTGTGGAAATAATTTAGAACATGTAGGTAACGATCCTCAGGAGCCCGAGCCTCAAGGAGACGATTATGATGGCTCGTGGGAGCAGATGGTGGAAGACGAGACCGCATAATCATTCATAGTTCTAGCATTTATTTAATATTTGAAATTGTAATAAGTCCCAATGGGAGGACGTAGTTATGAACATGATGTTTAAATGAATGATGGTTACATGGTTTGATGATTTGGTTTAGTTAATGAAATAATATATAAGTTTGGTTTCACCATCTTGCTTTTGATTTTCCAAATAGTATGAAATGTGCATGTTTGTGTGAAAATTATGTAATGGGTATAACCCTCACACATTCCAAATAACCTTGGGAATTCGGCCGTCGTGATGTACACGGGAGCCGAAATCTTGGGGTGTTACAGGCATTGAAAGTGGGATCACATGATGGAAGGTTGACATCAAAGGTAGGCCCACATGATGAACAACCCATATTGAAGGTTTGGCCTCACATGATTGACGGTGAAACCAAAGGTGGGTCCCAGATGATGGATGATCCACATTAAAATGTGGCCCCGCATGATAGATGGACTATCCACATCAAGTGGACCCATATGATGGACGGTTCATAACAAAGGTGGGACCCACATGATGGATGGTGGACATTGAATGTGGGACCACATGATGGAAGATTGACATTAAATGTGGGACCACATGATGAATGACCCATATTATGGAAGGTTGACATTAAAGGTGGGCCTACTGATGAATGACCCATATTGAAGGTTGGACCCCACATGATGGACAGTCCACAGCCAAGGTGAGACCTACATGATGGATGGTGGACATCAAATGGGTCCCATATGATGGACTACCTACTTGATGTGGGCCCCACATGAGAGTGGTCCACAACAAAGGTAGGACCCACATGATGGATGGTGGACATGAAAGATGGGCCCCTCATAATGAATGACTCATATTGAAGTGGGGCCCTACATCAAGGTGGGCCCACGTAATGAAAGGTTCACATCAAAGGTAGGCCCCATATGATAGATAGCCCACATCAAAGTGTGGCCCAACATGACGTAATATGCACATCGAGTAGGTTCCATTTAAATGGCAGTCCACGTCAAAGGAGGGATCCACATGATAGATGATTGTCATTGAAGGTGGGCCCACATGATGGTCAGTTAATATAGAAGATGGGCTCACATGATGAACGACTCATAATAAAGGTGGGGCCCACAAAAAGAATGGTTCACATCAAGGTAGGCCCACATAATAGACTGTTGGGGTCCCAAAAGTCAGTACCCTTTAAAACAAATCAACTGGGCACGTACTTCGAGGAAATCCCACAAAATACCATTCGACGCACCCAAAATATTCAGATTTGCAAAGGATCCAGTACTTAGCCATTTCCTCCGGTGGGCCCCACGAATCACCGTGATCAAAACCGTCCAGAATCAGGCAGACACCTTCTTTATGAATTATGATAAGCAGTGCATGACGATTCGCCAAGAAGCGGGCCCCACAAGCCCTTCATTTTGCAAAATCCAATTTTGCAAAACACGAGTACGTCAAGCGCACCCATTTATTCAGTTCAACGCACCCTTAAATTCATGAAAATTCAAAAAAGCATTTCGGGATGTATTTCAGCTCTGACGCATCCGAAAAATAGCTTGACGCATCCGAAAAATACCGTCAACGCGTCCGTAAATTTAGAAAATACGAAAATGCAATTTCAGGGTGCATTGGACCTGGACGCATCCAAAATCGTCCAACGCGTCCATTAAATACCTTCGACGCACCTATAAAATCATCAAGAACTAGCATGGTATTTTTTTGATGCATTGGACTCCAACGCACCCAAAAAATAGCTCGACGCACCCATAAAATCAGCACTTTTCAAAATATCATTTTGGGGTGCGTCAGAGCTCCCACGCGCCTATTTAGGGGTGCGTCGAAGGCTTTATGGGATGCGTCACACGTGGCAGCTTCTCATTGGACGCTGTCCGGTATTTTCGGGTATAAATACCCCTCCCACTGTTCATTTGTACAGGATTGGAACGGATTAAGAGAGAGAGAGAGAGAGAGCCATTATCCCTTGAGTACTTGGGATTTACCGCCGGAAACCCTCGCCGGAACCCTTTTCCGACCGCCGGAAAACTTTCCCGGTCACCGAAATCCTTTTTCGATCACCGCTATTATTCACCGGAAGATCACTCTAACCAATACCGTCGCAGGTCCGGATTATAAAATTCATAAGTGTGGGCGCGCACCCGAAAATAGCTCGACGCACCCGAAATTCAACATCATTCGGACTTGTATTTTCAGGGTGCATTGGACCCCAACGCACCCGAAAATAGCTCGACGCACCCGAAAATTCAACATAATTCGGACTTGCATTTTCAGGGTGCATTGGACCCCAACGCACCCGAAAATTACACCACGCATTCGTAAATTCAACAAAAATCAGGCATTTAGTTTAAAGGTGCGTTGGAGCCAACGCACCCATAAAATAAGTCCCACGCACCCAAAAAATCAGCCAATTCCAGAACTTGTTCAGGGGTGCACCGGACTCAATTTTAAGTGTTTTCAAGTGCCGCTTGAGCTTATTTTGGGTATTTCGAGCGTTCCGGATGCAATGGAATGGTCAAATGGACGTTCCAGGATCTCCAAATGAGCAGAACTATGCATCTTCGAGGTTCGACCTGATTCGACACAATGAACGAAATGACTTCTCGGAAAGACGCCGCCAGTGTCCAAGAATTATGTAAATATGTCATTATTTATATCTATTGAAAAGATGTGATCCGATTTGGGTCGAAAGCTAGGCAAACGGGACTATGGTTATCACAATAAACCATATTAAAAGAGTTCTAATTCTCTACAAAGCAACTGTTATGAACTGCCACAACACAACAGTCGATGCCCTACCCATTCAAACGGCATCCGTCGGTTGGGCTACGCAGGTACACACAACTGTGGAATGGACTTTCCGAAGTCACCTGTCCATACATTGACAGGCGCGGGCCCAGAGTCGTACTTCCCAGCCATAAACTCTGATAGTCTCAGCCCGGATCTCCGGCCAAAACATGGGACATAGACATCCGACTAATACAAAGATGGTTCAGTCCATAACGAAACAAATACAGGTCTCTACGACCACGAGCTCTAAGACTATAGTCCCTGCTGGCTAGTCTTTTGCCTTTTAATCAAGGGTCATCGATCATTCAATGTAATTAAGGGCTCGTGCCAGATCACGGCCCGGAATGTACAAGATATCAGGATCTCTGGAATAAAAATTCACCTTGCGATATCTCTTCTCGTGTACATTTGTGAATGTGATTGTCTATGAATGTTTCTATTATTCAGAACCCCGGAACAACAAAACACCAAGAAAACTGCGCCCAAACATTTTTCTAGTTCTAACATAGACGGAGTGGGCTTCACATGTTAGATGACTCACATAAAAGTGTGGCCCCTCATAATGGACAGTTGACATCAAGTGGGCCCCACTTAATGGACGGTCTACTTCCAAGGTCTCTCATGATGGATGACCCATATCCAAAGTGGGTCGTATGATGGATGATCCATATAGAAGGTGCACATCACACGATGAATGGTATATCAAAACCGGGCCCCACACTTCAAAGGTAGGGCCCACACTATGGACACATCAAATGTGGAGTCCACGTGATGGTGATGGGTAGTGAACATTGAGGGGCTCCACATAAAGGACAATTAGCATTGATGTTGGGCCCCACATGATGGACGGTCCACCCAAACAACCATTTGGATTGCTCTTAAATTTAAGTTGTTGTAATCTTTTAAAATGACATCAACTACCCTTCAAAAAACACTTATTTGAAAGTTTTACCAATTGCGCTTATGTAATGACTCGAAAATTCGGCACCCGAGTACGGAGACTCTGATCCCGAGTTCCCGAGGGTTAACTTAATAAAATGCTTGTCTAGGAATGTCGCATGTGGAAAATGCTCCCACGTGTGTCCTCAATCAGATTCACCTTCATTCCATTCACAAATAATCAGAATAATGCATTTCAATTAACGGATCATAAGCAAAGCGGATGTAACTAAATAAAAAAATATATGACTAACACCCTCGAGGTACAATTCAAATGCAGTGCTAGCCCATATGAGAATTATACAAATTACAACAGATGTAATAGGAAGGAAAAATACAACTACCAAAAGGGATGAAGCTAAAAGACTACAAGACGCCCGTGCGCACCACCAACTGATCCTATTCCTGAGATATCTGCATATGTCAAATGGAAGGCGTCAAAACGCCAACATAGTGAAGAAGTAACCTCAAGATTATACTCGGGATATTTAAATTATAAACAGGTTCATATAAGTGTGTTAATCCTTAAGCATGTTGTCAAATCAATCAAATTTAGGTAATGACCACACATAAACCATACATCATCCTAGGCTAGTTGATTTAATGCATGGATGTCATGATTCCGCACACAATGCATGTCCCGGGCAAGCCCTGACCCGACCAATTGTGTATCGAGAGTCCACCAGTTAAGCAAGTCGTAACCGAGTACACCAATCCGGATGACACAGAGAAATGACATGAAGTGCTCAAGGTAGCACTAGCTAGCTCCATATCAAGCAACTAGGCCACACGAGTCCCCTTCAAATGCAATGTTATGTATGCATGATTTATTAAAGTATTTATTAGTCCAATTCATTCAGCAAATTAGTGAAGCCAAAATACCGTCATTGTATCACAAAGTCTAACTGAGACCATCTGGCTCCTTACGATGCGACGCCAATCATTGCCAGTAACCCCACGATCCGAAGTTGAGTTATCCTCCTATGAAAACATGGTTTGGACGTGACTCATTAATCATGCCCAAATCAAGCGGAAGGGCTCATCTCCTAAATATCAAATACAATTAATTAATTCAGAGGTTCGGGTGTGTCACCTGATTATCAGAGTAATATTGTCCGCTTTAGGCCTCGACTAACTGAAGCGCTATTTTCGAAGGGGGTCTGGATCGGACGGCTCACCCCAACCTGCGCTTGGATCATAGCTCGAATGAACCCTCATGGATTTGTTTCTGCACAGCGAAAGCCATACAGAACCCGTCACTCAGAATTAACCCAATGCACGCTTGGGTCGTTCGAACCACAATCTGTCACTCTTGTCAATGCTCACTGGTCACTACGGGGAGGCACTACCCCAGTGTAGGCCGACAACTCAGACACGGTGTCCCATATCACCATGCCTGGCTCATGAGACTTTGTGGATCGAGTCACGGTACGGTTTTAAGTGGACTATTCACAAAGGGAATGATAGTATTCTAGATTCCATAGAGTTTGATTTAACATTCAAACACAAAAATGATTAACTCTGAATGAGGCTTATTCAGTGGACCCAAGTGGACGACGACAAACCAACAATGGCCACTATTGATCGACCATGTCCCGCTTAGTCAATCGAATAAGTCCGTGACTGCCAACCTAGTGGCAGACAGTACACTTAGATCGAACGGTTATCAGAGCGTAATCCAAAGCAACACTTAACTTATTATAATAACAATTTAGGTTATTAAGTACCTAATCATAAACATACCCAGGCACCTGGCCCGACCGATCCAAAGGACCCATATGACATAGCTCGGATGACACAGGGTGTTACATACATCCATAAGCATAGATTCATTATAATATTGTAAATTTATATTATTCAAGCATTTCATCAAGCATGTTATGAACCAAACAGCAATAGAGGCATTTCATCGAACATATTATCAACCAAATAGCAACATATTCAAGCAATCACTAACTAAAACTTGTTGAGAAAAGCTTGAGGGTAGATCTTCACCTTAGAGTCGAAATTGCTCGATTCAAATGAGGCCCGAGCGATCCAAATACGGCCCTAGTGTTGGAGATTTGGGAAAAAATCTCAAATACCTATAATACATCACAATTCTAGCGTCAATGATTTATGATTTATTTTAATCAAATGTCTAATTATTGTTTAGGGTTTAAATACCTTGGACTTGGGAAAACCCCAAATTGATTTAACGAATCGAGGCTCAAATTCGGCGCACCGTCGGAATCCCAACGGAACCGAGCTCGGTTACGGCTCCCGCAATAGCGTGCGCCGCTCCCAATGACCAATAAAGGTCTAAGACCTAGCATGAACAAACCCTAGAGTTAGGGTTTTCTAGAAATGACGGAAACAAAAGGGGATTCCCAACCCTAAATGCCCCAAGACACAAGAAAGTTTGGGAAAATCCCCCAAACAATGTTAGAAACCTCATACCTAGCAAGGGGGAAGATCCGGCCTAAGGTCGACGGATTCCGGCCAATGAAGACGTAGAAGAGATCGAAACGGCGATGCGAGAAGCATACCGACGAGCACGGGGACAGACAACGCGATCGAGCACCAAGCCCCAACCTCTCTCTCTCTCTCTCTCTTAATTCTCTCCCTCTCTTCCTCTTCATCTTTTTCTTTCTTTCTCTCTTGCTCCCAAGCTAGGGCAAATTCGGATTTGGAGAGGGGCTGCCCATTAGGGCCCCTTTTATAGCACTGAAATGGTGTAAATGGCCTAGTGGCTTGGGTCTTGGTTTTATAGCCCTGTGGGTGGTCATTTCCCACTGTTGGGGCCCACTGAGAGGTCCACGGGCTGATCTAGGTCATGAAATAGGTGAACCTAGTGGTGGTCTACCTAAGGATACGATCATCCGCATTTCGGATGCGGGGATCGACGGTTATGATGCGATGTTCGTTCAACGGTCACCGATCATCGATCGGGGCCGCGACTTTAGAGATAGCTGCAGAAAAATGTTTGAAACTAGGATCTTAAGTTTTATCAAAATCTAATGGCTCGAAATCTACAACTTCGCATAAGTACAAGTGGACAAAATTTACTTAAAGTTCTAGAAAAATCAGGGTATGTTCACACATCACATGTGCCACCCTCTCAGCTCAAAATTGAGCGATTTGATGCATACTCTTGGATTAACATCCTACGAGGGTTGTCAAGCCCACTAAGATGGATGATATTCCTTATTTTCGAGTTCAGTGGCTCGATAACGAGCGGTTGGAAACTTGTTCGGAAAATTTAGATATTTCTGGACAGCTTTCAAATCTTTTTAAATTAAATCTTAATTTAATATTTATTTTATTTTTTATATATTTTTATATAAAACTAGACTCTTCAAGATTTAATTTGACTTTTGAATCACTTCAATCGAAGTTAAAACGAAGGAGATATGAGTTTTTGAAGTTGCCGAAAATGTAGGGCCAAAAATGTAAAATCCGGTCGCCCGGGTCCAAACCGGTTACAAATCCGGTCGACTGGTTTAGCCTCCAGTCGGCCGATTGTTGCTGGAATGGCCCTGTTGGGCCTGTTTCTTTTGATTTATGTGATTTTGCTAAAAGTGGCTTAAAACTTAAGTTTTCTGAGATTCGTGGGAGCAAAACCTACTCAAGATGAGTCTCTAATCATGCCCCAAGGTATCTAGACCGTGAATAAGAGAGAGAAACTTAAGAATGGAGCGTTTCTACACTAGATTCTTCGAATTTTCTTTTCTTTCTAGTTGTTTTTCTGCTTTTATTTTGAGATATTAGTTCAATCATGTTTATGGTTGGTTAAACTTCCTAAGTAGGACAAATTGGGGAATCTTATAATTCTTCCATGATGTTTAGGTTTATTTGATTTAAAGATTTTCAAATTAAATGATAAATTTTTATTGATTAGTTCGAATAAAAGTGATGTTTTAGATTAATTGTGAGATCTATTGTTAATTATGGTTACTTTGAGCACTTTTAATTTTCTAATACTGATTATTTGGATTTAAATAGGTATATATACGTGTGATTGCGTAATTTGATCGAAAATCTTGCGGTAACGCCCGAGGACTTTCAATTCCTAAGTTGGCGAAAATCTGAAACGTTACAACTTATTTTAAATAAGAGCATTTTTTGGAGGTTTTATCAAATGGGCTTATTTAAAACAAGAGATAGAACAAAAAGAGCTTATTGAAGTAGCTCTTATTTAAAAAGCTCCTATTGAATTAGAGTAGAGATGCCAAACGCCCCCTTGGTAATTGGACGTGAATTGCATCCTGCCCTCGCTCGAACGCATTATCGTCCGGCAGACCTGTGGAGGGGCCCACGTGAATTCCATCAATTTTATAAGATCATGCTAGGATATAAGCCCAAAAAACAAGGAACATCCAACGATCAAGTGGGCCACACTAAATGGTGAGTGGACCCGAGTGACGTCATCACTACAGTAGCGTCACCAGGTTCCATCACTATTTGGTGTGGTCCACTTGAGCGTTGGATCTTCCTGCGTTGTAGAGTCTTACCTTAAAATAATCTTATAAAATGGATAGATGGAATGGATAAATGGATACATCACGGTGGGGCGCCCCTCCACAGGCTTGCCCGGACGGTAATGAGTCCGGGCGGGGGCAGGACGCAATCCACGTGCTTTGTAATTGGTATAATGTTGATTTTTTTATTTTTTATTTTTTATTTTTTTATAAAGGTGCCCAGTTATGCAAACTGAATATCCCAGCCGTCCAATATGTAGAATCCAGATGCAGTATAGTATGTGACATATAGACATACACATTGGGTGCTTATAGATTAGTTGGTAGAACATGTTGCAGATGGGAGCACTTAAATATGATGATGACACGTGGCATATTGTAACGCTGGATATATTAACATGGAGGAGCAGTTAAGGATAGGTGGTGGCACGTTTGCAGTTGGTACACTGTCACATGGTGATTTAAGATGGATGGTAGTACATTTTAAATATGTGGTACCTGAGATTTGGATCATCATAAACTTTGGGATCGTGTCCTAAAATGATATTAAAAAACTGATGGACGGTGTGGATGTACAAAGAGTCCCCACACGGTTAGAGTAACACCCACTAAGCCGTTAGCTAATTCGGTACATGGATTTCCTATGAAGGCCTGGAAGTTCGTGCGCTGGGAAACTAAGTGGGGCCACTGTGATGTTAGTGAGAAATCTACTCCATCCATCTGTTTTGTGAGCTCATTTTAGGGCATGCCAACAAAAATGAGTTGAATCCAAGACTCAAGGAAAAAGGTGGGTAGGGAAATTACTACGGTTGAAACCTCCCTGGGTCCACAGTTATGTTTATATGCCATCCATACCGTTCATAACGTCATTCCTACTGAGATGAACCGAAAGCATGAGCCTGATTCAAAACTTCTATGGCCTCATGAATATTTCAACTGGAGGTTCAATCCTCACGGTTTCGGCCCACTTGAGTCTTGGATCCGGTTCATTTTTGGACTAAGGTCCTAAAATGAGCTAAAAAAAACGGATGGACTGGGTGGATTTCTCACAAACATCATGGTGGCCCCACCTATGTTCCCAGCGTAGGAAATCTGCTTCTGGTCTGAACGTCCTGGACTCTATATATACAACATAATAGGCATAGCCCCCACTCTAATCAACGGTGGATATTCCTTCCAAAATGTGCCATGTGCTATGGCTCACCTGAGTTTTGGATGGGACTAATTTTTGGGAATTGAGGCTTTTTTAGGTGAACCATCTGATGGATGGGTTAGGATACGTTAGCGCATAACTGGGCCCCACATTTGGCTGATATCACCCAGCGCACTCCATGTCATGTACGGACATATATAGCTTGGGATGGTATATGAGTGGCTAAGACTGGCGATGTACCAACATGGGTCCGTTGCAACTAACCAAAGAGTCTACAAAGTCATCAGGGGAATCCAAAGTAGACTTGCTCTGCACCCAGCAAGAAATTTCATAGCACCATCGTTCCAAACATAAAAATCATCATCAGCACACTCGTTAGATTGCATCATCGATCAGAGAGAATTTTGGTATGTCTTCTTCTAGTTATTTGATTTTTTTTTTTTTCTTTTTTAATGCCCGTTTGGTTGGACCAAGATTGTAAAATTTCATAAGGGGTCGTTTGGATGCCTGTAAAAATGGTTTCTTAAGGTGTATATGAAGTATTCTATGCTTAATAAATATAATAATTTTAATGCCATAAGACACTAGAAAAGGCAGCCGTGGAAAAATCTTTCAAGCACCTCCTCAATAGCATCACCAGGTGGATTGTATATTTCAAGTTCTATATTTGTCCCAATTTTCAGTTTGTACAAGTGAACCTATGGTTAAATGATCTAAGCTGCTCATACAATGGGTCTTGCTACTTAAACATCATGATGTGTTTAAGACAATTAAATGGTACTAATTTGATGTTAGTTTATAGACAAGGTTGATATTCAATACTTTCTTATCATAAAAGGAAATTTGAAATAGTGGGCCCACTTTTGTGGCTTACTAAATGATTGTTTTAGTCTAAGGATTGACCATAATGTTTGTTGAGTTGGGTTTATCCCAATCATATATCTCAAATGAAGACTTTATATGTTATTTGGTGAATTTTAAATGATTTACTACTCTAAACTCTATTTACGTGAATATTCAAGTATAGGTTGTAATCAATTTACAGGTTATCCAAACATAAACATCTATTTACCTGTAAACAGATTACAACTTAAAGCCAAACAGGATAGGCTGTAAACACTTTACACCTGTAATGTGATTACTTATAATCGGATTACAACTTAAAGATTTTACAGGTATTCAAACGACCCCTAAGATTTATCATAATATTTGTGCAACAAACGAACACACTTTTGAGTTTTTATCTAATTTCTTGGGAACAGAAATTGAGTTGCTTCTAAAAGCCTTGAAATAGAGATCACAGTTGGGTATGTCTTCCTTCCTTCCTTTCCTCTTTTTTATTTTTAAGTAGAAATGATTTGATTTGGGATAATGGTCAGATCTTGCTAATGAATGTTTTGATGGGAAATAAACATGAAAATGACAAAAAACTAGACAGATCAATCATCAGGTGGGCCACACCAAGGAGAATAATGAAAAAATCACCTAAAAATCCCCCCAAATTCTTAGTGGTCTCTCACCCCATGCCCGATGATTAAATTGACATGATTTTTAAGGTGTTCCATCATCATCGTGGGCCATGGAAGAGTATGTTGGGTTTGAACTGGATTTTGAGACGTTTGATGCTCCAACGATGTCTTGTCATTTGGATGATATTTTAGACTTGAAAAGGCATATGGTTGGCTTTGGATTCCCCCTGGGAGCAGCAGATTCGTTCAGGTCAGGGTAGCACCCAATTCGATTGGGCCATGACCATGGCTCACCTTGATGTACGTGTTGTGTATCCATGTTGTCTATTAGACCATTTTTGGCATGAGCCCAAAAATGAATCAGATCCTAATCTTAGGTCAACCACACAACAGGAAACACCCTTGAAGAGAATGCTTAGACCAATGGTATGAAAGAAATGGATCTACCTTCATGTATGTATTATGCATCCACGCCATCCATCCATTTTTCCAGATCATTTTGTGACATTATCCAAAAAATGAAACAAATCCAATTATCAGGTAGACCATACCATAGGAAGCAGTTTTGATTGACCATTAATGGGCCACAAAAGTTTTGGATTAAGCTGATATTTGTTTTTTTAATGGTTCACCACTATTTCCTATGGTATGGTCCACCTGGTAATTGGATTTGTTTGATTTTTTGGATAATGCCATAAGATGAACTGAAAAAATGGATGGACAACATGGATACATAATACATACATCAAGGTGGGCCCTACAGTAACCACATACCCGCACTGCCTTGGGTGAGGCTGGGTCTACCTAATCCGCTCTCATGAGTCCTGGAAAGGTATGCCTGGTCAAGAATAGCAATGAACCAACGTGGGTTCCTTGTGACTAATCAAAGAGGTCAACAACAAGGAGACAGATTGCCTACCCCTGCATGGTCCAATCGTGATATATCTTGATGTATCTGTTTATCCACTCTATCCATCTATTTTCTAAGATCAGTTTAAGGCATGAGCTCAAGAATGAGGCAAATCCAATGCTCAAGTGGACCACACCAAATAAAATTTTTGGGTTGCATTAAATGCACAAAGCATTAAATGCCAGAGTTATCTGTGGTGTGGTCCACTTAAGCGTTGGATCTGTCTCATTCTTGGGATCATGCCTTAAACTGATCTTAGAAAAGGGATGGACAGAGTGGATAAACAAATACATCATGGTGGGCCCCTCCACAGATCTGCTTAGACGGTAATCCATCCAGGCAGGAGCAGGACGCAATCCCGGTCCAAAAATAATAAGTCGTTGTGACTAATAAAAGAAGTCAACAATAAGTCACCCCGAGAATCCAAAGAAGACTAACTTGCTTTGTGCCCAACAAGAAATTTCAAGGCACCATCGTTTCATACATAAAAATCAGCATCAGCACAAGGAATTACAGCTAGTTTGCATCACGAAATGTTGCACTAAATATTGTAAAATTTCATGAGATCTTGCACA